>OX411306.1:34085939-34656462 GCA_948150685.1 Rhaphigaster nebulosa
AAGTGAGTTAACATTTAAAAAAAAAAAAAAGGCAACTCAAAAGGGCGGAATGGCGTTCCAGGAATATACGCAGGACAATGAAGGGGTCCTTTGTGAAGGCTGGAATGTCAATATCTAAATTGGAATAAAGCCGTTAACTGCCGGGGTCCCGGAGGCAACACTTAACGCCCCCGAATTAATATTTAAATAAAGAGGAATTCCTACAGGAATGGCGACCACGGGAGGAAGCACCCCTCAAACGTAGCAGGAGGAATCTCAAAAATATTGCGGGAAGGGGCTCGTCCGGAGGGTCGTCATATTTCACATGCAATTACTGTAGCTCGTCCCCTCGTCGGCGGGACTCGAATCTCTCCCAGCGCATGATAATTCATTTAGTGGAGAGGGGACAGTTGTTAATAGTCTCCACTAAACTGGCGAAAGAATTGCCGTAAGGGCTCATTGTGACAACGCTTTCGATTAGATTGAATTAGTCCGTAGCAGAGTGCGTTAGTGATGAGTGGCTATTACTTGATGCATCTGCACCAACAAATCACGTGCCCATGGAGCTCAATAATAAGTAAACAGTATTGTAGGAGTTGGTTTTGTTTTTTTCCATTAAATAGACAATTTCGCGAAATGTATTTTTCCATACACTAAATAAAGTCGATTTAAAATACATATACATTTAAATAAATGAACAATTGATTCGGTGATTTGAGAAATCCCGTAAGTCATATAGATCAAATTTTCGGAAAAAAAAACAAAAATTCAGTCCAGACCAAAGCGTGATGGTTTCAGGCAACCCAACACAACTACTAATTAAACTTGACTGACTGAACCTATCTAGATACCAATTAAGACAATAAGAACCAATGTGGTGTTTAAATTTAAATTTAAATTAAGTTGCTATTGAGCTTTGTCACATACAAAATTATCCATAAAAACCTCAATATCTTATTTGTTGCAGTTGTAGCCCGAAATATATATACACTGATATGTAATATACCACCTATGATTCCAAACTCAACACTGTGACTCAAACGCAGTTGTAAATTTCAATAAATAGATAAACTTTAGAAAATTTCCTTGACTTATGGGGTTTCACAAATCAAACAATTTTACAAAAATAAGGAAATAGGTATGTGTAAACCACTAATAATTGAAATTTGATTAATATTGAACTTATTGTGTTACCAATTAAGACAATAAAAGCCATTATAGTTTTAAATTAAAATGGTCTTGACTTATGGGGATTCTCAAATAATCACCGAAAAAATAATATCATTCAATAAATATGTAAAACGTGTAGGGTTAAGATAAAATTATTTATAAAAATACATTGAGACTAAATAAGTCAGCTTTTTAGTCTTCACCTCTTTCACACGTAGGCCAATGGAAAATATCTGACTTGGATTCACTGATTTAAGGTTTTTCTCAACTGAATGATAATTAGCCAGTATTCTAAAACAGTGAAAATGAGTCGAATTTATGGGGATGCCCAACTAAACTATCTATGATTCAATTGCTCCATGATATTACTACAGAGTAAAAGAAATATGATATGTTATATAACGCAATTATTTTAGAAATTTAGTTACTTATCCAATACAAACGGAGCCTCTTATTCCTGTCCAAAATGAAGTAAGTATCGCGAATGCTGTCAGTAAAGAATTAGAACAGAACGAGGATAAAAAATATTTTAAGCCTGTCCAAGTTTTAGATTCATTTATACATCCAAAGAGATATTACATTTAGTAGCTTCGAAGTCAGATAATCCACATCGAGAAAGCAAAACTGGTATCTATAAATACAAGATGTAGTGTGCTCCGTCTACGCCTTGATTTCTTGACACAGATTAAAAATCTGAATTGCAGTCTGTTTTCCTTTTGATATGGCTTCATGGAGTCGAACTTCACTGATTTACGACTTTAATCCAAAAATCATGAACGCTGTCTAACTCAGTAGGCCTCTCAAAGCTGAGCAATGAAAAATACCTGTTATGCTATACAGCCTTGAAAAGGCACCATAGAAAATAGAGCGATCTGGGATAGCAACTAAAAAATATAGAGAGGAAAGAAAAATATAGGAAACCGCCAGTCAATGTTCCAATTTATGAGGGCAAGGGTATTAAGGCGGGAGGGCAGTAGCCAGTCTAGTCTAAACAAATATGAATTCAATAATAGTAGGACAGCTAAATCAAGACGGAGAGAAGAATAAATAAAGATATTATCGAGTCAAAGACATCGAAATGGATAACGGTAGACCACCATAGAAAGCAAAAGATCTAAAACATGAGAAAATAACAAAAAATATTAATATAAAATTTATCCAATGGCCATGGCACTTTAACCTGGAAATTCGCTAATTTTGTTTTTTCGGGCACTAATTACGAATTTCAGTTCCCTCAAATTTTTTCAGGAAGTATAAAAATTGTTTTGTTTTTCTTTTTTTGGTTATCCTGTGTAAACCATGTAATTTCGAATGAATTCTGATATTAATTTTCTACTGAAGTTATGTTTAGAACAAAGTTATAATTGGTAACAAAGTTGAAATTAATAATCAACACTCAAAAAAACATTAATAAGCAAATTTTCAGAACATCTCCAAAACTTTCCATCGAGGGCTCTTTCTGGTGCCCCGATGACTGGATTACAAAGGAAATTGACAGGTGTCATTATAACAGTGCATAATAAAATCACAATGAAATAATAATAACAGTTTATTGTAATTTAATTTAATTTATATCTCTTTTAGTTAGGGATTGATAAATTATTTGCCACTTCTATAAATTTGTTTTATTGAAAACTAGTTTCGAATGTTATACATGTATATATTATACATATTAAATTATATAAATCAGTATTATAAAACATTTATGAATTATGAATTTAATTAAGACAAAAAATCAGATACATGTTGGTACTCATCAAGGTTTAAGTGGATCATATCAAACAGAAAAATTTGTACTGGTTCCTTCTCGCATTGTACTAACAATGAACGAGAGATAGGCAGGATGTTTTTAGGTAAACGGTTTAAGGGTCAGGGATTTCCCAGTAATGCCGGTGAGTAATTGTTTTTTCTGTTATGGATGGGAATAAATTTAAGATTGGACTGTTGGAGATATTTATTTGGTCATTTAAGCAAAAATCTGGATTGGATTTGAAGGATTTTATTATTTCAAGTGCTTCATATATATATTTAATTTGAGACTGTTTTCAACGTGATGTTAATGCAAAAAACATTTCATTAGATATACCGTTGAATATTTATTTTTTTTTTCTCTCTCAAAGTAAAATCGCATATAAACTATGCCATACCTAGCAGATATGACCTGTGTAAGTTAAGGAACTACTTCAGGCTCTGCTATCTACCAGTACCAACCATAACCGTAAAGATGGAGTGTTGAGGGAGGGTGAATATATCGCTTACCTGACGTGCGTAGGCACCGTAGCTTTGTCTTACGATTATTACGAAATTATTCCAACGTCTCCAGAGCCTGATATAACTCATAACTCGAGTGAGTTGTCCCTTTGTATTCACAATCGGGACACAACTGTTTAATTGAAAAGTTTATGGAGGCATAATGAAGACATTAATGCTCTTCACTTGAATATATGTTCAATGTTAAGTATCCAGGAGATGTATAATTGTAGTGGTATATACTGACAGGAAGGCATATAGTAAATTAACTTTCCGACAGGCGGAGACATTGTTTGTTTATGACTGAATGAGTCAGGCTATTTCTTAGTTCCACGATCTTTGAAGATTGGACTAGTTCCAAGTCCGCCAAATAAGTTTAAACATTTTTTATTTATTCTATATAGAAAACAAAATAAACGTGGAAACTGGAAAGTGTTGGTATCCGCCAGGGCGGATATCTCCGGCCACTGAATTATATTAAATCCGACTTTAAAAAAAAAAAAAAAAAAGAAAGAAAAAGGTTCCATCAATTCCCGTAGATTTATAGAGCTTTTAAATGGCCTCTGAAATTAACACGTGTTATTTCACGCTTCTACTTATTGCGGGGTCCTGTCGCCTGTTCTTTTTCGACTCGGCAATAATTCAAGATTAAGAAAATGCCTTTGAAGATTTACGGTGGGCTACTACTGACGTATAGAGGAAATAATCTTGTCACTTTATAAAACGGAAGCGATATTTAGTTTCTCCTCTTAATGCTGGTCTTTGATGAATCGAGATATGTTTCATGTATTCCAACTTGATAGACTGGTATGACTTATTTTAAATATTTCCATTAAAAAAGTCTATAAATATTTGTAGTAATAAATCAAGTTCTATCGGGTACATTAAATAAGTTAGGGATGAACAACCCGATGTGATTTAAATAAACTATAGTTCATTTATTATTAGCAAAACATTTTATTGAAAGTTTTAATTGTAAAATATTATAGATAATATAACCTGTGAAATAGGACGAGATCAAACTTCTGGCGGAGACACTAGGCAGTTTTTTCATTTTACATATATAAGTAGATAAGTACATAAGCACATAAGTACATTTTATGAATTACAAAGAATCCATTTTTACTATATTAATAATTAATTTTTATCATTTTTATCAAAATGAATACATGGATAATAGCACTTATATGACTAATGTAAATCCAATTTTTTTTTAAGCCTAGTTAGTAGAGCACTGAACGAATCCACTTCATTGATGCACTAATTCTTTTCTTGATAGAAAATTAGTGAGATTTGTCAGGTTGAGAACCTTTGACAGAATATCAGAACAGATCCTAAAAAATGTGTAACTGATTTCCATCAGGGAATGGAGTAGGCAGTTGAAGCACACGCTGGCCATACTTTTTTCAAAAGCAGGAAATAATGTATGGATCTTTAACCTGTACCAACAAGGTTAAAGACTATTTCGAGACATATTTATATGTATTTATTAGGAGGTATTAATCCAAATGATTATAGAAGTTAAATATTATAAATAATAGTTTATATAAATTAATAATAATATTCCTTTAAAAATATTAAATTTCAGAAAAATTTCTCTTCTCAACTTCCCCACTTGATTTAAACATGCATATGTAGTCAACAATTAAAAAATTCCATATAACATTAAGACTTTCAAAATTTCAAAATATATAAAACCATTACTGAAAGATAAATCGCCAAATAACAAAAATATCCTAACGAAACCACCCTAAAAATATCCTAAAGAAAATTCCCTGATGAAATTACTCTAAAAATACCCTAATGAAAAGAAAGTTTAGTTTTGAAAGGATAATAAAAATCATTGTCATTTCAGATATTATTTATTAGGAATGGAAGGGCCGCCACGGAAGGCCGGTTTCAAAAAATATAAAACATAATATTTAATTATTTGTGCCACTTCCTTTCAGTAAAAAACATGAAAAACATACGGCAGCAAGCAGTAGCTGCATAAGGTTATTAACCTCCTAAAATACAAAATAAATTAATAAATTCTTTTTCCTTTATTCCCTCTCTCCCCGTCCCTCTCCCACCAAAAAAATAGGAATAAGTAGCATGAATAAATAAACATTTCTCCCTCCCTTCCCTAAATTCTTATCGTCTCTTATTTTGCTAAGCATCTGTTATTAAGCTCACTCAGTTAATGAGCATTAACCTAAAGTTAACCAAATAAAATGTGTGTAGTGAACTTGTTTCCACAGGTATGAAAACCATGACGGATTCCTAGTTTTTTATAAAGTAGATTGTTATTATTTCTGTTCTTTTTTTGAGGGGAGGATACAATTGAATAATTAAAAAAAAATTTGAGATATAAGTGATAAAACATAGTAGAGCGTGGAGCAACAGAATAAAACTGTGTCTGTAAAACTTGGAGTTCTACGAAAATATGAATAAAAATAAAAAAATATAAACTTCCCAGCTATATCATATTTATGATAAAACATTAAGTATCATGAGATCCAGCGATAGTATATCCCAGTGTATCCTCATACATATCACATACATCAAAGTCCTTCCATCACAGATCCCAGACTGTTCCATAATTCCGACTAACTGCCAAGTACTGCCTGTAACTTGCCAACTCCTTCGACCTGCTTTCATAATGTATCTTATACCAAAAGGAAAAGGCCCCTCATTTTTCTTCAAAACTTTTTTTTTCTTTTCTCACCACCGCTGCCCGCCCTACTTTCGAAAATCAATTTATAAATTAATTCCGATGAGCCATAAATAAAAAATAAAATAACAGGCCCAGTATAAATACTGATTTGTAAGTATAATAGATAATCTGGACATTAAGTCTACGAAGGGAGTTGCCCTGCAAACGGAAACCTGTTATTTTCCTATTTACGTTCTGCTCCTTTTTCCTCTCTTGATAGCTATGAACATTTCGATAATCGGTGAGGACAATTAATGATTGCGCCGCAATCATGTTTTTTCAACTTGATTATAGCCTCAAGCCTAGACTCGTCAAGCGCACTTTTACTACGGATCAATAATTATACCAGAAATGTAGTTTCACTACGTATAAAAGTATATTTAGTAAATTGTGTATATACTCATATACTCATATCAAGATACAAAATGTATTTTATATAATTATGTAAATCAGATATCGGTTTCTATGGCTTAGATGCGCAATATGGTAAACCACGGATGCTATGATATGATTAGAGATTGATAAATTATTTGCCACTTCTATAAATTTGTTTTATTGAAAACTAGATTCGAATGTTATAGATTCATCCTCAGTTCTAAAAACACACAAATTCAAAATATATTTTGGTATTATTATGCATATTAAATTAGATTAATATAAATCTGTATTATAAAACATTAATGAATTATGAATTTAATTAAGACAAGAAATCAAATACATGTTGGTATTCACCAAGATTTAAATGGATTATATCAAACAGAAAAATTTGTACTGGTTCCTTCTCGCATTGTACTAACAATGAACGAGAGATAGGCAGGATGTTTTTAGGTAAACGGATTAAGGGTCAGGGTTTTCCCAGTAATGCCGGTGAGTAATTGCTTTTTCTGTTATGGATGGGAATAAATTTAAGATTGGACTGTTGGAGATATTTATTTGGTCATTTAAGCAAATATCTAGGTTCGATTTGAAGGATTTTATTATTTCAAGTGCTTCATATATATTTAATTTGAGTCTGTTTTCAACGTGATATATTAATTTAACTCCTGAGTCTTTGATGAATTTATGATTATCATAAATTCATCAAAAACTTATTTTAGATTTATATTAATCTAATTTAATATCTATAATAATACCAAACTATATTTAGAATTACTTATTTTTGAATTTTTTTTGTGTTTTTAGAACTGAGGATGGATGTATAACATTCGAAATTAGTTTTCAATAAAACAAATTTATAGAAGTGGCAAATAATTTATCAATCCCTAATTAGATTGATCCTTCTATACCATCATGCGGATGTCAACTGGCTATGATATGACTTCAATAGCTTAGTTAATACATTATTATAAATATTTCAAATTAACATATTATCTGTGGATTAATATGAGAATAACTGTTTCTTTTTGTTCCCAAATTTGACTACAGAAAATGTCAATAAGAATCAAATCCTGGTTTTAATTAAGCGAAATATAATACATTTAATATTTATAATATTATAATTATATAAAGAAAAATCTGATTATTATTGAATCATGAAACATATCCTAAGGTGTACAAATTATATAATTCACTGCATGAGTGTTTGTTTTTAAAATTAATTGTGCTTGGAAAATTAATTAATCTTTAATTTAAACGCATGCTGTTCTTGAAGGTTCATTAAATGATTTACCTCTGGAAAAAACATCTCATTTTCCAGGAAACCTTTTTTTCCCCATCAATTTATTAATACAAATAAAGTTATAAAAATAAATAATTTAAAGGTTTCTAGATAATTTAAAAAAGTTAATGCAATTTTGCTCTCAAGTACAATGTACACGTAGATAGACTATTCATGAACTATGATATAAACTCATTCATAAACTGATGTATGATTTACATGAGGCAATCAATAGGTCGATTCTATAGGTACGATTTCATGATTTTTTTTTTCTCAAGCATTTTTTAATAAACATGTATTAAATGAGGATAATGGAAAAATAAAGGCTAATAATTTTTTAATAAAATCTTAAATTTGACACGTAATAATAGAATCGTATATATTTTGGCACAAAGAAAACTAAACTTTGAAACAAAATAAATATTCTCTTACAATACACAATTAGTCAAATAATTAATAATAATATAAATAATACCATATTAAATGTATATATTCCTGTATATATATATATATATATATATATATATATATATATATATATATATATATATATATATATATATATATATATATAACAGGAATATAATACTCTTATGCTTTATTCCGAAATAAAACCAAAGTAAATTAAATACAAATTAATTATTTTTTATTGATTATTCATTGAAAAGTCCAACGATTGTTCAATGAATGAGAACAATCTCCTTTGTTTCTTATTGTATATTCATGTATGTACTTTTATTATGTAGGCAATTCATAACTGACGCTTATCAAAGATTTTTTATTAATATTAAGAGATAAAATGTAAATTTATTTTTAATAGAGCTGTCTATATATCTAATAATATCATATGGTATTAATTCAATCTTTAATAACTAAATAGGTCTCCCACTCAGTTCACAGGCAAACTCAATCAGTCCATAGGAAGAGATTTGGTTCTCTGATCAAGATGAACGCAGATATTTCTATAATAAATATAATTGTATACTATTTATACTGTGCACTTTTTGATGGTTATAATCTGGTTCTTATAAACCTATTCAAACATTGAAGCGCTGTCTATGATGCAATGTGGACCGAAAATGTTTGAATAAATGGACCAAAGAATCAAGCTAAAGAGACCATAAACTATTTTTCAAAAGACATTTATATTATTATCATTATTTTCAATTTTAATGAGAAAGCAGGAAAAAAACAAAACAATAAACAACCTCACAGCTTAAGTTTTCTAATCTAGCTATTATAGGAATTACAAGGCTTATAGGATTTGAACCAAATCGAACATAAGAGCCTTCGGATTATTAATGTAGTAAAGGAGAACGCTCTTCCAGTTTGAATTAAGCCAGATTCCATGGCTCTGATATGCCCCTGAAATAATTATTAATAGATTTCGAATACATTTGTGTAGGTCCTGATCCAACAGTATTTGATATATTTATATATCGCTGGTTTACTTATATATTTACATAAGAAGCATAAATAATAAATTAATATAATAAATATTTTTAATCTACATATTTACGAATACATTTTTGGATTTGTGTATGCTATCAAGAAATCTATAAGAATAAACCTTCAAAGAGTTACCTGGAATTCCTCAAGCATAAAGAGGATAGTTACAAAAGAGAAATTATTGAGGATATCAATATTAAAATGTTTGCTCGTTACGTTTTAACTTTTGCCAACAGTCACTTACCATAACTTAATACCAACATTGTTAAAAAAAAAAAATCATAAAAATTTCCTACAGATTCTTTCAACACCCTGTGAAATCAACCGTAAGAAATCCGGCTTGCCAAAAACTTGAATTTATAAAAATGTCAGATATAATTTTTCTAACCGAGCATCTCTATGGCGTATATCTCTATCAAGCATTGGCATGAAACTAGGTGAAAAACGAAAAAAACTGAGGAACAGAAAGAAAAGAAAAATACCCACAGAACAGACGAAGCAGAACTGGATCAACCCAAAATAAGCCAAATATCCATCAACAAACATTTTTTTTCTGCAATAAATTACAATGAAATTTGAGGTAGACATTAAAAATTATATATTTTTTTAATGCTTCCGGAGAAAATAGATTTACTTAATATGTAAACTATCAAACAGAAGCAATGATAAAACAAATATAAATGTTAATTGAGTATTTTTTTTTTTTACTTTATAGTACACAACACTTGTTAACGACTTTTTAAAAATAGGAAACACACTATACGGATCGTTACTACTAACTGACATGTATGAATGACATTGCAAATTAGACTTTTTTTATTTAAATTAATAAAAATATTCAACACCAAAAATAAGAAAATTATATGTAGATACGGAATAAATTACAATTCTAAAAGAATTCAAAATATTTAATGAATAATGGAAAATGTTATTATATTATTAAACAATTTCCTTATGGATCATTTCAAGATATTTCACCCCACGACATGGCAACAGCCGCTTCAGCCATTCGTGCCCGTGTGGCCCAATAAAACTGTTCGTTTTTAACATAAATTCGTCTTTGAAATTTTATAATTGTTAAATCTCATGATAATTGTAACTAACTCTCAGCGAATAAGCTGATGACAGCGTTAAATAAAATAACAATTGACCACTTTTATAGAATCACTTTATCTGACAAACTTATCATTTAAGTGTGTTAAGTCCTCAATGAATTTAACAAATCTCAAATCATTCTGCAGTCTTTCCTTTTCGACAGATTTTTCTCTGTTCGACAAGGTTTAGAAATGCCCTCACTTTAAATATTAATGAAGACTATTAATTAAATATGTTAATTGTTATTCCTAAGTGAATTATAAAACAGTACTAACCAGCAATTGGCCCTATTGCTGACTTAGAGAACAATCAATAGGATAAGAAGTGCGACAAAATTAATAGCTTCTCAGTGCTGTTTTTCGAAAATTGTAACGTTTGACTGAATTCATGGGTGAGTCGAGGGAACATTTTAAAATTTAATATTCTTTTAACGAGTTGACTAACCATCAAGAAAGAAAAAGTTTTTTCTCTTTAGTAACCAGTGGTTCCAAACAATGTCCTGACTATTTTATCCTCGTTCATTGTTTACGATTTTACGAATTCTCAGAACAATTCGTCAGAAATATAACAGACTATTATCATTTCTAAACCTGACAGAAAAAACAAACAAAACCAATTAAGAAAAACTCCATGTGCACTATAGCGCTTAGCATTCTAGGTCTCCGATTATACAGCAGGAGAATATTTATTCGGTGAAGAAGTGGGAACTCTAATGATATGACATAGAAATGATAGCGGGCAATCTTCTCTCTTGGCCAGAAATCGAACTCGGACATGAAATATTAACTCGCTTCGCAACAGTCTCCATATCGATGACAGCAAAACCTGTAACTCAACTCTAGTGAAGGATTAAGCAATAGGATCATGCCAAGAAAAGGGAATCGTGAAATGGCTATATTTGAAGTTTAAATTATTATTATAATGTATGTAACATTAACTATTAATTTTCCTTTCTCAATTAAGTCCTAGATTTCCTATCAACTATTCAAACCAATGGTAAATATATTTTTAAGAAAAATAATCCTAAACTTTTTAGAATCCTACGGATCACTAGTTTTATTTTTATTTTTTTTAGTTTATTAGTTTGCTTCTTTTAGAGAATTTCAAGTACATTTATTTGACAGATTTACATTAAAATTAGCAGTATTCGTAAACGTGAACATACTGGTTTGAGTTTTATTTTAGGAATATTTTCTTAGTTCAAATAGACAATGAGAAACCCGGTGCTCTAGCAAGGAAGAGCTCAGAAATAACGTTAAATAATGCAGTCCATCAAATAGTTTAACGAGGAAAGAAATTGACTCCCAGAACATAAATAAGGAGTAAATAATGTGCTTTCAAAGAAGCCTTCGGTTCTTATGGAATCTCTAGACTATTGTTCCCCAAAATACTCCAAGTGTTTCCCAGGGGTATGGAAACAGTTTGGTGGGGGTACACAATGCAACGGACATTAAACATAGAAAAATAATAAAATACTTCCGTACTTGCTAGTATTGTGAATGTGTGGTTTTTACGTCTATATTAAGTTACCTTTTCAGCATTTGTAGTCATTAAATCGAGAAAAAAAAAATGAATAGCCTTTTGGATGTGGAACCGCATTAAAATTAAAATTAACCACCGAGTAACCAAATTATGATGAGCTGTCGTCTCATAAACAATTTCACCCTTCTCATTGATACTAATGAATATTTTTTATAATATAACTTTTATTTATATTTTATTATAAATGAATTATACTGTTCAGAAAATTATAATTTTATAAGGCGTACAGAGAAGTCGAAAGTTTGGGAAATACTGCTCTAGATGAACAGATTAGATATCACAAAAGATCCAAACGGGTCGTGGTGAGGAAGAACTTTCCATCCCTGAATGTAATAATAATAATTTTTTTTCAGCTCGCTGCGTTTTTATGTTACAATTTTTACATAGACGTAGTTAATATAATTGAAATTTGAGGTCTAAAACAGAGATTTTTAGAAATACGGAGGATGAGTTTTTAAGAACTTTATTTACGCGTTATGCGAGTATAAAAAGGTAACACAATTATTTTAAACGGTTCGAGAAAATCCTGAAGTTAAATTCAGAACCGGAGTTAGCAAGGACCACACCTCGACTATTGTCCAGGGCCAGCCACCCGTAACACTTACACGGACCATCAATTTAAATAATAAGCCATTAAATCCAGGGATCGATGGCTCTGTTATTTGGTCATTAGTTCTAGGCTCAATTATTTCAAATTATAATGATTCCACTTTACAATTAATGTATGCCATCATCGTCTCATATAATTAATATAGTTTGTAGTTTTTGTCATGAGGAGGCGGCCCTTCCCAAAGGTTATAACCGTCGGACCCCTCAAAGTTATGGTGATTGTCTCGTCTTTATATCCTTTATTTATACTGATTTTTATTTATTTTTATTCTGATAAGAGGGACGGTCCGGGGATAATAGGTAATAGGGGGTAATAATCATAATAGGAAGGATAAAGGGATGAGTTTGAAATACTAGTCATTTAAAATTATAATTGCCATAATATCCCTTTAATTATATTCAATTATGAAAATTGAATTAAATTAATAACTTCTATGATTTCTATTTTAATATTATAGATAAGAAAATAATTCATTAAAGGCAAAGAGAAATAAATTAACAAAGTCTATTTACTCGTATTTTATTAATAAAGTTATAACAAAAATTACAAAAATATTAGAGATCCATTGAAGGATGACCAGAGCTGAGCGGGGGAGAGGGACGTTATCCTAGAGAACATGGACGCTTTGTCCCCAACCAGGATTAATATATAAAGTGCTTGGTGAATAGCAGATTTATCCTGGGAAACAAAGGCATTGTTGTCGGTGACATTAACGCTCCCCTGGTGTAAAAATCCCTCCTGCCTCCGGTAGCAGTGATTTAAAACTGTGAGCGGGTAGCAGTTGTGATCCGGTGGAATTACGTACCTCTGGGTGTCACCGCTACGCAATATATATCTTTATTCCCTCGATCGCACGCTGATTTATTTTTCATCGGCACTCTCTAAAAAAGACTCCGGAAAAACTTCGATGAATAATCAGCTCTATCCTAGGGTATATGCTTACCTACTCAAACACGAATAGTATAAATATATAAATATGATATTATAATATTATATGTGTATGTAATTATACAATATTATATGTGATATTATAAATCACAATTTTACAAGTAGGACTGGTGAAATTTTAAAAGTTCCTATTTAGTTTCCATGGAAACATTTAGGTAACATAAAAGTAGAAATTACACAGGCCAACGATGAAAAAACTTTTGTACTGAAAATACCTTATTCCTAGTTTATAGGGTGCTGCATCCAAATATGATATTAAAACATCTGTATCACCCACAATTTCTTCACATTTTATAGTTAAATTTATTAAATTAAGCGATTTTTAAAGAATTGAATAGCTTTCAGTCTTGAAACAATTAGGCCTTAAGTTAGGCCTCATGAAACAATTTATAAAGGCTTTACTTAAAGATGGACCATGCTTCAAGTATCTCTGCCAAAAGTTTCCACGCCTTTCAGAAGCTAAACTAAAAGAAGGCGTCTTTGTCGGACCTGACATTAGAAAAATGATGTTTGATGTTAACTTTGAATCCACAATGACCTTAAATGAGAAAGAAGCATGGGTATCATCTAAGCAAGTCGTTACAAAGTTCTTGGGAAATGAAAAAGACCCAGAATATGTTTCTATTGTAGCTAACATGTTAAAGAAGTTTAAAAAGTTAGGATGTTTGATGAGCCTGAAACCTACGGAAAACTATGGGTGATACATACAAATCTATAAAGATCAACTATTAAAGTTAAAAGAGTTTTCAAAAAAAAATTTTTTGTTGGCCTGTGTTATTAACTACAACAATGATTTAAGTTTTTGCATTTTTCGTCATTCTCCATTAACTTCTAAGATTTTATAAGTTAGATATTATTTTTTCTAAAATCTTTAGCTATTCAATAGTAAGTATATTAGAGATCTACATCACTACTTTTATTTCCGGAAATTTATTTTCGACATCGGAAATTATTTCTCCTTTAGTTCATTAACAAATTGTTTCATAGTTTATATTTATCCATTTCGATTAATACTAACATTGAGAGGCGGTAAATTATTTCAAATAAACAAAATTAAATGTATAGTATAGAAAATCATTTTGAAAATTCGGCATTTAAGCCCTGTTAGAATATCTCAATGAGATAAGACCTGGCTAATATTAAAGAGCATTTAATTGTACATTGATATAACTAGTTTGATCAAAATCGTTAGAAATTTTTTCGAGAAAATTGCAATAATGTGTAAAATCGAAGATATCTTATTTCACTTCTGGTAAGTTGATTTTAGCTTATTAGTTGCTGTAAAATCACAGACATACATCTAACTTAATAAGGTAATTTCAGTTTCGTACAACTTTTCGTTTTGGAGTTAAATTTGCAACACACAAACGCATAGAAATACCATTTTGCGAGATATGGTTATTTGGACTTAGGAGACTTTAAAACGCTTATTTCCGTTGTAAACTCGGATTCTATTATAAATATTTCACTATCGCAATAACTTCCCTTTCTATGAATTTCATTTACAGTGAAAATAATAAGCAGACGATAAATTACCGCACAACTCACAGCAAGAATGGAGTGACTATGAAAGAACTGCTAAGGAAAAAAAACAAAGCTATAATGCAGGGATGTGATATAATAATAATGAGCGTTAATGAGTAAAGCAGTGCGTATTGTTGAGAACAGGAGTAGCTAGATGGGGGGAAAGCGCTTTCGTCATATTCGTCTGCTTTCGGACACACTCGGCATTCCATTTAAGTTCGGACTGTAAGCTGTTTTAGTTCTACGTGCATTTCCGTTGAAAAATCGAAATGACCACACTTTTCCTCACTAAATATTTCATAAATAGGTATGAGAAAGTAAAGATATATTGAAGATAATTTACTGCTCACTCACAGCAAGAATGAAGCGAGCATAAAAGAACTATTAAGGAAAAAACAAAGCTATAAGGCGGAGTCTACTGTGTTATAAGGGGCATCAGCAAACAGTTCTACAAGTCAGTTCAGATGTGCTTCTGGACTAAGGGCATATCCTGCACTGCATCGTTGCACAGTTAGCAAGATATTCTCAAGTGGGAATAAAACTAAAATATTAGAGCAGGACCTCTCTTCAACAAGATATTATGCCGACATTATTGTGATTTGTAGTCATGGACCAGTCAGCATTTCCCCCTAAAGGAAACAGTTACTTCTCTCCAACTGTCTCATGGGAAGTTTGCTTTGCTATTAGTCTTTTCTTTATCGTTCAGAGGGTTTCTGGTATAATACGAAATGAGTGAGGGAAGGAATAAGAAATTGTAATCTCTGTAAATGTTATATAAATTTATTTACAATAAATTTATTATTTATAAAGAATGCGTTTGCTGCACGTTGAGAACTAATATAGAAGTAGCTGACTATTTTCTTTATGGAGGACTGTAATAATTATTAATAGTAAAATATTTATCTGCATACACAGCCTATGGCATCAAACTATTAACTATGTTCTTTCAAAACAAATTTCAAAGTATCCTAGTTCAAAGATTTCTTATAGGACACATGCCTTGGTGAACGCCTCCACCGTACTTGCCACAGAAGTGAGTGTGGGTTTAAGAAATGAATACATTTCAGGTCAGATTTATCGGCCGTGTTTCAACCTGGACGGAGGAAAACCAGACGTGACAAGGGTCTGAGGAGAAACGAAGGATTGTCCGATTTGAACCGACAGTCCACGTGACGGATGATCTAGGGAACATGTTTGGACAACCGAAGTAATCCGGCAGGTAACAAGTTTCAGTTTATAATGTACATTTATTCTCTCTGGAAAATTCTAAAAAAAAAAGATATATATATATACACACACACACACATATATATATATATATATATATATATATATATATATATATATATATATATATATATATATATATATGTATATACATATACACAAAAGCTCTTTAATCCAGCGCGTCCAGAATCTCATTCGTATCGAATTAGCGATTTTGCCGGATTATCGAAAGCCAATTATTTTAGCAATAATACCAAATATAAATCACTAAATGAAAATTCAGATGATTAAGGCATATATTTACGTACATTCTGAATCTGTGCCGATAATATAAATATCCAACAAAGTAACTAAACACATATAATATGTATTTCGTCATTCTAGCTACTGCGTGGTTAAAAAAAAAATATGGAGCATAAAATTCAATCCAAACATTGAATATATATTTTTCATGCCAGCAGTAATCTCGAAATTATATTAATTTATATTCTGTTGCAAAAGATATTACTTATGTTTTTGCATACAAATGTATGCTTTTAGGCGAAATGGAATTTCCTTATGAAAATGCTCTATGGTCAGTGAAGCTATGTCGGACGAAGGCAAGCATACTCAGGTTTACGATGTCTTTTCGTTACCCCCTCGAGAATCTCTCATATTGAAATGGCAAAAGAAATATTCCACTCAAGAAAATTCTAGTTTTTACGATGACTGCTAGCTTTGGAGAATCCACATTATTAAAAGTACTTCTGAATAGTTCTCAGAAGCGGTGAATGCATGAGAGTATGAAAGATGTGCGTTATTGTACTTAGAAATTGTTATTACGTAAGTCTACAGCTTTAAAAACTAGAGAAGCTGATGATTTAATCAATATAAAAAGATCGTCATGCATTTTATAAGTAAAAAAGTTATAGATATAAAGAAACAATTAATAGCATTATGGATCTTTTTTAATATAGCACATAATATTTTATTTTAAAAAAATACATGAAAAGAATAAAAATTTCCAATATAATTCGTTTGAGAAAAATAATTGTGATGCATCAATACTTATAGTAGGGTATGTTAAATAATTGAGCTCAGGATTTAATGAAAAAAAAAACTAATCGCTTTTAATTAGTATAGTTTTATTTTTACTACATTTGTATTATGTACCATGTTTACTTCAGTCATTATATAATCTGTATAACAAGGAGAGATGTCCCCAAAATCTATACTCATCTTTAAGATGTAGTGTATATAGTGACCCAGTTACGTTCCCATTGTACGTTGGCAGATGATATATCAAGAAAGTCGCCCACGTAGGGGACTTATACAGGCTCTAGGATTTATTGTAAGGTTGTAGGATATACGAGGTGTCATGTCAAGGCAAGAATATCACTTTACTGAATAATCTACATACTTAAATTGAAAACAAAATAAACAAATATATATATATATATATATATATATATATATATATATATATATATATATATATATATATAAATACTTTCATGATCAACGTTACTACTGCATCACATCGTGAAACTTGAAGTATCTAGGTACGCACTTTAACGTAAGTCCCGGTGGTTCTCTCTTACTTCTGAGATACGAATTATAAATTATTTAAAAGCAGCTTAAAAGGCTTTAGTGAAAGTGAAGATACTGGTATCAATATCAAGCATTATTCCTTAGTGAAAGTGCCTAGAGAGTCTGAAAACGGTCAACTTTCCTAAGCCTTACTTCTCGACAAATGACTTATCGTTCAGCCTGAACGCAAGTTTTTTTAGTCTTTTCCTTTTCAGATAGGGCAGTGGCAACACTTATGATTTCTTCCTTACTCCCCGGCAATGGATCGTAACAAGCTAGAACTCCTGTTTGTGATTGGATGTGCCCGATCTACACTTCATGGTTGATCTAGACGCACCTATCATGATATAGCACAGTTCATAACAGAAAGGATTTTCAAAAGAAATTTGCTGAATCAGCAAAGAATAGGAATCTATTTATTTAAAAAAAAGAAAACCTAAACTACTACCACCAGTGCAGTCTTGGTTTCAGTACTTAGTAAGGACTGTACTATTTTTAAGCCAACGGTTGTACAAAAAGGTGACCCAACCGCCACGTGCTCCTCCAATTAAGGGTACCCACTCTATTGAGGCTGTGGGAGACCTAGGAGGGTCCTCCGATTCCACAGGGCTGATAACAGAATAAGTAATGTATCTGCCAAAGCCGGTCTCGAACCCAGAACCTAGAGATTAGTAGCACAATGCCCTACCCGCTGAGCTACCTCGCTCCCATTTTAATTATTTAATAATCTAAATCCAACCAGAGAATAAACATGAACAATTTATTTTTTCTTTAATGTACCGTTGTTTTCCTATACGCTATGCAATTGATTTTTCGATTCACAAGCATCGAAAGGAAATCTCTGTTTTAAAAAACCTACAGCTGCATGGAAGCATTGAATCCGGATAATCCGATTAAAAGTGAAACCCGCCAATACAAAAAGCTTGGTAGCTGATCCCTCAGCTCTACACTGATTGGAGTTTAGAATAGCGATATCGCCTTACCAGTCAGGTGGCTACCAGATAAGCATTTGCTAAAGTAGTGGACAGTACACGACTTCTAGCAAAGGAGGTGAGAATATTCGAAACTGTATATTTTTTTTCAAAAATAAGAAATAATTTATAATATACGGAAATCAAGTTGAAAAAAAAATTAATTATGAATTATTTTATTTAAAAAACTCTTCATTTTATTAAAAATTCGAGAACACGAGAAAATATGAAATAGAATCTTCATCAAGTATTTTAATAATAGAACATGGACTTCATATAATTAATTGCAAAATAATAAATGATAAAGATACTAATTACGACTGTGCTTCTAACTTCCAATTATATATTCATTAATGATCAAATTTATAATATATTACTTTATTCGGTTTTTGACGATAACGAAATATAAACTTGGAGTCTATCTGACCCATTAGAAATGAGTTTTTATAAAAAATCATACGGCTGAGAATGATTCTGATACAATCAATGCCCTGTATAAAAGCACGAATGCTTGTATTGTATTGTACTTGATTATATTGGACCTAAAACCCTTTACAGATTGTTCAAATACTTATTGCTTTAATATATTAGAGAAATATTGTCATTTTAAGAAATGAGGTTATTTTGTTCATAATTTTGAAGAATATAAGCTAATGCTGGTTAGAAATAAATCTTCTGAAAATGAAGTTTGTTTATTTTTCTCCAATAACAATAAATTACACGGTATTTTTTTTTCAATAACTCTTCAGGTAAAACGGAAGACAAAAGAATACTCTTAGATCTTAAGACAAAGGACGAAGGAGTCTACGTCTTCATCAATCCTCCTCCAGGACTAACCGGGTCCAATAAATCGATCTCCTTCCAGCTCCTGGATGGATGACCCATCGAATGCAGACCTAGAGAAGGCTGGAAAAACTGACACTGGAGCGTCTCCTTGAACAGTGTCAGTTCCAGAGTTGCTGGACAAATCACCTTCCTTCAGATAAAAAACTTAAAGCCCTCCCACATTGTACGTCCATTTACATATTATACGCATCCTATTGTGTCCCTGTCCCATCCAAATTGTATTATATTCTTCTTTCGGAAGGTTTAATGTTTCTATTTTATTACCAGACTGTTTGAAAAAATTCAATGAAAGGCCACTCGACACCTACGCTCGACTGTTAGAGTCGTCGGTTGTGTAGGACAAGCTCTAGGACGTAAATGATTGCCCTTCCACGAAGAATTATGGTTACTGTTACAGATTCTAGGTTGTGTCCCTCTATTTATCTACATTTTACTTGAAATATGACGGTAAAGGAAAATAATGACACTTAAATTTCAAGAATTCTGTCGTTTATTTATTCAGCAATTATATTTTCATCTATATAAAAAGTACAGAGCTCAATTTCGAAATATACGTGTTTTGGAACAAAATTAGCAATACACATTATACGATACGTTTGTTTTAAAATATGCCTGACCGGGTAATCAACATTAGTTGGAGTGTGTTTCAAGCATTTCATTAGGACAATTTTAGTTTTTAACAATTTATTTTTTTAAATTCACAAAACCAATTGAATGATGATATACGTGACAGATCAATTTTTATTTATAGATAATATAACAACAAATTAATGATATAATGTAATTCTCCAATATTCTGAGTTTATCTTAAAACTGTATTGATACTATTTTCCATTAGTTCATAATAAATTTTTTTTTTTAATTTATAAATTTATCATTATGTAAGAACTAAGTATATAAACTATTATACAAATCTAAAAAATATTGGAGTTTACAAGAAGGAGATGAAGAAGGCATAGGCTCACCCGGAAACGGGAAGTGAAGCCTCTTTTAGGCCCCCTAACCATCGAGGCTGTTCCATATTTATGCAACTCTATGAATTTTTCATACTCCAATAATTACCAGCGTTTTTATTTGTAGAAGCGCCATAATAAAATCTCTGCAATCTCATCACAATGTCTAGTGGTTCAAGGATACACGTTGTGCAAATCAGTTAATGTTCCATGTATAATTTTTTTTTGAAAATCGCATTTTTTGTTTTCAAAGGTTTTTTTTTATTAATTCAATTTTCTTAGAATCTACTATGAAAACAGTGTAGCTTTAATATATACATCACTATAACTTATACTAATTTTAAGTGTACTGTGCCAATGCTAATTGACATGTCGTGCGTAAATTTTTACTTGATAAACTTTCCTTCTTTGGGGATACCAGAGGAGGAAAATATAAACGTATATAGATAAATTCTTCAATTTTCTAGGAAGTCAACATCAACAGAAAATACCTATTAATTTTTTTTTCCCAAACATACGATCACCCAAATATAAAGTTTGGACTGTATAACAACAATAAATTAAAATACCATTTAAATAGGTAATATGAAAAACAAAATCGGAAATATGGAATATTATATATAAAATGAATTTTGCAAATAGTGATAATATAAACATAGCTGAAATATATATATAAAAAAACACACAAAAAAACACGTAGAAATGAGAAAATCAGAACATATTTCAACAAATTAAAAAGTCCAAATAGGATATCAGATATTTCAAATAATCAGATCAGAGAGTTCACCAGGAAGACAATGGTGTGTGTTTCTAGTATGATTTTATTTAAATGGCAAAATAATAGTTAATATTACTTTAATAATTTATATTAATATTTATATAAAAATGAAAATAAAGACAGAACGTAATAAAGGATAAGTAATTATTTTTTCAATTCAAATTTTTCATTCAATAGAAGATTATTGATTATATATATATATTTTTATTTTTTTTTTGACACGAAACGGCCTTACAGACCACCTGAATATCATTTCTTCCTAACTCTCCCCACACTAATATATATATATACATATATATATATATATATATATATATATATATATATATATATATATATATATATATATATGTATATATATATTAGGTGTATTGTAAATAATATATCTTCCTATGTTAATTTTGATTTATTAAATTTCACATAATTGTTTGCATGCTTCGGGGTATTTTCCACAATCACCAGCACATCAAACATCAATAGCTTTCATATTATTTCTTTGATTTCATTAATTCATATTCATTATATTTTGTCAGTTTTTAAAATTATATATTAACAAGGAATATTGTAACTATTGTGTCCTTTCATTATCAAATAATTCTTTTAATTGTCTAAAAAGTTATGATAGTGAAAGGACACAATAGATAAAATATTCATTGTCAAACATGCAATTTTAAAAATTGATAAAATATAATCGATATGAATTAATGGAATCAAGGGAATAATATGAAAACTTAATCGTAGAAACGAGAAAAAAAAAAAAAAAAAAAAAGCCAATGATGATGTTCTAATGTTCTGATCATGGAAGAAAAATACTCCGAAACGTAAAATAATATGACGCAAAAATCAAAAAAGGAATAGATAACATTCACAAGATACCTAATATGTTATTATTTGTATGAAAAGATTTATATAGAGTATATATGTGGAGGTCCACTCCAAGACATAATTTATGTTTTGGTGTGATCTAGTGATTTCTTGTCGCTATTCAATATGCGTTCAGTAACATTTGGTACAACTCAGGCTTGGAATATAATGTAATTCTTACAAAAGTAGTCCTTTCCATTACAATTAGTTTTCTAATAAAAAATGGAAATGCAACTTTGTATCCGCAGATGTAAGTGATTTTATGAATTGTTGATCGAGTAATTTAATTGAAAAATGATTCACTTGCGATCCCAAAATGTCATTGGCAAATTATAAATCAATGAAGCTTGAACAATATTGTAATAAGGAGACTAAAATGATAATAATTTTATAACTTAAGGGAGTTTTAAAAATTTCAATTTTAAATTTTATATATATATATATATATATATATATATATATTATAAATATATATAAAATTCATCGTTGAATACGCTTTTGTATCCGATTCTTTGCCGTTCAGGATATAGGTAAAATGAGACCTTAATTCGGAAATGGCTCAAAATCCTGTTATCGATGTTTTTTTGTGTCGTGAAAGATTTCTCTCAGAATGACAAAGAATAGCTCCCTTAAAAAACTGAAGGAAACACTTTTATGCGTAATCTAAAAATAAAATTTCGTTACTTTTCATTCAGAATTGGATTTTCTTATGAACCCAAGTAATTGTTTGTCCCAAGCTAGTTACACAATGTTTTAAACAGGTGAAATAACCTTGGGCCAAAGTAGGCCTAACATCAAGATAAAAAAAAAAATAATAATAAAAATATCTTTATAAGTTGCATCAATGACCTTCTAGTTTTGTAAAAAAGGTCATCATAGCTTAGAAATAGAAACATCTTAAGAATAATCGAGACATGTTTAAAAAATTCCAAAAAATAGACCAAAGTATAACGGTATATCTTTCGTTAGGATGAAGAGGGCTAATTACGAAAAATGTTGTTTTTACTTTTTGCTAGAAAAGCTTCCATTGAAGAAAAAGTGTCTGATTTTTAGTTTCAATATTTATCGCGATAAAAGATTATTGTTATTTTAGCAATTATAATTTTACTAGTCAAACCTAATGAATTCCTTCAAACTGTGACTATGGAGTAACTTAATAAAGACTGCCTTTATAAAGATAATGGTATGTTATGATTATATTATTCTTTATTATATAACATATAATATATTAAACAAAATAAGACTGTGAGGATTAATATATTTACAAATAAAAATGTGTGACGGTATATTATATCAGACTGTGAGGATGAGTAAGAAAATCCTGAAGAAGAGGCAAAGAGCTACAAAGCGTTGAAAAATACATGAATATATTATTAAAGGAAGATTTGTTCACATTTTATTTTTCAATTTATAAATAAAATGTGGCTCACATTAAAAAAAAACACGATAAATACAAGCATTATTAATTACATAAATACCGCCCTGATTAACCAATCATAACTGAATTCCAAGAGTAAAGGGAGGGGGAGATTCTGAAGTTCGGTCACGCTGTGAACGTCAATCCACGGGCAGCGATTCTCTCACGGATACCGCGACCCGTGACCCGAGGGAGTAACGCCTCACCGGTCCCGTGACTGGCGATAACTGGCGGTGGTTCCCCTGTAATAGCAGCCACGATATGCAAATAGTCTTGATGAGCGCCGTTGATCAATGTGACGTGTAACTGCGATGCCTGGCACCTCGTCGATAGTGGCCGCCAGCTCGCATCCAAGGCATTAATAAGTCAACCATTTGATAGGCTAACCTCGTAGGCTCATATCTTCCAATGATGGAGAGTGTTTAGATAATTACTGCTATCAACACAACAATCAATTCTGTTCAGATTTATACATTAATACATTACCAATTAATAGTAACTTAATGTAAAATTATTTATTTAGAGAAGAAACATGTACAAAAGGCATCTTGACTTAGATCTGAATTATATAAGCCTGAAATTAATTTTTCAAATGCCACGTTTCGGCCACAAATCTATTATCAGCCATACCTGAAAAGTCCCTTCTTTTAGTTTTTCAAAAACACAGTAACCTATAATGGGGTATAGAATATAATACATTGACCTTATATCACATAAATCTGTTGAAATTGTCTAATATAGACAATATAGACCGCGTCAAATACATCATTGTGGTAACTATACAAATAAAGCAAACATCAGATTAGGATAAAGCTACCCTCTTAGTATTTTAATACGTAAAAATATTCACTAATGTGGTTCATAATATGAAAGTTACAAATATAAATTGGGGAGCACTTCTGTCTTATTTGCTTGTTAATGTGAAACTCCAAAGAGGAAAGCAATGCTAGGTTTCTCATTATATATGGCTATTATAATAATTTATAACATTCAGACATTTTTAAAATGGTTTTAATTTAACCATAAAATTTAAATTTAGTTATTATGTTCGTATAAGTATTATTTAAACCATTAGTGTCAGATTTAAATTATAGTCTCTATTTAAATTTTCAGTTATATATATATATATATATATATATATATATATATATATATATATATATATATATATATATATATATATATATATATATATATATGGATCCAAGTATTTTTAGTTCGTTACTATAATTTTCTGTTGCTATTATGATATCTTAGTAATTAAAATCGAAATTATTTTTGAATTTAAATTTTTTTTGCAAAATATGTGTGAGTCGTTGTATTATTTTCTATTTAATTTGAAATTACAATTACTTTTGTGTTGGCTAAATCAATTCTTCAAATTTTGTTTAGTTTGTCCAATATAATTTAAATTTGTAAGTTCCATAATATGAACCATATCGGTGAATATTCTTACGTATTAAAACACTATGAGTGTTGATGGAATCCTAACCTGATATTTGACCTGTTATTTTTATAGACACTACAATGCTACGTGTTGTGCTATGTGTTTGATCAGATTGGACAATAATATAATATTATTAATTTCAACATATTTATGTGATAAAAGGAAAATGTAACCTATTCTATACCCTATAAACCTAGTATTTTTTTAAGGGCTTTTTCGGATATGCCTAATTATGGCTTTGTGAATTTCAGCCTTATATAATTGAATTATACCCATTTCACCATAAAATCAACAAAAATAATATGATTTAGATCATTAAAGACTATTCCCATATTGCACTATCTACAAATCTATTCACACCATCATTAAATCCTCCAAGACCTACTTAGCATGCGGTTCTATTAATTTTGAGATGAGACTTAGCATTCAAAGAGGCAACTTCCGAAGCTACTACATCCAAGTCCAGGATTAATTTACTAATAGCTAGTACCGCTTCTTCTTCAACTCTGTCCTGAGCAGACGGCGAACTTGCTTGAGTTTAGGAGTTTCCTGGAGTTGACTTGCCCTACAGTATACCCTACATGTGGAAACTTACAATGAAATATATATTTTATATTTATTCTTTTACCATTGATATGATCTTATAAAAGTTCCTTAAAATTTATAAGATGTACAAATAGTTTATAATCATTAGGGTATTAGTATAAATCTTTTTTCAGAAGAAAGTATAAGTATCCTGTCCGTAACCGATTTTGATCAAAATTTGTTGGGTGATTCTACATTGGAAAAAAGTCCACCCATATCCTACAGTTTTGTCCAATGGACCCTACGAGCTGAGAAAAAAATAAAACATGCTGAAAATGCTTAATTTTATATCTCGTATTTGAAAAATGATATCTACATGTTTTTTGCCAGCTATAAAGTTCTTTTTACAGTATATTATATATTATATAAGGAAAAATATAACCATTAAAAAATAATTGATTTTCGGCAAAATAAATTAAAAAAAGTATTTAAAATATTATGTAAACTAGCCTGATAGATTTTTTCACACCAACAATTACGGCAGATTTGGATTCAGCACATCAAAAAGCCTTAATATTGAACAAATCATCGAAAGCAAAAAAAAATCGTTTTCATTTCCCAGAGTGCTCAAAAATTTGAAACCCTCAAAATTACCTCAATTTTTTTTATAGATTTAAACCAAATTTGGGGTATCGGTAAAGGTTTTAAACAACGCGATTTGCTTTAATCGTGTTGTTCTTACGATCTTTAGAACCAACGCCATGTGAAAAAAACTTCAATCTTGTTTTTATATGGTAATCGCCTTTTTTTAAACAGACCTTCTAGGATAATGTAATAGTTTTTTTATAGGTATGGAAAGAAGAAACTCCCCTCTTTTTAACGAGCCCAAGAACGTCGATATTGGGCATATATGAAGTATAGAGCTTCAAACCCAAATTTAATTTTGTGGCTTTCAAAATTTTGAGCACTCTCGGAATTGAAAAAAAAAATCAACTTTTTTATTTCTATGATTAATTCAACATTAAGGTTTTTTGATTTTTTCTGAATCCAAATGTGCCATCATTTTTGGTGTGAAAAATGTATAAGGATAATTTCACTTCATAATTAAACACTTTTTTAAATTTATTTGGCCGAAATTCAATTATCTTTTAATTTTTATATGTTTCCTTAATACACTAAAAAAATATTCAACTGGAAAAACACGTCAATATCTCTTTTCAAACAAGGCATATAAAATAAAGCATTTTTAGCATGTTTTATTTTTTTTTCTCAGCTCCTAGGGCCATTTGAAAAAAGGATAGGATAAGGGTCGACTTCTTTTCAATGTTGAATCACTGAGAGAATGTTAATCAAATCGGCGACGGACACATTATGCCATATATTATATAATACAAATCGCCGTTATGTCTTTTAATCATGAACTCTGACTTGTAAATGTTTTAGTGAAAGCGTACCGGAAATTTAAAGTAAACAATCTATCTAGGGTAAGTGAAAACATGATTTTAATCAAAAGTACAAGATAATCTGAGCAGAAATAGCGTTGCAAAATAAAAACTTTTACCGACCTCTTTCTTATAATGCGAAACAAATGCAGTAAAAAAAAAAAAAAAAAATGATCAACACGAATTGGCACCGAATTTCAAAAAGTAATTCTACAGATTTTGTTAACGTCGTTACATCATTAATAATTGAATTTAGTCTTATAATCCTTTACGGATTATATTAAATATCCTTTAATACAACGATATTTTTGAATTTTCTATTTTGGTTCATTGACAGCCATGTTGATTAGTTATTTTGATGTTTAAAAAAAAACAACTGGACCATAGCGTTCTATATAATATAACAACCACCTTATAGAACATTCTACATGAATTGATAAAATATTCAATCAAAATATGAAGGCACTATTAATATCAAACATATTTATATAAATGAGTATAGAAATGCAGGATAAAAGGAAAAAATAAATATATTTTTTCATTAATAGGATAAGATATATCTTTGGCAATTATGATTCGATTATCACAAATTTACATAGAAAAGAAAAGATATTACTTAATCCCGATTGATAAGAGGCCCTATGTGATTAACTAAAAGGAATAAGAAACATAATAATATTAATCATACTATAATAAAATCATTTGATTATCAAAAGAATAATTAAAATTGTCACAAGAGTTGTTTTATATTTAAAAATGATCGTCAAAGGTCTAGTACACATTAAAGTTAGAACCTGATCTGAAATAAGTTTAATTTAATCATTAACATTAAGGAATAATCATTTTGTTCACTTGGTAAAGGTGACACAAGATGATACCAACAAAGGAAAGAGGTTTCTGAGTCTACCCGAACCTGCCTACTGCGGCCCCGCTTTGGCTAACCGCAACCTTCGTAACTGAACCCCACAGATCCCCGAATCACTCTCCGAGGGAATCTTACCGATTCTATATAACATAACAAGAATTAATTAACGCGAATTTGTTGGTATATACAACGCCACTGTGTTTAAGAACAGATACCTTACGCTAATTACATCAAATTATGTATACAAAATGCGAATAAAAAAACAAAATAAAATCGCGCTTCATTAAACTTAACAGACTTACCGACTACATTGCTGAAGCTCCAAAGCAAAAATTATATGCAACTGATTCAGTTTTGGAAGTCGCTCAGGCATTTGATTAAGTCTGGCACCAGTGTCTTCTCTTTAAACTCAAGACCATACCAAGTACCGTGCACGTATTATCTCATCCTTCAATCATTCATCTTTAACAAATTTTTCTAAGGGATTGGAAATTTCTTCGATTGACAGCAGTAACCCAAAGTTTAATATCGGTAATTACAATAAAAATTCCCTTCGGCATTACACTCACAAAAGAACCGAACACGTACTCCTAACCTAAAATAGTTTGTGTGTCAGATTTATTATATTTTACTGTAGTCATGTATTCTTCTTATTTAATTATTTATTTTTTTCCTATGTCGGTATTTATTTTCTATTTTTCCTACTATTATTAAACGAACAATGTAAAGATGTAAAACCTAATTATAGTTTTAAAAATTATTAATCATGTAAAGGATATAAAACCCGGAACATGATTACCCAGCGTTTTTGTAATTTAAAAAAATTGAGAATAAAACTTTATTATTATTATAATATTGCTTCCTTTATTACATATTGTATATACTAACTACCCGTTAAAAATGACATATTGCTTACACTAATTTTTACAATACATCAAGATACTAACTTTACATCAATTAAATAAATTAAAAGTAAAAAGTATGGAAAATTCAACAAACTCGTGAAAAATCGAAAAATATTATATCGATCCTTCGTAGAAATACATGTCCTCCAGTTTATATCGATAACAACAATTCCTCAGACGGAGACAGTACACCATCTTGGATTTAATCTACTTTACCCACTTTTTCATAATATTCAAAACAGAAACTGGGATAGAAATTAAATATTTAAACATACTTAAACCCATACTTCTTACAGAAACATTATAACAGATTTTGTGTAGCAAATAAAGACAAACTTCAAACTTTCCAATCGAAAGTATTATTTATAACGAAACCACCTTGCACGTGACCAACATAAATCCACATACTGACTTACACCTACCAAAAGTTTAAGAATACATGAGGAATAACGATTTCATAATAACTTAAACAGACTGATAAAAGATATGGCTACAACTAACATAAGACTAAAAAGATGCTGGATGAGAGATTCCATTCCTAAACTAACCAAGATAACGATATCAAGGCAGGGAAGATATTCTGCTAAATATTATCCTACCTCATACATTATATGCCATTATTTCCTATATTGTTAGACAATTTGTTGATCGTAGACATTATTATTTAAAGACAAAAAAAATAAAAATAATAATGACAATAATTTGGAGTAAAATAGAAAACTAAATATTTTAAACTTTAATATTATATTATATTATATTATATTATAATATATTATATTATATTATAATATTATAAATATTTTAAATTTTAATATATATATATATATATATATATATATATATATATATATATATATATATATATATATATATATATATATATGCATATATAGTATTGATTGAAACACTTAATAAAAATACAACAAAAATCACTTCCTCCATATAAGAATATAAAGTCTAACCCTAAAACCCATAATGCGAAATAGATTGCCAATAAAGCTTCATCGTAACTCTACGATGGAACAGTTGCAAGGACACGGCAGAAGAGGAGAGAGCTGAGAGAGCGGCCCTGAGGGACTCTTATGAGTTAGTGGACCGTGGGGGGTCGAGTACCCCCCGGTCGCTTCCATTACCCGCCGCAGGAAATGGATCACTGTGTAAAAGCCCGGGCTCCTTAAAGCGGCTATCGATTTGCATCCGACCCTGAGCAAACATTCCAGGAGGCTGTGGTCTCTTCCGGTATGGGCATATGCATCTGTGAAAGGGTAGGCTATTATACAAGTACAAGTTAATATTATTTATGCGGTGATAAAGCCTCGAAAAAGGCTTGTAAAGGAAGGTTGAATCAATAGGAGTATGATAATGAAGACGGTAGGAAACATGTTTAATGTGTAAACATGCAAATAAAAGTTTCAACAGTTTCTCAGAAAGTTTATTATGATATGTCCTCATAAGAAGAATTTTAAATAAGATATTACATGTAACACTCAGGATATTTGATAGTAAAGAGCAAATCATTAATATAAATAAAATAATATATAAATACAACAAACGCAATAACAACACGAACTAAAAAAAATAAATAAAATGCAGCATTTCTTGATTTCCTATGATAAAGTTTTTATTATATATACGATTAATATGATTGGTGCAAACTTAGGAAAATTCGACTTAACCAGGACAAATCTCAACATATCACTTTTACTCTTCGACAAGAAACCTGCCCTCTAATATACCTCGACAATGTAGTAATTCCGCGAAAGACACACTTCGATACCTTAGCCTGACATTTGGGAGAAAAATGACATTGGCCTCACACATACGCCAAGAACAAACAAAAAACGTTAATCCAAAGACTAAAACTATTATACTCACTTCTTTCAAGACGTTTTAAATTGAAACTTAGACATAAATTGAGCAGTTACACTTACTTGCTCAAGCCCATCTGAACCTAGGCTTCATAGATATACGGGACAGCCAAAAAAACACACATACAAAAACTTCAAATTTTTAGGACTATCACCAAAGCCCCTTGGAACATCAGCAACATTACCTTATACAGACCTCAATATGCCAACAGTTAACGAACATATACGGACCCACGACACTCTGTATGAGTATAGACATGGTGACAACCAGCCATGCCTGACAACACTCACTGAAGGTTGATGAGGAGCTAGATGAGGGATTTTCTAGCCTAACTATATACGATAATCACGACAGGTACTACTCTTTCTCATGCCTTTCATGTCACGATAATATATTATTTGCTAGGACATTCACTGGTTGTCTCATCGACAGGTGTGAATATAAAAAACAGAGCCCCCCAAAAAAAAATATCTTGTTATAATTTTTTTCCTCTCGTGTAATAAAATAATAAATCTGAGCTCTCTGGAAAACGGAATGGCAATCGTTTATTGCAATATTTTTTAAAGTAGACTTGAATTGGTAACTAATTCAGAAATCCGCTCATATATATATATATATATATATATATATATATATATATATATATATATATATATATTCAGGGTCTCGTGTTCAGTACTTGATGAGAAAGTACTCTTTCTTGACTAAAAGGCATCAACATTTAACCTCCGGTTTTTCTCCAAAGCCAGCAAACAGTATATTACCTCCTTCATTGAGGCTAACGGTGCCAGATTTGCCTGGAGCCGAACAGCAGGTATAACGGAAGGAAATAAATTTTCAACGACAGACAGGCTCGAAACCGGGCCCAGGAGTTAGGAGTCCCACTGCCTTACCCACCATTTCTCCTCTCTCCCCTTCCTCCCCTCTCTCTCTCTCTCTCTCTCTCTCTCTCTCTCTCTCTCTCTCTCTCTCTCTCTCACTCTCTTTCTCTCTTTTTCAAAATTTATATATATATTTCAAACCTAAAGTAATTACTTTTTTCTAAATATTGGATGAACCCTTTGAACGTTCTTTTATTTCTGAATTTAAAAGAGAATTTTTTTTATAATAAACAACGGTAATGGGGATCCAGTTTTAATAACTAAAAAGGAGCAAAGATAACGAAGGAAATAATAAAGGAGAAGAGATAATTAAGTATATAATTAAACAATTAGCGGGAAGAGTGGAAGGGAAAGGGAACAGAATAAAGACAAAATAGGAACAGCCGCGGCTGACAGAGCGTGCTACTTCATTAATGTCCTAGGCACTGTTTGATTCTTTGCGGTCTCTTCGGTCTATGCCGGTTAGCTTTGCTTTATCAATTATGTAACACCTATGTGCTTTCGGCGTTAACTAATACGGGTCAGAGATCAAAGTAAAATCTGAAGGGTATGTTTCATCAGAGCTACAATTTAGAGCAGATATGTTAATATTTGTAGCGAAAGGCTCACATTGGTCATCACAGCGGTCATTGGTGATTCAGTGCGTGGTAAGATAAAAAATATTTTAAAAGAGTGTAGGCAAAAAATAATGCCTTCGCACACTGGTAGATATTTAATTTATTTTTCCAAACCCCAAATAAACTTCTTGTGTCCTCTCAGGATATAGTTCTTCATCCGTATAACCCGTTTAGATGTTTAATATACAGATTCTATAAATATTGTTATATACTTTGGTGTCTTATATTCAAATATTAGCATATTTATCATCATGGTGGATGGGATTCCTCATATGTTTTAACTATAAAAATTTCGTATTCAAGTTCTTATTCTGTAACTTAAAACTAGATCCTTTTCTGCAACTTTTTAGTAGGTAGTGAGACTATCAAATATAGTAAGGTGTCATAAAACTTTATATGTCTTTGCTTAATGAATTTTTCTACTGGTAGAAGATTAATTTTTTTTTTTTATGAATTTCGGAACATTTGTCTTTGCGTCGGAACATATTCATTGCGATTTTTCAATATTCATTTTTGATATAATGTTTTTCGTAAAATTTCCTCACCAAAAACCACTCTTTGTGAAAAAAAATTCAAACTAATAATCCATTGACATTTAATTTTTTTACTCTAAATAGTTGTCCTTCTTTTGTAACCGCATAATGATGGACATGGACTGAATACAATCCTCTGGACAGAAATTTGATTGGAAATACGTTCTGAATCAATTGAAGACGGAATTAAAAATGTTTGTTAACAATATTGATTCGGAATTATTAAACGTCTAAAAATTTCAACTGAAAAGAAAAAAATCAGAATAGCCATACTGCATACCTGATTTTTAAAATTAATACCTATATTTTGTTTAATAATTATTTGATTTGTATGAATTAATTTTTTCATTGTTAAATTAATACTTGTACATGCATATAGTATGCTTTTTTTGTACGGAATAGGAATAATATTTTTAAATAAAAGCTTCCTCTGTAAGATTACTATCTATAGGTGAGAGAAGTCGAAGATTATAACTTCCAAGTATAATTTTTAAACAAAAATATATTCGGTACAAATACCATGTTTTACGATCTGATTATTTTAATTTTTTTTTAGTCCACGATCAATCCTGAAGGGCACCATTCGTTTATTTTTATTTGCTAACTATACATTGGAATTGAAATTAAAAATATTTAACATTTATAAGAATGAAACAAATGTTTAACAAATAAATATTTTAAGTGCGGATACTTGTGACCAAACATTATAATAACCAAATTATTTAATAAAACTTTAATGATGAACTCAGGGACACTGCTACATAATTTTATTGGTGAGGGAGGGCAAAATCTACAATTTCTCCAACAATTATGACCGGATTTTCCAACTATATTAATTTTTCTAACTATGTTATGAAATATTTTAATTTTTGCAACTCTTTTTTTTTTCTATTCAAACACAACATTGTACCGATAAAACCTCAACGTTTTAACTTAAAAGGTTTTTTATCGATTTTAAATTTTAGTAATTCTTTGAGTAAAATGTGTTCAACAATTTTTGCAGTTTGCAGTAGGTTTCCAAATCACAAATTTCTCATTTTAAGCTTTCAAATTATTGAGAGAATTGGAGAGACGCGCCGGGATAAACTCAAGTATCATAATACCATTGTAATAATTATAAATAATCACAAGACCAAATTTGAGAAGATTAAAATGAATGAGCAGAAAATTTCTGGAGTAGTAGGTGGAAGGATCAATGAGTTTCAGATGGAAACAGGATACAATATTTCTCTGCATTTATTGGCATCGCGGCTTTGGCCACATTAGGACACAATGAATTATTCATTTTTTTTTAAATAAAAAAAATAAGAAATAGATTAAAATTTTTTTGAAATCTGTTCAATGACACAATAAATAAACTGAGAACTATAATCATTCGATGATTATCGAAAGAGGCAGGTCTTGCTGCTCAGTGAATTGCCTGACGTCTTCTGACGGCGCTCCTTAACAAGCAGTAACTGCCGCCCAATCTTCTACTATCGACAGTAATTAAATTATCGATTATTGGTGGCACTATCGAGTCAACAACTAGTGACAGGTCCCTATTAGGGTGATGAAGTGGTGCCATGACTTGCGGTTGTTCGATCTGTCAGCCGTCGACTGGGCGCAAACAATCATATTTATTAAACAGAAATAGATCACTATAAATTTCTCTAATATGTTGAACATTCCATTCAAGTTTCATTGATAAAATATATTCATTTTACTTACTGACCTACCTAAAGTTGAGACAGGGTGTTAAATGGCACATCACTGTTCTTTCGATTGTTTGAGATTTGTTACCAAAGTCACAGGTCACCTCAGGATGATCCTTGGAATTAGACATTGTCATCAGCCATTTCATTTCAAAATGGCAGCCGAGGCTTTATACGCCCATATTTCGGTAATTTATGATGATAGAGGAAAAATATAAAGAGTTTTAGAATCATTATACCAAAGCCTATAAAATAATGAATAATTATTTATTATTATTATTTTTTTTAGTCTTGCAATAATGATTCCGAAAAACTTGTAACATTTGAAAAATAATAACAATAAACCATTGGATAATAATTTACAGCGCTTTTTTATTTGAAGTTTAAAAAAAAAAAAAAAATCAGACTTTATTTGTACTCTAGTACTTAGCATACAAAGGAACTTTACTTTTAAAATTAAAGTTTACAACTCAGGTTCCTGGTCTAAGTTTTATCCAAGTTTTTTTTCATATCCAATGGATTATAATTTTTAATTCAAGTAATTTAGAAAATTATTAAACATCTAACATTTATTTATTTTTTTAATTTATAACTAATTGGAAATAATAAACCGCCTTGTGATAATTTACAGCTTTTTTTTGTAGCTTGACTTCATCATCCAGTTTTGAAGACCTTAAGACCAAAAAAGTCATTGGAAAATAAATCTTTCCGTCGCCATTACAACTAATTTGCTAACTCCCTCCCAAGATATTACACTAAAGAATCATTTACAGGATCTTGAATGAATCCTCAGGAAAATGTTGCTTCGTAGTCTGGAAGAATGCCAAGTGCCTGGTGTAAAATATTAAATAGTGAAATAGTAGTATCTAATGTAATAGTAGTATAAATAGTAGTATCTAATGTAATGTATCTAATACCTTGTTCAAGGATAACTATAGTAAAACTATAAGCGGTTTTGGGTTTTATTTCTTCTTCTGTATGCAAATAAACTGGACAATTTTAATTAAATACTCGCCGAAATAATGAAAAAAACGCAATAGAAATTTTTTTGACGCGTAAAATAGTCGTCAAGCTCTCCGAGACTGTATTATAGAAAGTGGATAACTGACACTTGAAAAAACAGGCAATTGAACGTAATTCTGGACTGAACATTTCATCGAATAAATGCTGATAAAAAAACTCCTCTGATGCAAGTTTTTGCCAAAGTATTTATTCAAAAGCAATATCTTAATTGATAGAGAAAAAATATCAAACTCGTAAAGTCCAAAAATAAAGTTCCAACATCAATTAATTATAAGAGTACAAAGATAATCATATAAGATTAATTAATTTATATAAGACCTAACGAGAAGCTAAAATATAAATTCTATAATGCTGCTCTGATAAGTAAGAAAGCAGTTACTCAAAAGTAATTTTTGAGATTTTCAGATCACTCTATTCAGATAAACGTCTTCTATATTTTAAAAATGTTAGAAAATCAGTAAATGAAATAATTTTCTTAATTTTAAAGACTTAAAATGTAGTTTATTTAGTCCTACCAAATGTTATGTAGACAATTTCCTAGAAACCTTGGTTAAGCTTAAGCTTTTTTGCTTAATAAGATACTGTCTTCTTACTAAGTAGGGTAGAATGGGTATTCTAATCATCTAAGATGCTAATATGGGCATTCTAATCATCTAAGATGCTAATCTGGGCATTCTAATCATCTAAGATACTAATTCTATTTGGGAAAGACAAGAAATATTTACTCTTTATTTCGTAATTTTACATTTCTGATATTTAATAGCTCTGATGTATACAACATTAAAAGGAAAAGACAGGATTTTTTTTCCCTTTGCCTAAAGTGATTGGGAATTATCAAGAAAATCAATCCAAGCTTTAGAGCAATTAAGCGTAACCTACTAAAACACCTAAGTTCTAACGATTCAGCAGGGTTCTTCCGAAAATAAAAATAAAGAAAATAAGACAGTGGAAGAATTCATTTCATGCATTACTTTAAATGTTTGTTACCTATGGCAGACACAATTTTTAAATGTAATCGTATAGTAAATTGAGAACATAATTGACAATAAACAAAGCATGCTGAGAGTAACATGAGCTGTTAAAACAGATAAATTGATCATGTAAAGTCGGCTTTAAAGTTAATTGGGCCAATTTCGTAATTAAATAAAGAGGAAATTTATCAAGTTTATTAATGCAGAGCCAGCAAGAGTACCCGGTAGCGACAAAGGATAGAACGCGATCCGTTCAAATGAAAAAAAAAAATCATTAAGACTCAGGAGTTAAATTTATACATCACGTTAAAAAACAGTCTCAAATTATATATATATATATATATATATATATATATATATATATATATATATATATATATATATATATATATATATATGAAGCAATTGAAATAATAAAATCCTGCAAATCCAATCCAGATTTTTGCTTAAATGACCAAATAAATATCTCCAATAGTCCAATCTTAAATTTATTCCCATCTATAACAGAAAAAACAATTACTCACCGGAATTACTGGAAAAACCCCGACCCTTAAACCGTTTAGTTATAAACACACCTTCTTCCATTGCTAGTTCAGTACGAGAACAAACCAATACAAACTTTACTGTTTGATCTAATCTACTTAATCCTTGGTGAGTACCAGTATGTCTTTGATTTATTGTCTTAATTAAATTCATAATTCATAAATGTTTCATAATACTAACTTATGTTACATTTAATTAAATATGTATAATAATAACAATCTGTTTTTCGAATTGCTTATTTTTGAATTTTGTGTATTTTTGAACGGATGTCAACTGATGTAGATGGGTGCGTAATAAACTATGTTTTAAGAGATACTCATGGCTATTTTTAATCTAGAGCCTTCCATATTATTATTCTCTGGTGCAACAACTCGTCACCGAGTGTGGGTCGTCTCCAAAGAATCTTCTATATATAGTATTTTTACTGTATTTATTTATTCACATCTTTTAATATATAACTTTGAGTTACTTTTAAATAAAAGCACAACCGCCAAGAATATATATATACCGAAGGCCAACCATTCCAAGGTACCGTGGGACTGGCAGGATGAGAACCGAGTAGGGAATAAGAGACCACCTAGGCAGGAATAAAGGATTAGCGAAGGAATAAAATAAAAGGAAGGACTGATCCTGCAAAGGCTATGAGGACCGAAGGACAAATAATTCAGGAGCGGATCCGTTTCTAGTCAGGCTTGGGATGTATATGGCGGTGTCCGTATGGTCTGCACCTGGTCCCTCACTAGCTCGGCGGATCTGCTTATACCACAATTGGACCTCTTCTTAATTTGAAGGTATTTTAGATAGACAGTTTATACGAATCAAAAATGAAAATCTCTCAAGCGAAAGCTTACTAAAAATCACACGTTTTATCAGCCTTCTGCATCTTGAAGACCAAAACATGTTTTTGTCTCATATTTTAAAATAAAATCACAAAGTAATTAGTTTATAAGTTGTCATATCCCAGACGATCTGTAAAGCACATTTCTAATGAAGACAGCATTCGTCTCGTGACAAAACCTAATCTTCCAAAAGAACAATAGAAGTTACAGATAAATTAGATTATTCCCAACTCGAAATATCAGAAATACTTTTAAAAAAATAAAATATATTATATGGATATGAAACTTGTAAATTCAATTTTTTTTTTTTTTATTTCGGACTAGGCATGATCAGCTCATTGAATTGGAACCTCCTGCGTTTCTCGAAAATTAAATTTGTGACATGAGAAGATATATAATCTCTTGTGGATTTTTTAGTCTGTATTGGAAAATTATAGTTATATTTCGACGAATGAATAATTTTTCAAAAACAAGAGTTCATAGGAAGTTTGATACTTAAAGTCGGCGGAATTTCGTTAGTTTTTAATATACATTAACTTGAGAGGCAATGCTTCTTATTAGGAATAATCTAAAAAATCTAACAACTAAAATTTTTGGTTTTTACTTCCATTTTATTTTTATTTCCATTTTGTAATTATTATCATGTACTTCGAATAAATAAAACAGCTTATAACAATATACCTAATCAAGATTAATTTCTTTGGATTAATTAATCTGTTAATATATGTTTTTTTTTTTATATGGAAGAGATACGGGTCGCGATAAAAAAGGAAACGGAAATTATTTTCCCATATTCATAAATTAATTTTAACAAGTGTTTATAGACAAATATACACAATTTATTAATTAAATAAAAACATACCTGGACAGGAAGATGTGCAGTCGTCCTTTTGCACGGCTGGCCCTTGACAAGGTTTGCCTCCGTTGAGCGGCGCAGGGTTTGTGCAGGTTCGAGTCCGCTTCTGTACTCCTCGTCCACACCTGGCGTTGCACTCTGACCAAGGCTGCCATGGAGACCAACCTCCGTTTACTGTAAGAGCGAATAATAATAATTAACTATAAAATAATTTAATTCAGAATTGACTGAAAAGATAATTTTAAATAAAAAAACGTACAAAGCTAAATACTCTCAACATTAACAATTGATTTCATTTATTTGTTAAATAACATTATCAGCTTCGAGCCATGTAGACAAATAATTTACAGACCTAAAAATACTGCACATTATTACATAATAGTTTATTATCAATGATTTTTGAAACTAATCATTGATTTTTTTTTTTAACTTATTATTATAGGATTTTTTTTTTTTTATGCCGTTGGTGTATTGATTCAAAAACATTAGCCGGATTCTAAATGATCAAGATATGAGCGTATGAAATATCTAATTTTTATTTTTGTATTTTCTTGGCCAATTACAAAGGTTCATTATTGAAAATAATAAATCAATAATGTGTACCAATAAAAAATAATCGCACTAGATATAATGACCCCTAGGAACGACATGGTTCCAACTAACACTACATATGTTTCATGTAAATCAATCCAAGTTTCATTAACTCATTATTTAATTATCTCTCCACTACAGCAGTGATTTTTTGATGTTACTAGTCGATGCTTGTCACAATGAACTGTAAGGAACATTTAAAAAAATAATGTCATGACTACATAACTCATTAACCTTCCTCCTTCTTCTTTGTAAAACTGCTGCTGCTTTTGAAAACTACAAAAAATTGGTTTCTGAACATGCGTTCTTGTAACCCGGCTATTTCTGCACGTATTGCAATAAGAGTACATTCGATTTTTAGCAGAAATCATATACAGCCAACTCATAACAACTCGTTTTCTGCGATTTTGTCAGTTGGAACTTAATTTCAAAGGGACGGTTAATTAATTCCATCGGGTAATTAATTACTTAATTCCGTCATTCCAAATGGTCTGAATATCTAATATGATTTTTTTATATAGTCTCCCATTTATGGTTAGTATCAATTTTGAATACGTTGTTGCAAGAACTGTCTAACAGAGATGGGTATCATCTGGTGACGTGCGGGCAAAGCATATGCTCGCAGCCGGAAGGGTCTACCTTAATTGCTGACATATCAAAGCGCAACTCCTGGAGAGACAGTTGGCAATATCTCCAAGATACAGGGCCACATGACGGGGAATAATAGGCCGAATCACAAAGCTTTTTGTGTAGTCAACAATGGTTCTGTCAGGGCCAGAATATAAAATTAAAAAGCGGACCGTTTATCTCCAAGTTCTCTCCATGATTTATAGCTTACATTAATTAAATATGCCATGTCTTTCTTCTTTTTATTTTTAAAACCTTTACCTTCCTCTTTAACGGTCTTTTGTTCAAAGTTTTCTTAAATGTAATTTAAGTAATTTAAAATTTTTTTAAATGTAATATATCAATACAAAATAAAAAAATGTTAATATTTTGATTTAAAAAAAAATGTTATATCAACAAATATAACCAGCCAATGTTAAAAAAATTGTGTGAATGAGATATATTGCCACAAATGAAATCGCTTAACGAAAAAAATTGAATATCATGAAAATAATCCTTCGATAAAAATAAAATAAAAAGTAGGTGTAACATAAAAAAAAAAATAATATGCAAGAAAAATAACGGAAGATACAGCATAGTACATAAAAGATACAATAAAAGCAAATGTATACCTAATTTATAACTAATTGAAGAATATCTCATAAGAAATGAATATAATATTAAAAAAGTGCATAACAGATAATTTATATCAGAAAAAAAATAATCATGTAAATTATAGCTTTGTAAGATATTCATTTCGAAATCTAACTATTCTTTAATATTGTTTAGGATTCCAAGATTGATATTTTTTCTTAAAATTTATGTATTAACTTTCATAAAAAATTATTAATAATATTTCTTAGAAATCCACTATTACAGGCCATTTACAGATTTAAGAAATTGTAAATTGGAAATGACTTAGACGAACAAATGGATCAAAATAATGAAATAAAACTTCAATCGTCTGCATATAATATTGTTAAAATATAGCTCCAGGTTGATTAGATATAAGTAGTGAAATTGCAATGAATATAACACAAGACTACATAATACATTATTGAACTGAAAATTTCAATCATTTACTCCTCGTAATACTTAATTATGAAATGACTATTTATTTAGGGGAACTGCCTGACAAATTGTTACGAAATTAAAACTGATAAAGAGAAGATACAGGGAGTTACTAATTGGCAGATAGGATAGAAAACAGGGCTGGTAATGGTGAGCAGTTAGCAGTTAAGCTGATTTGGCCTGTTTGTGCAGAGCGGGCTGCCTGGCTCTGCTTGCTCAACGCATTATCTTCACTGCTAGCCGTGCGTACCCTCTAACGAGGGGTTAAACGGACTCCTTCTCGGAGTTCTCGGTTAAGGGGTGAGGTCTCTGAGGGTTCCAAGAACCACAGGATGTACTATCTTGTTGCGAAGAGAGGAGTAATTGGTTCCTGGTTCCTCAAACTCTTTCGTGACAAAGTAAAGCAAGTTATAATTTCCGTAACATACTATCATGTTAAAAGTTACGATGATTTGAAATGAGAAGAACGTAGAGCGTTCCGAGTGAAAACAAATCAATATTCTAAGCAAATACCTAAGTGCTCGGTAGCAATTTAAATTCAGTTTATCTATATCTCTCACTCACCTTGAATCTAACTGAGTATCAGGGATTACTGATAGACTGGTTCGATTAATCTTTTCGATTTATTACAACGGGATCAGGCAACATGTCGGGACGATTTATCGAGTTCTTAGTGCGCAGAAACTGGGAGCAGTAAGGCCGGTAGTCTTTGTCGCGAAGGACAAATACGTAATTAGCATTAATTGATTTAAATAATGAATCCTATAAAATCAAAAGGATATTGTTAATTGAAAAGAATATTCACCCTATGAGATAAAATAACAAAGAACGTGACCCATCATTGCAGGGTACAGAGGCTTCGAATTACCATTCCTGAGAACGGACTAAAAAGAAGAGGGCTGAAGAATGTGCCTCGGAAGAAGCATGTAGATGTTATCACTAATTAGACAAGACATGCACCTGTATGCAGATGGATGCAGGCTGGAGGCAATCTATTGTCTGTCTCCAGCTGGCCTGCATTGTGCACTGAAAAGTTTTTTTTTCGATCAGCAAAGTTATGGAAAATCCAAGTGGTTAATTTTTTGTACAAAAGTTCTCTTGTTAATTTTTTTAACGAATAGGTTGGATTATTTTTCTGAAAAAAATCAATTGCAATTTTAGTTATTTTCATTTAATTTCATTTTAATATTCTGTTAATTATTTAATATTTTTGTTAAATATATTGAAAAAATATATTCAAAATAATTATGTTTTATAACATTAAAAAACTACATTTTCATAAAATTACAACAATAAAATATCATAAATCACGATATAATCATTAAATTGCTGTAATTAAGATAAGGTTATCGCACTATTACTAAAGGTAATAATGTAACACAACCAGAAATAACAACATAATATATCGGGAATCTATTATTTGAAAGATCCCTTAATTTATTAGTGATTAAGCCAACATCCTTCTTCGTTTTCTCAAAGTTATTGATCATTGTTGGTCCTAAGGCATTTCCAATCACATTGGCAGCAGACAGTACTGTACCTAGACCATAGAGTATAATTGTATAATGCAACGATAACTGACTGACACCTGCTGGGCTTCACCTCCAAGTTGTGATAAATAGCTGATAGGGTTAAATGGTATTGCTCTCTGCCTCTACGAAACATCATCTCGATCATGCCGAATCAGATATAGCAGAATTAAGTCTATTATGGATTAAATAAAAACAATTATAGCTATAATAAATATTTAAAATATAACTAGGCACAAAGAAGTTTGATTAATGGTGAATTAAAAATATTTTTTGTTATTCAGATATATATTTTTTTAAGAAATACTTATAAAACGTTTTTATTAAAGCTAAGCTTGAGACCTACCCATGTATATTTCCTCAATAGTATCTGATATATTATTTTTATTAAGTTTGTGAAGCATTAATTAAGTCATAATACTATTTTTTAGAAAACAATTAAAAACTCCAAATCATTTCTAATTTGGAATTTCGAAATCATAAATATTTATGATTCAAAAATAATGAATATTTTTTTTCTAATCATACCTTAATTTAAAACTGCGATAATGTGATGTTTTTGTTCTGATTTTGTTTTGTTTTTTCAATAATTACAACTAATTGGAACAGTGTAAATTTAAGCTGGGAAATCAGATTTCTTTTTTTTCTTCCAGTGGAAATACAATGTATATTAGTGAGTCATATATGGACAAAATATGGAAAGGGAAGAATCGGAAGAGGTAGTATGAATTTTTTTCCCTAATCCTTCAAACAATATTTCACCCCTTATTAAAAGGTGGCATAAAAAAAAGAACATATTTACAGAGCACGCTCGAATATGATTCCTAAAACTTTTCCCATTCACACGTTGGATAAGAGATTTACGCAACTAATAAAAGGAGGAACCCCCTGGGTAATGGGATTGGGAAGGACGGATTTGAATATATATCGTCAGAGGGGGGAGGAGAGTGGTCCCCCAGTACCTGCATTCCTGCATTCCACAGGGCAGAGAATGCAGGGGACTGCGGGAGATATGGATATCACCGGCACTAATGAAAGCGTTTTGTAGTTCCGGACTGGAATAATCCGCTTAGGACGAGAGCTGGAGAAGTCTCTTTGATATCAAAAAGCAATCAGGCTTCAGAGGGTCTAACTTAGATTCGACTTGAACTTGGTTAATATATCATGCCGGGATGTTACCGCTAAGTGACAACCGTTTGGGGATTCGTACAATTTAGCAGAGTTGCTAAACCACTGGGGGTTCTGTCTTGCTTTTCCATCCTTGTTAAGGGGTTAATCAAGAATGTTTGTCTTACAGAAGAGAGTTTAATCCGCTGGAAACCATTTAATAGCGAGGATGGCCTACGAAAATTATGACCATCATGTAGCTTGAAAAATCAGTACAATTTGAGAAATATAGAAGAGATTTGTTTCCAAAAATAACTAAGTTTCGATACTTCAAAACAATCTTTCTCCAGTTAATCAAATATCAAATAGTCAACTTCTTTGAGTGAATAGGGCTTCAAGAGATAATGAAACGCTAACCGAATCCTGTCCTGACATCATGCCTAATACCTTATACGAGTCTTTGATTGATACCAAAATACCAGGAAGAAATTCGTTCAACGAAACTTCGACACTGTTCTTATTTAGGAGCCATTTTAAAATACACAAATACACAAAATACACAAATAGGAAATTCGACACGACATGAATTGTGATCTTTGATGGTCTACCAAAAGACATTTAGAAAAATAAATATGTTTTAATTTAGTAAACAATTCAAAGAAAAATATTTGTAAACTGTTTTTATTAGCACTTCTATTAGGGAATCGGAAACTTTTAATGTTTCTCACAAAAGTCTAAAAATGAAACAGATATAAGATCTCTAGGTCTAAAAAAAAAAAATAAATAGATGTAATTTATTGATGTACAATATTGACTGCTCATTCAAAGCTGATCATTTCACTGATAAAGACCAAAACAAAAGCCTAAATTGCTTCGTTCTTTTCCTAGATTTATCTTGATCGAAACAAGGTTTTCCACCTGTACACTACCTGAAATTTCCTTCTCGCGGTGCGACATGATTAATAGTAGGTGATCAGCGAGACGTGAAGAGGCTGGGGATATATAGGGCCCGATGGAGGCTAATGTTGGCATCGTGTAGGCTAACCATTAGGCTAAATTGAATGCTGGGATTAGGCTATTGTAGCTAGCTGTAAGCCCTGCCCTTATGCTCTTGGCTAATTCGCTCTGTTTCAGCCCTCCTGGTTTGGCCGTGTCTGCCTTTACAGGCATTCTTGTTCGTGTTAATGGTCTCGCCGAAATTGATCTGTTTTACATGATTCTAAAATTGTATCTGTACTAAACTACTCTTTAAAAAAAAGAAAAGAAGTATACGTGTGTATATAAAAAATGTAGGTCAGTGTATGGACTTGCAGATGTGTATATGAATGTGAGAAAAAATTATCTATAGTTAAAATACAATAATAATTATGAATTATTATGTTATGTTATGTATTATTATAATAATTATGCATTATCAAAATAAGCCTCATAATCATAATATATCTCAATTCCAAACTTTAGTGAGAGATTTCAGAAATTTTTAGTTAACTACTAAAGTACAACGCGATAATCAGTGAGAGTTTCGGTTTGAAAAAAACTGTTAATTTATTTTAAAACATATATTTATATAAATTTTATTAGGAAGAGACAAAGGAGGGCGGCATTGAAGTTGTTTAACCTGATACTACTATACATATGTTATATCGATTCAACATAAAATATATCCCAGGAGATAGAAAGAAACTTTTTTCACTGACTACTGCTCAAACAGCAAAATCTTAAAAAACCTGGTGATTGAGCACCAGTTGTTACAACGGTTGACAAAAATATTATATTTTGGTTTATTATAACAATTGTAAACAACAAAAAAAAAATTCTAACCTCCCTAAAAATATGAAGTTTTACGTTTCAAGATAGTATATAGAAAACAAAGTCATTGGTGACCCCAGAATTATCCTCGAAACTCGAATTTACGATCAGCCATTTCGTTTCAAAATGGCGTTCAGTTAAAAGCACCCATATATCGGCTATTTAAAAAATAGAGGAGAAATATAAAGTGTTATATGAATAAGTGGAATCATTATGTCGAAACCTTTAAAAAAAGAAAATTCAAATGAAATGATTTTTTTTTTAGATATGTAAAATAATATACACCATAGTATAATAATTTGCAGCTTTTTTAGCAATTATTGAATCTAATACCTCTCACGCTTGCTTCATGGCGTCATTTTCATGTTTAAACAAGAATTTTCAGTTTATGATAAAATGTAAATAATTATCAGAAGGAACAAAATGCAGGAAGAAATAACAATACGGAGGGTGTAGAAATATTTAAATAATCAATAAGAGAGGAAAGTTGTATTGACAGAAGACAAACTTTGGACCCCAACCAAGCAACCTCTCTTCTAATCCCAATTCGGCTTCGAGACAACTTTTGTTTATAGAAATAAATATCTTTTCATTTCCTGGCTCTGGGGATTTGTTTTTTCTTCCCTTTCCTCGTGAATAATCGTTCCTGATTTCCTCAACATCGGCTTGCAGATCGATGAACCACCCCTCGGGAGTCTCCTTTATTCCGGCTTACGGCGATGCATATTTTAGAGGGTAATCGATAAATAAACATTATAGGAGCATTGATTGACTGCGGTGAAACCAGTCTCCAGCCGGAGGTACAATATTATGACGGATCATCACACATTTCATCATTTCTTAGTTTGTATGATCATATATTCTTGGTTGGTCACAAACTTCTAAAATATTGTACATAAGTTAGTTGACCATATACTATAATAAAAATGTTAAGATCTGGAGTGAAGGGTAATATATCTTAATATATCTTAAATCTTAATATAAGATAAGGGGAAAATATCTTTCTCTTTAATATTTTTTTCTTACAGACATCATCTTGATATTTCTATAATACTTTGTTTGCTTTTTATTTAATGGCGAGAAAAAGTTAATGCTTAGCTATCAATGCTAAACAGAGCTCATCGAATTGATACACCTTGTGTATTGTGTAAATTGTTTAATTTTTGTACTAAAGCTCAGTAATTTAAGAAGGAGATGAAGGAGTGGCGGCCATGAAAAACACACATTGATGGTAACCCACATAGTAGGTCTTCATCAGGGCTAAAAGGAATGATACAATGATTTATGTATTGATGGTTAAATGAATGGTATATTTTTGTATCTTTCATTTTAGCCCTGATGAAAACCTGCAATGTGGGTTGGAACTTCGGCATTTAATAAATAGTAATCGCTATTTTATATTATTCTTGACCTCCACACGGACTATCTTGATTTGTCATAACGTCAACCATCAATCCATAAAATTTGATAATTTAGTCATCGATTGATGTTAATGGTTTTACGTAAGCAACCATTATATTTATTTGTTTTTTTCATTTTTCAAATAGTAATTTTTGCAAGATTTATTTTTTTCCACTTTTGAAAATAGCATGGTATCTTTGTTTAATAAAACTATTTAATTTGAAATAATTATTTATTATTTCATTAATAAAAATAATATTTCGTGAGTTGTGATCGACAGCACAATACCAAAGAACCATCGTATCTCAGAAACCCTTTGGTTCAGTACTATGCAGTTGGAGGCCGTGATGGAACGGTGTGGGTTCGATTCCCACTTGGTCAGCCAAGGCAACGCCGAGAAATGACTCATGACCATCCCACCTGATAAGTACAATCCAAATAACTGTCTATTTTTGTTAATTATAAAGGGTATTATATGTTCGATAAATACAAACTGGTATTTCTAGCTTTTCAAAATTTGTTTACATGTCAGTTGACATTCGCATGATGGTATAGAAGGATAAATCTAATTAGGGATTGATAGACTATTTGCCAATACTATAAATTTATAGAAAAAAATTATAGAAGTGGCAAATAATTTATCAATCCCTAATTGTTTACATACAATACAGTATTTTAAAATAATAATATCTCATCACTTATGATTGTTTTCTTAGGCTGGATGATTTGGATTCATACGCTTGAAAATAGCATTAATGTATTGAAGATTTGAATGATTAATGACAATTGTGGAGGCTAGAATGCCGAAAAATGACGATTTTTTCACCTATTAAAAAAACTCAGAAAATTCGAACGAAAATTAAAATTTGATTAAGATCTTTGTCGGCCACCAAGTGAGAATTATGATGATCACGTTTGATCATTGAGCTTTTTGGCAACCGTGGCGAATGAGCAAAGAGCGATTTATTCATGAGAAGAACTCTTTGATATTCATCCACGGATCTGTCTTTGCTATCGGCGAATTAATTAATCAGATTCCGAAACAATTTGGGTATCTGTGTGGTGTTGCTTCTGATCCACACCGAAATAAATTTTGGCCCAATGGCTCTCGCAGAAAATTTTACTAATAAGAGCTACAGTCGTGTCCATCGGAAGAGAAAGCCATCTTAGTTTACTATCACAAGATTATAGTGTATCATAGACTTTTTTTTTTTTTTTTTTTTTTTTTTTTTAATGCTAGACGAAATACAGCATGATGGAAGAGAATGCAAAGAATACTTGGTAAAAAAGCGCAACCCTCTTACGAACAAAAATATGACATCTGCGCAATAACTAGTTCATAGATGCCTTATTAAATGTAAAGTAAATATTAAATTCATAACAATAAAACTTATATAATGAATGATTTTGTCTATGAGATCATGTTTATTTATGCCATTCTAATTATGATATTATTACAAATTTCAATGAAATAAATAAACAGGTTTAGAGTTATATCATATTCAATCGTTTCAATTTAAAACAATAAATTAGGGATGAATAAATTATTTTTCACTTCTATAATTTTTTTTTATTAAAAACTAGTTTCGAATGTTCCCTAATAATGTTGGTGAGTACCAACATGTGTTTGATTTCTTGTCTCAATTAAATTCATAATTCATAAATGTTTTATAATACTGATTTATATTACATCTAATTTAATATGTGTAATAATACCAAACTATATTTTGAATTACTTATTTTTAAATTTTTGTGTGTTTTTAGAACTAAAGATGAATGTATAACATTCGAAACTAGTTTTCAATAAAACAATATTATAGAAGTGGCAACAAAAATAATAAAAATCGCAAAAATATTATATTCTCAATTTATATTATCTTTTCCAACAGCTCTATCCAATGGTTCAAATCTTTTCTTTCCGATCGGACTCAAGCAGTTACCATTCCTAATCAACCCCTATCTTCCTTCCTGCTTTTCAATACCTATATCAATGATCTTCCTAACTCAATCCACCACTGTTCCCACCACTTATACGCCGACGACTTCCAAATCTATTTATCCTTTCCTCCTTCTAAGCTATTAGTAGCGTTTGCCAGTATCCAGGAAAACCTAGACAGAACAGTGCCTGGGCAAACTTGAATATATTAAGATTAAACGATATGAAAACTCAGGCCATTGTCATAGGTTCCAATGTCATATGTTCCTCAGATCCAATGTCACCTTTTCTACTTTAATCCTAAATGATCACCCCATCACGTTCAGCTCCTCAATTAAAACTTGGGTATTACTATCGACCAAACCCTTTCCTGGAAACCCCACATCGCCCAAATTTCCCGAGGCCAATAAGTACCCTTAAATTATTTCATCGTTCTCGACATCTTCTTCCACAACCTACCTGTAAACTCCTTGTGTCCTCTATCATCTTTCCCCACTTTCACTACGGATGTGTGGTATACGGGGGCCTCTCGAATGTGCTCGAGGACAGATTGAAGCGGATCATGAACTGCTTTTTAAGATTTGTCTTCGGCACCTCAAGACGGGCCAATGTGTCCCACCTTTACGGCGAGTTAAAGTGGCTCTTCCCCTGCAACCGTAGACAATATTTCCTCGGATCTTTTCTATACCAAACTATCACCACCCACCGCCCTTCCTACATCTACAGCCTCCTTCAATTCAAATCCTCGGTCCACGCACTGGAAACAAGATCTCGCCTTTCTGTCCTCCATACCCCCTCCCACAGAACCAAAGCATTCGAACACTCCTTTCTCGCCCTCTCCTCTACCCTTTGGAATTCCTTTCCTTCTAATATCCGCCATGCTTCTTCTCTATCCTCATTCAAATCCCTCCTTTTCCAATACCTTCTTTCTCTCCAAAATGATGCTCTCTAATAGCGAAATTTCAGTTTAGGATTAACATCTGGATCAGAAGTGAATAACTGCTTTTTAATGTACAAACTTCAACTTTGCTAATCAATTCATTATTTTTGTATTTTTCATTTTCTCTGTTTATCTTTACTTTTTTCTTGTTTTTTTTTTAAAAATAACTTAAAAAAAATAAAAAAAACTTATTCATATTCTTATTTATTTTAATGAAGATATTGTAAAAATTAATTGGTCTGTATTTTGTAGTCTTATGGCCAGATAATATTACCGTTTTATTTGTTCCTTCATGTTATTCTTAAGGGACCTAGTCCCAGAATAAAGTTCTTTTATCTATCTATCTATCTATCTATATACATTGAGTTGTGAAAAACAAGTAGCCACAGATTCTGTACCACATGTGTTTCTTGATAGTAGGAGTAAAAACCTTCAATCCAATTTACAGAGTGGCCATTTTGTTCAGATCTGAACCCTATCAAATGTTTGCAACATGATTAGTCACGGTGAACATAGAAAGACTCAACTTCACAATTATATGAACGCTATAATTGCTTCAAGCATTCAAGAGTCATTCTGATGAAAGAATTAAGGCGAGTTCGAGTCGAAATTCAAAATTAAATTGAATAGAAATATTATAATTACCGAGTATACTATACAGATAGATGTGTAATACACGTCTTCAGTTATATTTTGGCAATCCTGACGTAGTAAGAGTGAGAAACCCCTCCCCTAATACACCATTAGAGACGAGAGATCTGACAAAGGGAGGTAGATATTGGAATAGCTTCACAAATTGGCAATTATTAATTCATTAGTAACTAGCCTATGTTATTGATGTCTTCAGTTAATAAAGCGGAGCTGTTCATGCATTAGTTTCGGGCTGTGAGACCTTAATGATGCACTACAGTCTAGTAGTTAGCTATATTACATAGGCTGGCGAGGTAACATGAGAGGCATTAAACGAGTTAATACCAAGTGAAGTGAGAGGGAGTATCCAAGAAATTTACCCATAAGTTTAAACAGAAAAAAAAAAAAAAAAACCCAAGATCACTTGATCAGGAAATTACGGGACAGATCGAGTTAATTCTGTCGTGAAATCTGCGATTAGAGAATTACACGTTGAGAGGCGGCCGTTTCACCCTTAAGTAAGAAAGGGCCCAAAAAAGGGAGTAAAAAATCATAAAAGATTAATGGCGCGCTATCCTTTAGGACGGGAAGAGGTTTCTTTCGCCGCTTTTTTTTTTTCTCTTTTGGTGGCAAATTGGGCGGAATTTTCGCGCGGGATTTACATCTTCCTTCTGCACGGTGTCTTCACGGTATAATTGGCCTCGGAACGAATCTTCAAATGTTTAAGTCCTTAAGGAGGAACTAACAAGAAATACAAGCATCATTTTCCACATTTAATCATCTTGTAGTTAAAAAACTATTCAAAATTTGTTGCCTGTTATATAATTATAATAATTATTGCTAGGTTTTTGCTTAATAATTGGGGAGTCAGCGAGGAAAAAAAAACATTTCTCATGATATATATGTACATTTGGATAACAACAGCAGAATTAAAGAGTTCTTTTACCTACAAAATACACTGTTAAGACCGCAAAACACTTCTTTTTTTTTAAATAAATGCGTGTGAACATGCGTATAGCATAACGAAATCCTTTAATGAAAAAAAATAAATACATCCATCCGCTTTTATCTTTCCTATTAACAAAAATACCCAAACAGATACTGGACTTTCATTAATAAAGAAGCGTTTACACTAGCGAGTTTTCACTCTCGAAAGTTGTAGGTATATGTACTCTCGTAAAACTCAACCTCGAACTTTCAGAGCCTAGAAAACATAAAAGACCACCTTGGTATACCCTCGGGTAATGTAAAGAATTGTCTCTATTGTATATTGTAGGTTATTGTTCATATATGCATGTGAAAGAAACTTAAAATAAACAGAGGATAAGAAAAAAAAATCAGAGGCGAGTTTTACTATATACACCACTATCGAGAGTGAAAAATTCACTCGTTTAAACGCACCTTAACATCTACACTCCTCTTATCTATACCATTCACGGTCTAGAGAATATAAATGTTGAGAATTTTATAGTATTATATCTATATTATATAATAATATCAAGTCATCCTAATACCCTGAGATATAATCTGATTAGTTATCTTATAGGTATTTTCTCACTTTTATTTATTTTTTTATAATTTATTTATAATTTATTTTAATTTATTTATTTATTTATTTTTTATATTTATTTCGATATTTTAAAGCACTCCTTTTATTTATTTTTTTCCTTTTTTGTACGTTCCTTTTAAACATCTTGTACTTTCTTCCATAAATATTATGACTGTATATCATATTTTTAAATATTAAAAATGGTAAATTATTAAAAATTATAGGTTTTTATTTTTATTTTGGATTAAAAAAAACTATATCGTCGCCATAATTAAGTAACAAATGTGAATAAAGCTACTTTTCTGAAAACCAAAAAAGAACTTTACATGTCATTTTTAACTTCCCACTCCGAATAATATTTTTATCTGCGGACCTTTTTACTTCTCATAGCCCTAGGATTAGTGTTTATAAGATTTCATTTTGTAAATGTGCTTTTGGTAAATTAATAAGACTAAGGAATTCGAAAAATTCGATTTTTAACGCGACGATATTTAGAAGAAATATACACATTTCTTATTTTGCTTAACTTTGGGCTAGAAAAAATCATTGTTATTCCATGATATACTTTGAATTATTTGAGAAGTTTGTCTTGATTTAAGACACTGTATTATGCAACTTAGGTACACAGATAAATTATTCCTAAGAGGTAGTTCTGAATTGTACGGTAAACCGTCGGCCACAACACATAAATAATAAACATCTTCCACATGGGAGCGAAGTTCTGTAAAATTTTAAATTAAAGATTTGCTAAATTAATAAATACAATTTATTAGTCTGCAAAACTATTGATTATTTTTATATTGCAGTAAAGTCCACCGATTTTTCTGATTCTCAAGAGGTACATCGTAATACATAGACGGGTAAAAGGGAATAAATGTTAACCAATAGGATGGAATTATCACAGCGACTAATTGAAGGACAGACTAACTGCATTATTTAAGGGCACTAACTCACTGCAGTACTTTTTTCGTGTTCCTTTTTTTTTTCCAATTAACCTCACAGCTAATAAATCGATACTGTTTGATATTGAAAGCCAGTTTGTTATTGGCGACGTGTATCGAGGTTGCCACTAGCGTACATATTCTCTTTTCGGTTCGCATTCAGTCAATTTTATCAGATTTTTTTTTTTTGTGAGTGTATTTGCTCTTATTCGATGAAAATACAAATAAAACCGGGCGATGGAAGAGAAAATTCTGCCGGTAGGTAGATATATCCGATTATTGTGTGATTATTAATATGCTCGGTCCTTTTTCATTTTTTTTCCTCAAAAAATTCAAATGCTAATTTTCTTTTTTTTAAAATTTATTCTTCCGACTATCGAATAAAAACAGATTTTTAAGAATCGAATATTTTCGGGGAAAAAATAAATACTAATTATTAAACTTATTATTTCACTGAATTCTTTATTTACTATAAACATACTAAAATATGATATGGATGGCTTTAATGATTCATATACTTTTCTAGGGTATATTTTTAATGAATGATTTTTATGAAGTATGTTTATAAATTACCAAAATAAACCTTGTTAGAGCTTTTTCATGAAATAAATAAATCAAAAATAAATTTTTTTTTTTTTAACAAAGTTATTTTATACTGAATTTCAATACAAGCTGCCAAGTGTTAGGCTAACAAGTTTTAGTGATGTGAGTTTCCATTCATACCATATAAACAATGCGAAATAATAAAATTTCAGAAAGAAAAAAAATATATAAGAATAAAAAATTATTAAAAAAATATATTTATGTATAATATAATTATCTCTGTAACCAGCTCTGGGAAAGATAGTGAGTGTTTCTGTTATTCAACTAGATTTGATTAGTAACAATGTATTTTTATTATTTTTCTATTTATTGTTACCCGTTTTCTTAAGCAAATTATTTTTCTTGTGTATATGGTAAAGTTCAATTGATATTAATAGTTTTTTGCCTTTAAATGTAGTAATTAATAATAAATAATTTTATAGCAGAAAAAAAAAATACCGCATATTTATTTTTCTAGGACCTAAAAAGTGTTAAAATGATGGGTTTTTTTTTTCTTATTATTTTCAGTCCTAAAAAGAAATATCCCTTACGTGGATTTGGCGGGCATTTTATATGTTCTTATAAGTTTCGATGATTCGAATACGTCTATCGATTGTAAAAATATGTAGCCCAGTGTTGATTTTTGTAGTTGTTGATTTTTTTTTACTAAAACAGAATCCGTTAGATTACAACTATTTCTGAGAGAATAATGGTTGCCATCATACTACATAATTTCTTACAACCTTATTTGTGCAATTCTAACACAGTTGCTGTCTTATTTAATAAATTACTCATTTATACTAAAAAGGATGACCCCTTTTGAAATGTAATCCTGTCGAGAAAATCCACAGTTATCGACAATCAAAACAGATTTCACTTTTAGTTGAATTCCGTTCACTTCAAAAATGCTCTACCTTGTGCATGGGCTAAACAAGATAATATATTTTTTTTATATAAACAACAAATCATATTATTGAGTAAAAGAGTATATTTTAACAGTCTCGAAGTTTAAAATCTAAAATTAACTGCTATACTAACCGTTACAAAGTCGACTTTTAAAAAAGTTTACCGTCGCACTTCACTCGGAAAACATAAAATGAAAATTTTAAATATTCAAGAAAAGTATTCAACTTCCACCTCCTCCTTTGAAGCCAAGTTTTTCATCAAGGTTTTTCATTAAAGTTTTTCCTCGGTGAATATTTTACGTGGATACAAGTCTCGACGTAGAAAAAAAAAACTTCATCCAGCAACAACATTAGGCGAAGTGTTGATTGTCGTGTTTTACAGTTTGCGGGGTACAAAGTCCAGCGGAAACTTGTTGCTAAAAGGAGCTCACTAAGTGGGTTTGTGTAGTTAGAGATTCCGAGTTTGTAACTGTCGGTGTTTGCGCCATAACTGGCTGGACTTGAGATTCTCTGTTGCGAGGAATCCTTTGTAGAATATGATAGCTACAATAATATCTAGCGAGTCTGCATCACAAATTATCGTATACGTAATTAAAGTACACAAAGAGATCAATGAGGCAATAATTTCACTAATTAAAAATAATCACATCAAGAACTACCTGAAGAATTGATAAATACAAATACACCTTTTATTAAAAAAAAAGAAGATATTTTTTTAATTTTACAACAGTATTTATGATAATAAAAATAAATTTACTTGATGACCCTGTAGGTTCGAGGCAACAAAATAAAACTAAATAAATTTACAAATACAGATTATTAAGGAATAAAAATTTATTCCACTACTTTGGTGACTTCAATGGCAGAAGGGCCTGGGTCCATATTATTTTCAGAATCTATAAAATCTAGTTTGGGTAGCCATAGAGATGTATCTATTCCGGGACAAATCAGTAATGTTAGGAATATTATGATCTTTATGGATAATTTTATTTGTAAGGTATAAAGGATCATTGAGAATTTTTTGAAGTATCGTTTGATATACAAGATAATTCATTTCTGCTAGAAATAATTCAAAGGTTAAATTTATTCTGTTTGATATGCGCCCATGTTTTTTTATATTTATTTTGCATAGAATAGATCCTGGACTCTTACTGTAGACCACATCACATCTCCCGAAAAACCGAGAAAATTGATCAACATTCTCAGAGAAAGATGAAACTTTTAGGGAAGGCCCGCTGGCCGACAATAAGAAGAAACTCGATCCCAGACCCTCTGCATAATACACCAGCACAGTTTATATCTTTTTCATAACTTCTCCTCTCCCAGCCTCATCATCTTCCCTTCCGTAGTTCAGAGCATTTATGCCTTGTTAGCTGATGTATCAGTTCGGCAGGACGTTTGGTTATTGCGTGGTAAAAGGTTGGAAGTAGATCTGTCTAGCTTATGCTCTTTTGATATACAAGGTGATTCAATTCTGTTAATAATATATCATAGGTTGAATTTATTCCTGATTGATGACAAACAAATCTGGTAGGTTGCGCGCATCCCACAACTTTCACTCACCACCTTACTTGAAAAAAATTAAAAAAGTTTCCCTTACACAATATGAATGCAGTAATTATTAACTACAGCAATCACTTAAGTTTATTCTTCCCAACGGTATATTATACATCTATATTAATATTATTATTTACGGTAATTAATTTGTTGACCTGGAAAAATATTTCTCCTGTAGTTAATTATCAAATTCTTCCATAGTTTATATTTACCCATGTTGTATTAGTATTAAACATGAGATGATAGTTAATTATTTCAAATAAACGATGTTAAAGCCACATTAAAAATTCGGCAATTAAGCTCTGCCATATTATTCCAATGAGGACAAGATCTAGCTGATATTAAAGACCGTTTGATTGTACATTGATGTAATGAGTTTAATCAAAATTGTTGGAGCCGTTTTCGAGAACGTTGTAAAAAAAAAAAATGTGAAATCATATAAAATCATAAAATACATTTAAATCATTATGGTACGTCCGGTTAGTCGATTTTATTGAAAAAGTTGCTGTGACATCCCTTAAATGCATAGTTTGTTTTGGACAACGTTTGGTTTTTGAGCTAGATTTTTCACTTACACCCAGATAATTTGGCGAGATTTGATTATTATCAAATTTGGTTATTATCTCAGAGGACCTTAAAACGTGAATTTTCGTTGAAAGCTCAGATTCGAAATTATTCAATTACATTCATAGGCAAGTGGAAGTAAATATTAGATCAAAGCTTAATCACAAGAATATTGATCGATTATCAAATAGAGATTAACTATAAACCCAAAGCTTTAAAGTGTTATCCAATCGCTTAATCTGATCAGTACAAAATATTAGGTTCGTATAAGAAAAGGCCCAGGTTTTTAAAAATTAATTTTAGCAATTTAGTAATTTAAGCACATAGGCTAATTGATGAGCTCAACATTGATTTGTTGAAATATTCTCTTAATTTGAAAAAAAAATATTAAAATGGTTATTTGGAATTGAGAATCTTACAACTCGTGTCAAAGGTATGCTACTGGGACAGAGAATTTTACTTAAAGAGATGAATATTCGACACTTACTATCAAGCCGCCTGTATGTGTATAGCATAACAGGGAGAGTAGGAGCATGGGGCCAATTATCCCAAGAGAGAATTATGTAAAAGAATACGAAGAGAATAATGAATGGCCACTGAGAGGCTGAGAGCTGTTAATATTACAGAAGAAGGGGGAACGGCTCACAGAGGAACGAGCCATAAAATATTTATCAGGATCCGGAAGAACTGAGTGAGCCGACACACTGCCTCCATTATATACGCTCTTCCGATTAGTTATATCCCAGCGGCCTCTGTGGTCCGCAACGTGAAATAATGATCTGTCAGTCTCGGCGAGAGGGTCAGTGGGGAAAAAGTGATGAAGAAAAAGCAGCTGTTATATATTTCACACGCACATCTCTTGTACGAATAATCAGGAGTATGCGCATAATCAACAAGAAGCTTGAATTACATAAAAAGTAATTTGTATATGATCTGAGCTATTCTATGCAGGCAACCGAAAGAACATAAAAAAATAGATATTAGCGAAACTGCTACTATCAGGGATCAAATAAAACGACTCATTCATCACAATAATTGAGCTGTCCAATAAAAAATAAAAAACGTTTTGGTAGAATGGGTGGAGTACGTGATCCTCGTATGATAAGGGTGTCTCAATGACAAGTTTTACAAGAGCATCTAAGTTTTACAAAATACACTTAAGATATATTCTTTACCGGTATTTTTTAAGATCTACTTTGCTCAACGACAAGAACTGGAGCTCGTCGATTATTAAATATTTACCTTACTTCAACCTAAAATTCTCTTAGCTCGGTATTATTAAGGATCAGCCAAGTCGGCGGTAATTGCCTGAAGGTGAGATTAAAGAGTCGTCCATCCATCTTGGAGGACCGCCCTGGAAAAGGGAGCCGATCCTGATGTAACAAAGTGGAAGGAGGCCGTGCTGTTGGTGACAGCTGGGCCGGCCTGGAGGGAGGGAAGATCGGAGGAAAATTGTGAAGTTTTCATGATTCCCTTCGGAGCAGGGTCAATCTCTCAACAGGGTCTCTAAAGTTAGCTTCCTCTCAGCGAGATATTATGTTCGTAATAACCTACTTATTTTCTAAAAATGAAACAACAAAAAAATTGATGTGAATGACCTCATACGTCTGAGAGATTTGGTTAGCCAATTTCTGTGCTTTAAGTTATATACATATATATATATATATATATATATATATATATATATATATATATATATATATATATATATATAATTTACCACACAAAATATTCTAAATCTCTTATATGATCAAGACAAGCTTTCAAGTAGTTTGTAAAATTATATGTTTACTATAAATATGGCTTATTGTCACATTTTTCAGGCAAGAAACTAACGGACAGATAACTACCGATTTCTTTTTGTTCATAATAAAATCTACTAATACCCTTAGCAATGATAATTTCTAGTTATAATTATTAATAATTATTGTTAATAATTTGAGAAGGTTACGCCAGCGAATTGGGGACAGTAGTTGATAAAAATTTCCTCTTCAATAAAAGGTACGTAATATCATCAAAACATACGTTAACAGCAAAGAGGATCACGAACACATGCTGAATCACATTTGGTGTTTTTCTGACCAGATGTACTTTAAACAATCACCGTTAATTTTAGGTAAACTATTTCGAAATATTTTCGATTTTAATTAAGTGTCATTTGCGAGTAACTAAGTCGTGGTTCAGGTAGAAACTATTGTTTTAATATTCCTTGAATTTGATACTAAAATGAAATTTGCTAGTAATCTTGTTTCCAAAACTATTTTATTTTTTCCCAGAAGTTTAAAAGAAACACGCGAACTTTTTATAAACAAAGAGCATTTGGAAGTGTACTTTGAATGGAAATATGTTCCAAATCTTTTTTTTCAGGAACCTAAGTAACGTAAATGTTTTCTGTTGACCTCAAATAAAAAGAAAAAATCTGATAGTTTCGTATATCATGATTTTTGCTTATTTTGAGATAGCTTTAAACATTAGTGTTTTTTGCAGGGCATGAAGGCCCTTATTTTCCTACAGACAGCCTCGCATTCACTTCCTCTTTCATTCTGTATTCATCTGTTTTGACAGAGCCAAGGTACTTAAAAGTGCTTGCTCTTTCAAAACTGCGTTCACCGATCTGCAAATCGTTGTGTTCCAGTTGCTGGATCCTGTTTCGTTTTTCCTTCATCAATATGAAGACCCACTTCTGCGCTTCCCTTAGAAACTCTTCAAAAGCTCCTCCTAGCGCTACCGTTTTTTGAGCTATTACGAGAACGTCGTCCGCGTATGCCAAGTACTGTGTGAGTCGATTGTAATAGCTATCGATATCGATAAATAGTTGCATTAGGGTTGGTTGGTATTACCCGAATAGCTTTTTCTAAGGTTAATTGAAGAGGACAGGTGATAGTGGGTCTCCCTGCCTGAGACCACTATTTACTGAAAATTCTTCTGAAAGCATCTATTGCTTTTTTATCCTCATCCTGGTATCATAGTCATTTTTGCAAGCCTTGAATTCCCAATTCCAGCATTATCTGAAGTAGTTCCTCTCAATCAACATTGTCGTATGCTTGTCTAAAGTCAATAAATAAACAATAGAGGTCATCGTTAAACTCATATCCCCTTTTAAGAATCTGTCTTAGCAAAAATAGCTGGTAGATGGTTGATCTTCCAGGCCCACTATCAGTTCAGAGCACTTCATCAGTCGCCTGTTAAATAATACAGAAAATACGTTGCAGGCTGTGCTATCCCTTAATAATGCTATCCCTCTGTAATTATCACAAGATAGCTTGTCGCCTTATTTATGTAAGGTGCATATCGTTGCTATTTTACACTCTTCTGGCATTCTCTTCTCACACCAAACATCCCACACCAGTTGGTGTGTACACTAATCATGGATATATTGGAGAACCTCCCCTTCGTCCTTATCTTACAAGTTCTCTTATTCATTAATTTATAATCTATTAAATCATTCCTATATCATGAAATCCGTTCCAAAAACCTTGTTTTCATCTCCGCTGTTTATCATTGTGTATCTGCTCAGGTCCAGGATCACTCCATTCTTCCATTTGCTCTCCTGAATTTCCACGATATCCACCACCTCCATTTCCAGATTTCTGGTTTTCCCTGGTTGGTTTAGTCCTCTTACATTCCAAGTCGCTATTTTGAGGTTAATTCCTTTTTCATGCAAAGTTCATTTCCTTAAAACCGTCCGGCTATCTATCCTTTGAAGGTCCATAATAATTTTTGTTTAAGGGCTATTAGCCCTTTCAATCCCCGAGTCAGATGGAGGGTCTGTCTCCTTAGAGCCACTTGACTTGCTCCCCCATCCGGGGCGGCTACCTAGGGAAGATGGTTCTAGGATTTGTACTGTAGATGAGCTTAGTCCGTAGTGTGAGGGTGAGTGAAGTATGTCGTATATGGTGTACTATTGTGGTGACAGATTTATTAAAAACTCTATTATGAAAATTAAATAAAAGTTATAATGAACATAAAGTAAAATAACACTTCCTGTTATCTAATTTAAATAAAATTCTATTATGTTATTTATATTGAGGTATAAGTCTTGAGAATGTACCATTGAGAAATATTTTTTCATGAAGACCTATTATGACTTAGAAGTAAAGTACCACTTCCGGTGATCAAGTTGTGACCAAAAACAAGAAACAAGAAATCTCTTCATACCTATTAGCCTATGGATTTAACAAAAAAACACGGAAAGATCTTAGCGGTAACAACGAAATTCTAATTAAAATTCCGCCTTCGGGTTGTTTCATACGGAGCGAAGTTTTGTAAAGAAGCTTAAGTAGAAACTTTATCAATTTATTTGTTGAGTAGAAGCAGGGACAGTCCAGCCTGAGGTCGGTCAAATGCCGCAGGTTGTTAAACGGTTCGATGGAACTTGGAAACAACTTTAACTGATTCATTCGTTTTCTTTATTCAAGAAAATAGCAACAAAGATGAACGAAAAGCTGCCCTAAACCCATCGTCCACGTAGAACACGTAAATCGGATTGACAAAACAAGAACAAAAAAAAATATTAAAAATTATTAACTATTTTTTTAATTAATGCAAATGCCGAACAAACTTCTACACTGTTTGTATTTACCGTAAATTTCCATATCAAACATGTTTTATTTCGTGGCTCCATGCAAAATAAAGACGTCTACAAACCCTGTTAAGCCATTTTAGAAATCAGTGTTATTAGATGGACCTATGATTTAGTAGTGTAGATGCTACATATGATATGGTACATTCTCGGAGTGACTTCTATCAGAGATGTAGAAAGTAAGAAAGGAAAAGTTCCATCTACAAAAAAAAAAAAAAAAAAAAAAAAAAAAAAAAAAAAAAAAAAATATATATATATATATATATATATATATATATATATATATATATATATATATATATATATATATAGCTAGAAAGCACTTAGCTAGAAGTCATTGAGCAGAGGTCCGTCACTTAGGTCATATTTAAAATTGTCTTTAATAGTAATTAAAATACAAAATTGAAAATATCAAACTAGCCGAAACGGAGGAAAAAATTTGAAATCCACGAAAAGGAACTTCCCTTAAAAACCAACACATTTCATATGCAAAACTCATTTTGGAGCAAACAAGGAGCACAAAACCTTAAAATCCGCTAAAAAAAAACGGTTAAAGCCGTGTTAATTGTAGCAGGAATTTTGACTGAAATTGACCCCTACTTCTATGGTATTTTCTGCCATATAAGTAGAATCCATAATGCCATAAAATAGAAAACAATCAAACATAACGAATTTCAGCTCATTTGATACAAATTGGGCCGCTACAAGTGTCCAAATGCAGCGGTGGAAAAATATATACACATATATATATATATATATATATATTTATATCAAAAACCACTGAAAGCTCGAAAATCGTGTTCAAGGGGCTATGAAATGGATTTAAAATACACTACCTCCCTCCTTCGATACAGTACAAAAGCCTATTGTTTTGGGGGAAATACGAATATTGGTACCTGAAACAATGTCAGAATAGATACCTACAGAGTCTATCATAGAGAAAAATAGGTCTAATAGGAAAGACCTATATTTCTGTAAAGAGGATGATAGATAGTAGTAAGTAGAGGAAGCGAGAATAGGTCTGGTCGACGACTTAAAAAAATAAACTATAGAAGAATAATAAATTAGGAATAAATGAACCTGTAGTGAGTGAAACGTAATTCAGAGAGTAAAATAAAATTGAAGATCCACATCCACAGTTTAAATAATACTTTTTTATACTACATTTTTTATGTTTTTGCTTTCATTGTTTAAATTTATTTGTATCTACTGGAGACATGACAGGTTTCAAAGAATAATTGAGATTAGTAACTAACTTATTGATGGATATTATCACGCTCTTATCCAGTCCTCTGCAGGTGTTACTAGGTGTACGAATTTCGTCTATACTTAGGGTCGTTTTATTGAACTTCTTAAACTGATAAATTACTATTTAAAAATGTTTAAATCAAATCCCGACCAGACTCCTTTTCCATTCTATCTGAGCATACCCTCCGTTACTCTTAATAGCTCGCTAGATCATTGAGCCGTGGAGTTACTTGTTCTTTACTTCTCGTTCAGTTTTCAGTTAATAAACTCCGATAACTGTCCGTTAACCCAGTTGCTAGAGGGGCATAGCAGCTCCCCAGTTCCTTCAGATAAATATTAAAGACACTCCAGTGAGGACTAATCATAGCTAACTGCTCAGTAGTTAGGATTTATAGAGCGAAAGTGGATTTATAGTTCGGTATTCCGAACGGGTCAGCGCACATTGCGGTACCTTACATCAGTCGTAATATACAAGTTATGTTTCTCTGATCGTAAATATTGGGAGTTGAGTTGGTAGAGAAGTAACGTATAATCAACGATATACTATACTATCTAATATTTGAGTAATTGAGAGAAAATAAAAGTTTCAATGTATTTACAGGGTGCAACAAACACTTTCATTACCTAATGCCAATAGGTTCCATATTATGTTATCAACATCAGCCAAAATCCAACATTCGAGTTTTAAAAATTTCGTCAAGGTTTTGGAAATCATTACTTTCCTATCTTTTAAGTTTCCAAGCGGACCTTTTATTGGATATGACTGTTGGAGAAGTGGGAAAATTTACAGTTCATGACTTGAGTGCCTGCGACTTATATTTCCATGCTCATCCAACATTAGCTTTCAATAGCACAGACTTTGCTGGGGTAGGAGTTAAGTTTGGCGATAGTTCGATAATACTCCTTAGACAATCTAAAAGACTATCGATGGCATTGCCGAGATCACACTTCTTTCCAAAATTCTAATCTTTTAATCTAGGAGATAACAAATACAAAACGAAAATAAAATGAATCATTTAATTAAAGGAAGAAGGCTGTTAAACTTGAAAACCTATGAAAGGTTTGGTTAATTAAATGTTCTTAAACAAAACACTACACTCGAATCCAACTATTATTTCGAGAATTTTATTTGGAAGTTGGAAATTGTCGATTAAACAATAATTGAATTCTTTATGAATGGTTTTCTGTGGAATCCCAACAGATTATTTGTGTTTTTTATAGACATTTTAAAAATAAATAAACAGTTTTTTTTTTCGATTAGTTTCATCATTTTGAGCTGAGACTTACTATAAGCTCATGAGATTAAAATTTTAATAAAATATTAGATATGAAATGTTAGGTTTTATTTTTTTAACATCTCTTGCAAATTTAAGTTACCTATTACATTGAGTACGATAACTGACAACTCCATATTGTTTCCATTCACCAAACTGAGTAATTAGAAATTTACTAAATATAATTTAATATCTACGAAATTTCATTGAATATATATTATTAAACGTGTGTTGTCAGTTATTATTGTTGTTATTATTGCATAAGTATATTATTATTTATAAGATATTTAATTAACTATATATTTCCATACGATGTTGAACACAACACTGCAAAGCACGTCCCTTTTAAACTTCATTTTATATGACTTAAGAACTAAAGTTTAACAAAACTTTCAAGACGAAGATTTATCAAAAAATTTAGTAAGTTTTACATATTGATTGCTTAATAATCTTAATTCAATCACATATAACAGGAAGAAATGAAACGACCATAGTTGAATTTTACGTGATATTACATACTTGGAAATATTAAAAATTAAAATATTATGATACATTAATTTAATTCAAGAGCTGTTATAGCACGTGTATACTTTTTTTTGAGATCACAAAGATGCAAACGCCTACTTTCACCCGGAAGCTGAAAGAGAATCCGGAATCCAGTGTAGGTAAAGGCCGGCTTTGGTAAAAAAAATATATTCAGAGGCAGTGCCATCTGAATCAACAAATCGCTTGCTCTGAGGACGTTTTAATCAACCAATCTGTTTAATCTTCCCTCACCGGTAGTTAATTACTAGCACTTTTTATCGGAACTCTGTTGATTTTTCCACCGGTACCCAATGTCCGCTTTATATTTCTTTGTCTGCTTACATATATATTCAACTATTTCATCTACTAGAATAAATACGAAATCCTAGTTAATTAAAATTTAAAATTGATTTTCTTTTTCGAACACTCGAAACCATAGGACTTTCTTCAGTTAAAAATACTATACCTTCCCTCCTTCCCTTCTATCATAGGTAACATAGTTATCTAAATTATACTTTTGAATTCAGAAATCAAATTAATTGTCTGGAGTTACGAAGTCTGGTTATGTTCCACGACTAATCAAAAAAAAAATATCAGATATGATAAAGCAAAAATGATACGATATATAGATGATTCAGAACGTTTATATACTTCTAATATAGATTAATTTTCTAAACAAAGGAATTATGGCAAATAAATACCTATAGAAATGCTTTCCTTTTTTTATTAAATAGCGTAGTTTGTTTTTACCGTAAGATTTTGTTTTTGTTATATGTGTTTCTAACTCTAAAAACAAATATATTACAACACTTTCAATAATTTATTACGCTCATCTTATCTTCTTTCCTTGAATTCTCATCTCGAATGATTTGTCATGGTCAGATCGAACATAATAGAATTTTAATTAATTTTAAAGTATTTTATCTTGGAAAAAAAAACTCTCAAAATATCTGGTAGTTATTTCCGCACAAATAATAATATGGTCTGCTCTTTAAATTTGATATGCTGACGCTAATACCATTTCCATTAATTCTATTGAAGAACAAGCAATAAACAGTACGGAATGAATACAACTGGAAGGGGTCGATATAATTATCCAGGAGGCATTATCCCGTCGAATGCTGAAGAAAATGGCAATTTCCTGGCGAGGAAAGAAGTCTAATAAGTTGGCTCAAAGCGGCGGTAATGAGCTGTTCCTACAAAGGACTAATTTCGTTCGTCCTTCCTACTGACAGCTGCGAACAGTTTCCAGACTCCTGGAGAACAGCAGTTCCTGAAGGTATTCCGGTCCAGCGGCAGGTAGGAATAGCGTCTTAATTGCTCTCTCCAGCGACGGCCAGGCGAGACTCACTTTGATCCTGCTATCAAAAGTCTTTTGATGAATTGGACAGCCTTTGACTGGCCAGGTGTCGCCGTCGGGTCCAAAAGTTAAAACGAATTCACCGGCTCATTTACAAAAACTCCCTCGACATATTCCATTAAGTTATATTAATATTCGGAAATGGCTTCATGATGAAATCATTTTTTGAAATTAAAAGTGGTATCATCGGATAACTTGGTATATAACTTAGAATTAGTATACAATGTTTTAGCCCGAGTTGAACAAACTACTAATGTAATATCCAACTTGATAATACTGACAATTGAGTATGGAGAAGTTATGGGTGCGACGACACAATGGCCGCTATAATTTCGGGTTATCTCCTGGCCTCGATAACGGAGCAGAAACTTTGCGCGGTGCGCCTAGAATTGGGTTTATCCGAAGTCAATAGCCCTCGACTCGGCCTCAAACAGTGATCTCCAGATTATTCACGGAGCTTTGGATGTTTTGGGACAAATATAATTTAGCCATAGATCAGATACGATTAGCTATCTTTCTAAATTAACTACTTAATATAGGCTTCAGTAAAAAAATATACATATATGTATATATATATATATATATATATATATATATATATATATATATATATATATATATATACATATATATGTATATGCGTATCGATAGTAAACTATAAACATTTAGCAATAATTAGTAATACAATGCTACATAGCATTAAAACACTGCAAATTATTACACAATGATTTATTATTTCCAAATAGTAATATTTAAAAAATATCCCGTCTGTCCATTCACAGAACTTTCCGCTTCGGTTTGCAGATCAGGTAATTAGATAATTTTTCAAATGAGCATTAAGAGTGTTTCGGGAAAGGAAAATGTGCAGAATACTTTATGAAAGATATCTACCAGTTTCAGCATATAAATGAAGCAGTATGCACCTATCAGAAATGTGAAGCTTCTATCAAGATGCCATGAGAGTGCCGAACTGAGAGTTCGGAAGAAGAAACTAAGTCAACGCAAGTAGGCTGAGATGGTTAGAACTGCTAATCAGAGGGTGAAATGGTGCAGGAGAAAGTAATAGATATGCAAATCTGTAAGAAAAGAAATAGGAAAGGCCAAAGAAGCTGAAGGAAGTGTAGAATGTATCCAATGAAGAATGAAGTAGAGAGATGCGACGAAGCCAGGAGCCCACAATTGATAAGTCAGAAGACCTAGTGACCTGCTGGCCTATAGCACCGAAGAATTAGTCAACTAAGTTCATTAAGCTATATCTCAGCTAATACTGGTCCGATTTAAATTTTTTTTTTGTTTTATAGTGAATTTTATCATCTGTCGACTAAAAAAATAGACGGACAAAATTTACATTTCCTCTCTATCTTTATAAATGGCCGAGTTATGGGCTTATAGAAATTCTAATCTACCGCCATATTGAAACAAAAAGACGATTGATAATACCGAGTTCCAAAGATCATCCAGATTTTTGTTTATTCGATATTTGGATTCTACGTATCTTGAAACGTAAAATTTCAAATTCTTTTCTTGATCAATTACAAAGGTCCATTATTGAAAACAATAAACCAAAATTTATTCCTGGACTATTTTTTTCATCTCTATCTATAAATATAAAAGAAAGATTAATGAATCTAAATTAAGAAGCTTTCTACCAAAGTGAACATCTCCATTTCTACTTTGTTAACAAAGTTACAGTAAAAACTAATTAGGGATTGAATTGAAATAATAGATTGATCGATAGACTATATATTGGTCCTTCTGCGGATGTCAACTGAGTAAAAACTAATGTTTCCAGCATTCTCAGCTTTATTTTTGCTTGAAGAAAAAACTTTTCTTTCACTTTTCTATGGAAAAAAAATACATTTGGCAGAAGTGGAGCTAGCATCAAGTATAGTTTTGGTATACCTACCAGAACTCATTGAAATCCGAAGTTTAGATGTCCAATTTGGATAGAAAACTCAGTTATTGTCATTTTTGAATGGGGTGGTTTTATTAATTGAATTGCTGGCTGAAACAAAGTTGGATGTGACATTTTTAAAATTACTTTTTTTGATTGGGTGAGTGTTAAACCCTCAAACTAATCGATTGACGCTATCTAGCAGTTAGTTTGAGAACTCAACATGCAATGATTCACAGCAAAATGTTATTCCACCAAAAAACATAAAAGTCACATCCAACGTTGTTCCAGCCAATAATTCAATTAATGTTTTTTTCTTTAACATGGCAATGCTTAACATAATATCTTATGCTTTTATGATTAATTGGGAAACTAGTTAGTTATTAAGCCGACTATATACATGGTAATTGGCAGGTGGTAGGTACTGTTTAGGGAGAGAGAAATGCTTTATCTATAGCAATGCTGCCCAAATACCTTGGGTTCCTTAATACACAGCATGCTAAAAAAGTATACCAAAAAAACTTCCATTTAGAACCTTTCTGAGTATATCATTGTTTTTATTAAACTGTTCTGAAAGTTCTAACTTGATGTAACATATCCATTTAGATGACTTGGTTCCAGAAATATAATGGATTTTATCTTAAGGGAACAGTGGCTCACAAAATTATTCGTAATTTGTTTTAACTTCTCCAAATTATAAAATATTGATCGTTTTTATCTTTAGTCTTTAAAAAAAAAAATGAAATATTTATCTGTACATATTTCAGTAAAATCATTTAAAAACGATCAAATTTTTATAATATGAAACATTAAATATAGATTACGAATATTTTTGTGTTATATGCATAATCATTATATGCACCCAAAAAAGTTTAAAAAATAAATTATTTTGAATGATTATAAGAACAATATTGTAATATTGAGATCATATATTTTCCATTCTACTCGGCTGAATATATCAGAAACTTATCCTGAATTTCTGTATCAACAGGAATTTTCAATTTAATTTTCATGATGAAATATTTATTTATTAATTAAAATAAACTTGGTAATTAGTTGAAAAAAAATAAAAAAAACCTTTTAAAATTTAATTGTTACACATGTATATATATATATATATATATATATATATATATATATATATATATATATATATATATATATATAATATATATATTTATATCTTTTTTTTATTTCAGACTTCCTATCTATCTAACTCATTAACTATTGTAAGAAATGAGTAACACATATTAAAACGTTATTTAAAGTTAAACGTTAACTGAAAAATATTGTGAATTGCCCTTACTCCAATTATTAAGGAATCGTGCTGTTACTTACAATATTATAATAATTATTTCTTCATCATCTTGTTCTTATCAGTCTTCAAATCACATTATGCGGCATACAGTAACTTAGAGGGATGAGATGAAAAATATAGTTTAAATATGATTTTTATTTTATACGATATACATATTGTATTTTTAATTATCAGTGGTATATATTAAATTCAAATTATTCTATCAATGCAACACATAAGTATTTTATATAAAATCAATAGGTTTCCATAAGAACTCGTCTGAGAAAAAACAGCCTATCACATGTAAAAAGATTAACATAATCATACAAAAAATGTATTAGATAAAAAGTATTCCAAATTTATTCCATTCTATTATCGACAACTTTTTGTGGCACTTGAGCCCCCGGGTTCTTCCCCATTGTTCTCACCTAGGGTTTTTGTAACCCAACACCCACACGTCCCCAACCGTGGGACACTCCGACCATGTACATATTAAACGTTTCGGAATCCGAGAGCGGCGCTTCATCAGGCACGGCCGGCCGACACGTCCGCTGATGGAGTCTTCTTGAGCGACAACGAAGTGGTCCGTTCGTCTTTTCAAGAGGAAGAAGGGACCCATCATTAGGATCAATAAGGGCCCTTTCTGTGTCCTGACAGCACCTTAAGGGCTCTTACGGTATTCAAACGATATTCATGTAGAGGGCGGAGGTTTTGTTCTTGTTTACGTCTCGGCCTGAGCATACAGGTGATTTAAGGTTTCCTGTTTTCTAGTCTTCTTCCATCCGAAATATTAGGAATAATGCGTCTACATAAGAGCGTCATATATCGTGCTCTAACATTTTCTTTTGGGATTTTTCAATTTTTAAATAGACTTAGTTCCATAGTTAACCAAATCTATCAAAGTAAACTTACTGAATAATCTTACGAACGCATTAACTAATGATTCTCTTATTTAATAGACAGCAAGCACCGAAATTTATTGTTTCACACTAGCTGCTTTCCTAATAGTGATTATTGATTATTTTATTATTGACTGTATTCCAGAGTTGACAGTGTAATATTTTGTAGTTCAGAATGTCGTGCATTCAAGTAACTTTTAAATATTAAAAATGAAGTTTAAAGTAAAATTTAAAGACTGCTATGAGCCGGTAAAGTTAAAGCTCTCCACACATGGGACTCGACCTCAAAGCCAATTGAATTAACAAACTATTGAGCGCAATCAGGTTTAGTGTAAATTGGCTATAGCTGCGACGAGGCTGCACTGAGGTGTCGCGGTTCCCATTGGCTCAAGCCAACAATTAGACCGGTCCACTTTTAATTAAATTGGACCAATCAAATTGAGGCTAGCATTAGCATTGGGTAATTGGGCCGAAGCCAACTTTAAAATAAAGGCCGAGGCTAGTACCTGTTGAAGTGGCAGTGGGCTTCACAACCAATTTCGATCAGTGAACTTCATCCACAAATTGATTTTCGAAATTCAATTGTTAAGGCTCTTTATCCCTAAAATCAGAAGGCCATTTGAACTGAATAGTTGAACCGAGAATAAATATACACTATTTATAAAACATATACCTTTACGGGAAGGAAAATATTTAAATTCGTTATTTAAGTTATGGGTCCTCTAAAATTATCCCTACAACTCACTGAGGCTAAAGGGGTTGTTAGTAAAGGCTTAGAGTAGTAGGGCCAAAAGTTTACAACCTGGCCATGCTTACCTTCGTATTAAACAAGACGGTATATAATATGCATGTGTACATAATACATATACCATTCTTCCGTAACTTTTTGTTTGGTTTTTAGACCATTCTTTATATATATATATATATATATATATATATATATATATATATATATATATATATATATATATGTATATATATGTATATATATGAATATATATATAATCTATTATGAACTATCATTATTTTACATTTTAGTTTTAATGATTCAATAAAATAAACAAAAAAAGCATATATATAAACAAATTAAATTTAAAAAAATAACTAAATGCAATAACGGTGATAATATTTATGAATATCAATATATAGGACCAGATATTTTAATTATAAATTCAATTGTTTCATGATCTTTCTATTCGTTCACCTTTTATCATTTTACTATATTTTAAAAAGTACTGATTTTCACATTGATTGCACATTAAACAAGTAATTATTTTTCATGTTACCAAAAAAAATTGTATTAACCGCACATCATACGAAGATTATTTTATCTTTTAATATGCTTCCTCTCATAATTTCTTATTTCACATAATTTTCATTCTTACTAGCTGCGGAAGTTAATTTACACTGAACTTCACTATACACACACACACACACACACACACACACACACACACACACACATATATATATATATATATATATATATATATATATATATATATATATATATATATAATATTGTTTCAAGTTGTTGTTTACTAATAGGAGTGGCATAGCTCAGTGGTAAGGCACTGTGTAACTATGCTCCCGGTCCCGGGTTCAAGACCGCCTGTGGCAGATAATTATTTATTCTGTTATCAGCCGCGGATCGACCCTGTGGGAACGGGAGACCCTCCTGGAGCTCACCCAGCCTCTATAAAGTGGGTACCCTTAATTGGGGGAAAAACCTGGCGGTTGAGCTTGATCTCGGCTAAATCACCTCCTTGCACAACCGTTGGCCTAGAAACAGTACGGTCCTTACTAAGTACTGAAATCAAGACCCTTCATGGGTTGTAGTGGTACAGGATTTTTTTTTTTTGTTTACTGAGTTTAATATACTGATGCAATCCATATTATCTATTTGTAAACCATACTAACCATACTCTTATCCACCACCAATACAAGTTAATGAAATATCAGCGCTACACATTAATATTCGATATGTATGGGGAGAGATATCATAACATTAACAAGTTATCCGGGACGATATGACAGATGTTGTGGAGTTGAAGCTGAGTTAAATGTAGTTGATAGGACTCAATGGCGAACTGCCCTGCCCCGGTACTAACTCGGAGTTGGGCGAAGGGTACCAGCTTATAGATAACTCAATTAGCGGCGGTGGATAATGAGGGAGCCTTTGATCTAGTCCTCCGCTCTGCGTCTTTGGCTGGGTAGATCATCAATTATCGTCTTCATTTATGGCATGTTAGGAAGGGATTTGATTTCACAACGGAAAACACATGAACAATATACCATCTATTTTCAAACAATAACACCCTCCTCCCCATAGAATATTCTCACATCAAAATATACTTTATTGGGGGAGAGAGAGAAATAAAACTTAAAGCCATTGGGAAAATTCCTTATACTTTTTTCATTACTTGCAATTGTGATTCGGTTAGTAATTAATGTAGGAATTACACCCACAATTAATGAATGGAAAATGTTATGTTTAAAGTACATGAATTTGAATATAATCAGTCCGTCAGAAATCTGCTAATTAGATATACAAAAACAGTACTGTTATTTTATGTAATTCTTATTGAATTGAGAAACTATTATTGTCTATATTTTTTTTCTCAATATTTCATCAATCAATACAATTTATGCTACTCTTCTTATGAATCTTTTCGGTTTTGCTCATTTAACCAAGAGCGAATCAAGAAAAATGTAGATCCCCGAAGCGCATAAAATTTCGGCCACACCCCAAAAAAAATAAATTTAACTTTTTTTCAACGAGGAGCTATAAATGTAACATTTTGTTTTTTAATTTGTTCGATTATTTTATGGAGGCTTTTTTGAACCTTTGCGATCATTTGCGAAATCTTTAAGTTAACATTTTTTAAGTAGTCGGGCACCTACAAGGACGATTTGACAGCATATCCCTAAATCTGCATTCAACACACTCTAGACTACATATTTATGTGTATATATATATATATATCTATATATATATATATATATATATATATATATATATATAAAATATGTATGTAGATCTAAAAAAAAAAATTAATATTGGGTATCTAACTAATATTGAACTGCATTTTCCTTTGTCTATCTTTTTATTTAATATGCATATGGGGCTTCCAAAATAAGGAAAATTTAAGTTAAGTAAAAATAAAATAAGTCTACTTGAACGAATCCATACCTATGGACAATATTTACATTCTGCCCCAGGGAACTCCGAACCAAGCTTTATCCTCCCACATGTGGATGGCATCCAAGGAGATTCCAGCGCTTCTTTCTCAGTCGCGTCACTGGCATTGAATTACAGATTTTTAGCAAATTTATCCTTCCACCACGCACTTAGTTTTAAATCCACTGTAGCAACTCGTTTGGAAATATGACCCTCTGGTCTAAAGCGCTAGTTTACTCATGAAATTTAAAAAAAAAATTTGAATACTCTAACCATGACTTTTCTTCTCTTTTATAATATTTATTGAAATTAATTCATTATAATTTACATATTACTTCAACATTATACTCCTTAAGATTAAGATTTTCTTTAGTTTATAATGAAGAATTATTTTACAAGTATACTAGAAGAAAAATTAATTTTATGAATTGGAGCGTAGATTATGACAAAATTTATCACAGCGCCTTTGAATTACAAACATAGAAAATAAATTGCTTTTAGCGGTAATTAATCAGAGAGCTTTTTGTAGTAGCTAATGAATTATAAAAAAAAATAATTGATGCCATAAAGTGATTAATTGTAACCAGGAACAGGCAACAGGAAATGACTGATGGTCCATATCATCGTTTTGATTGGCTTATATAAACTTATAATGGCCAATTGAAAGGGACGTTTAGTAAACTTTATGGGTATATTGCAGTACATATAATTTAAAAAATATTGAAAGCAAAGAGTAGTCAGAGAATCCTTCTTTCCAGTGAGAAACGCCCTCCGGGTTCAGACACAATGGCCTCCTGCCCCGATTCCAGGACTCAGGAAGATAAAGTGCCCAAAATCCCCGGCTCTCAGTACAGAGGCTGAGGGATGAGCCTGCGAACATAGTGCAGACATTGATTGATGACACGACGCTCTCTGAAGAAATACTCCCGTTTACGGACTACCTTCGATATTTTGACACTTTCTGATTAATATCTGCTCCCTGATATACTACCTTGCAACCACAATGTGTTTCGATTGGCAGCTTGTCTTATATATAACATGACTTGTGAAAAATCCGTGGCTCATCATCCCTATGGAGGGGACAATAATTACAAGATCATATCAAAATATGATCTGGAAAGGTGAAGTATGATTCGCTATATATTATTCCTCTTCAGCTAATTGCCGGTAATTATAGCTTAATTTTAAAAAATTGCTAATTAGAGAAGGGAATTCTCAGAAAAATTACCTGAAGATTTTATCGGGCAGGCAAATGAAAAAATAGGATTTTTCGAAGTTCCTATTTGAAGTTAAGATTGGGACGAAAAAACACGTTTTTTCTTGATAAAACATTATGAGTTTGTTTTCTTTCTCAGGAAATAGCCATGAGTAGAAAAATATGGACCTCTTTTGATGGTATGAATTCAAAACCCTCAAGAAACATGTATTAGTTCGGAAAATGATCTCCAAGAACGAATTTCGACGAAAATTCATGAGGAAGGTATGCTGAGCAAGTTAAAAAATGTTTAAAAATTTAGAATCTCGTTAGAAGTCTGACGTTGGAGTACAAACGAATCATGATCTGCTGCGCCATTTTCGTTTGCACAGTGGCCGTGCAAATCCGAAATAGGCCGTATGGATCGGTTCCATCTCAAAGATTTCCCTCAAAAAATGCCATAACTTTTAGAAGAACCAAATTTATCCTAACCCGTCTGGTCCTTTTGATGATTTGTCTTATTACCACAAATCAATTCTTGATCAATATTTACTTATTGTACCCATTTTCCACTGTTTAAATGCTGAAGAAGAATGAAGTATATATATATTTTTTTTTTGTAGCCTGAAAATAAGTTTCAAACCAATATCAATATTATATTTTAAAGGATCAGCTGAAACGGATTTTTTCCAGAAGTTTTTTGCTCTATCTTGTAACTGATTTTTTTTGCGAACTTAAATTTACTGGATTTTTTTTTTATTAGTGTAAAATTTTCTGTAGAATAGGTTTGTAAAATAGTTTTATTCACGTAAATAGGTCATTTTGGCAATTTAAAAGTAGGTTAATAAACGCTGAGACATAATTGAGGATTAACATTTTTAGTTGTTACTTAGGAACATTAAGCTTGTTCGTGGGGAGTACTTTTACTGGGGATCCTGAGACTACTTTTATTTTTACTCAAAATAGTATTTCATAGTTAATAATAATTGTTCAAAGAAAAAACTCTGATTCGCGTGCATCTTTGAAAAGCCTTTCAACATATCTTGCGTGTGACCATCCATAACATGAAAGAGAACACTATGAAGGTATACAAACCGCCAACAAGACGGAGTACATCTTTGAAGGTTCATAGTGGTGATATGGCGTGACTATTGTATCTCGCAAGGAAACTTGTTGAGTCCGTTCGTGTTCGGCAGTCGATGTCATTGTGTTTTCTCAAGTCGTTTAATAGGGCGCTGTCCCCGTGTTTGTTGACACACCAGCAAGAAAAGCTTTGCTGGGGCTATTATATCGACAAAAGAAGATGAATGGAGATAGAACGCCTTTGTTGTCCATTTAAAGGATCGATCGAAATAGATGAGACCCTGTGCTGGTTTTAATACGTATTGATATATAATATTTCATTTTTAAATGCAATTTAAATTCCCTTTATTTTATTTTAAATTACCCTGTATTTTACTGCAATACTAATTAAATATTTTAGTTATGTATCGTATTAATATGCATAATCCAAGATATCGTTTAGCAAATCCAACTAATTAGGCTTACTAATGATATGAATCTTCGATTACTAATGAATATGATGTTTGTAAAAATTAAAATCGTAAATTAAAATTGAATTAAGTATTAAATAGTGTTTACTACTATATCTACTAAGCACATTTAGGTCAGCCAAAAATTGTGGTATTATTTTTTATATATATTTATTAATTATTTATAGTATCAGAATATACACTAACACAGTCAAGATTCTAGTACCTTATAGAACCTGATTTAACCAAGCTATGTTTTTCTACAGAGGTTTAATTAAAAATTAACTACATGCATGTTAAGATAAATTAATTGTATCATACTACTGTGGGACTGACAATGAGCTGGTCGAAGGATTTTAGTTATATATGCGTGCTTAGTAAATTTCTTATTTCTGTAAAGACAATATATAAAACATGTCACAGCGTACACCTAATAATTTAAAAAAAGAATAAAAGTCATAAGATTGTGGAGGTTGGATTAGGCAGAATAGAATAGAATGAAACGTATACGGGAAGATAAATGCAGATATTTGAGGACGGACATATCCTATGTCAGTTTCGAATCTGTGGGCCTGATATTTATATTTTACTTGATTGCATTTTTACTAATAATTTTTTCAAAAAGTTATTTTAAATCCAATTATAATTGTTCAAGGATTCCCTATTTTTAAACATGTGCATTTCTTATTTTTATAAAAAAATAAGTAATGAAATTATAAAATGAAATGTTTCAAGCTTACGGTTTCTTTTGAATGATGCAAAGCAGAAGAACTAAGAACTTTAAAACCAAAAGTATTTATAAAGACAAAAAATGAATTTTGTAAATCACCGAATAGATACTAAATTATTTAAGTTGTGCCATTTCTTACATCAATAATTTTGTTTAAGTAATACTAATTAGATTTGTAATACAACATTTTCTATTAACTTTAAATATAACGGAAACTTATATATATATATATATATATATATATATATATATATATATATATATATATATATACACGTATATATAAACATTTAAAAATAACATAATTCGAAAAACGTATTTTTAGGGATAATTTAAATAACTCAACTTTATATGGGGGCAGCGTTCGGTATTATTTTCAAATAATGGTTAGCTCTTATGTGTGTTTTAAAATAGTATTTCGATAAGAATATGCACGTTTGATTAAATGTGGTTAATTCTGATTACTGCTTCCAGCTATCTTAACAATTCGCTAATATTCCAAGATACTGGCCAAAGCAAGCGATAACTCACCTGTTACCAGGAACACTCATTACTCCTTTCCATTTCCTAGACCAGTATATCTTCCTGCCAGCTGTCGAGGCGAGCACGTGCGGATGAAGACGTGGAGTTCTACACCGCTACTGCGGGAACTAATCCGACATACTTCAGGAAGCCGGCAGCTCCAGTAAGTGTGGTTTGCGAGTTTACAGTTGATGGCCGGCGTCGCCTTTGAGGTTGTGGTCTGTGGTATTTTCTCCAGCTTCCGCAGTATAGTCTCTACACAGACAGATGAGTTGTTCTCCTCAAATCAGCTTTGCCAGCCAACTTTTAACGAGGTATTACCACATTCTCTCAGTGTAGCTTTATCAATTTTCTGTCTGATTGTACTTGCCTCAGAACAATTCCAAATACGTCATCTGGCTTCAGAAGCTTTATTTCTTGTTGTGCCTCTGCAACTGACTGTGGATGATCAAGGAACCAACTTCTCTTCATAAATTTTGCAATATTGAGAGAACCAATTAATAATTAACGTATGTGAGAAATAATTATTGAACAAAGTTTTCATTTTTGTAGCCGTACAAATGCATGCTAAATGACTTCTACTGACTTCTCCACACAAGATTTTCAAACCATTCCAGATATATAACTTAATATAAAGTATGTAATACTTTAATAAGTACTAAACTTATAGTTGGTGTATACTCTCTCTATCTCTCTCTCTCTCTCTCTCTCTCTCTCTCTCTCTCTATATATATATATATATATATATATATATATATATATATATATATATATGTGTGTGTGTGTGTGTGTGTGTGTGTTTGTGTGTGCGCGCGCGCGGGCGTGTGTGCGTGAGTGCGTGCGTGCGTGCCTGCGTGTGTGTGTGTATGGTTATATGTATATTATATTATATTTAATTTTATTATATATATATATATATATATATATATATATATATATATATATATATATATATATATATATATATATATGTATATATAAATATATGGTCAGTATTATATGTGTTTTTATATTTTATATATACATATATATATATATATATATATATATATATATATATATATATATATATATATATATATATATATATATACTATTCTACCACTCTTTATTTGTCCAGAAGGTCAACACAGTAGACTACAATATCATCATAGATACAATTAATCATTTTTACAGAAGATGAATAAATAATAAATATTCCTAAAATAAATATGAAAGAGTTAAAACTAAAAATTATTAAACTGTTGGCAAACTTTGACTACTACATTCGCAGCTCTAGTTAGTATTCCGTTATTTTTGTGCTGTAATGTCGTGACCAAAAGGTTTTTTGGAGGAAGGGGGGAAGGGGTTTAACTATTTATTATTTTATGTGGCGACTCAATTCTGTTTGCAAAACTTATTTGTTTAAATATTTTTTCAAAAATACAATTGAATTTTTTTTTTGTGATTTTCCGTACCCTTAGAATAAATAAAAATAAATCATTTGCATGTAATTTTGCTATATTTTCTCAAATGAAAGTAAGTTTCACTTTTAAATTATTTATTAAAAAATACATTGAAATTAATTTGATAAACAATAAATGACAGATGATAGAATTTCTAATATTAAAAAAAGAAGAAGATAAAATCGCTACCGCTATAAACGAGGTTTCATAACACAGGAAAATTCCATTTAACTTTAATGAGAAAATGCGGGTTATGGTAGGGCGGGAGGAGAAGAAGTGAAAACACATTTTCTGTTCACGAAGATGTTCAAGTGATCGTCCGCGAACGTTAATTCCTTTTTATATTCATAGAATTATATATAACTGTCGTCCCCTAATAGAAAATGGAATTAGAACTGTTCAAATTTGCATAACGTAATGCTCCTTGTTGCATCCTTTGTAAAGGCGTTCCTATAAGAAGCCGTTCGCAAATATCATAAATACTTAAGCTGCTCAAATTGGAGTTTAAACTCATCCTGCAGAAATTTCACTTGATCTATTCCATGGCATAAGAAACAACGACTGAAATGGAAACACTAAAACAACGGCTACATGAAATAAATATATTATAACGGATAATGACTGTCTTTTGTGATGAAAATAAATAAATCCTGAGCTGAAGTTAAGTTGTATGTAAATAGATAGATAGATTGTTTATTGTATAAAGCAATACATGTTTGTTACATTATCTTGGCATTGGCCTGTAGAGTGATACATTAAATAATATTTATGATAATAAAACATTACAAAAATTTATACATATAAAGAAAGAAAAAAGAGATAAGTATACACTTATATACTTCAGTCATCAAAAATATAGTTAATACAAGATACATATATATAAGTATTCACACACTTACAATGGAATAACAAAAAAAAAAAAAAAAATTTTTTAATTATATTAAAATAATAAATGATATCTATATGTTAGAGTTTATCACTTTATCTGCATATCATCACTTGAAGTCAAATATCACAACAAGGTGAGGCCTCATCATTATGTATCGAGCCGGCAAAACTGTACAAGATTGGAAGTTATTGAAGACTGATGTGAGGAACAGAAATGCATGCTTGATTTTTTTTATACTATTATAATTTAAGATGTTTTCTAGTGAAGAAAGTTCATCGTTTTCAGATATATACTCCTTTAAGAATTGTTCTCTGTATGAATCACAAGAGGAACAGTGCAAAAGAAAATGCTTCAGAGTGTCTTCGATAGGATTAAATACTTCATATGTCAATTTATCAGGTCCAGGGGATTTGTTTCGTTTGCTGCGGTGAATACAATACTGAAGTTCCTCAGTTGAAAATGGTCGGTCTAGAAATGGATGTGTAACGGAAAAGAATTGAGAGTCAATTGAAGTTTTCTCTACATATAATGAGCTATATTATTGTGTCCAAGTGTCAATATCTATTTCGTTTGTGACAAATGTATCTGGTCTCAGAGATTTGACAGTTTTCCAAAATTCGGAGCTATTTTTAACGTCTTTTAGTTTATTTATGATTGTGATTCTGTATTCTTCTTTCTTTTGTTTTATTAATTTCTTGTAATTATTTCTAGTGGAAAGATATTCTTCCACAATACGCTGAGCGAAATTTCGTTTTAGCAATTCTCGGTATTTCTTCCTTACTTCCTTACTTACGTGTTTTCAGGTGTTTGCACTCCAAATCATACCATTTAGTTTTGTATCTTTTGTGCTGAAACCCATACACCATTAAACCTGCAGTTAAGTTGTATGTATTTAAATCTTTGGAAAAAGAAGAATAACAACACTCTTAACGCATAACATTAACTAATAAACTAATAAATTAAATAATAAACAGCGTTATTTTGAATTTTTCAAGAATTCGTAAAATATTTATAGCCGTGCATGGATCAAATTTCTACTTACAGCCCACTAATTCAGAAGATTTAAAAGCTCTGATGAAGATTTGGCTCGTCAATTAATCGGAATCAAGAAATATTATTGGGTAGGGTTTTTGAGTTGTGTTAATTAACCCTTTCTTTGTGAAAATCCTCGGGACACCTCTATAAAAGACAATTAGGAAGCTGCTGGTATAAGAGTTACGAATTCTATTCGCATTAATTTGTAATACAATCTTTCAGTATTTATTAGTTCAATATTGTTTTTAATAAAAACATTTCAAAATCCTTTCTACTGAACTCTCAACCAATACATACATACTCTTTATCATCATTTTCATAACAAACTTCACGGACATACCAACAGATTTATAAAAGATATTTCATAATTGATATGGTTAATTTACAGTTTTTTTTTTATTTTATTGTTTTGTAATGTTTCACAAAGAAGCTTTTTATTCTGTATTTCTGGGTTATTGTATTGACTAGAAAGAATGTGAACCTAATAAATTTCGTTCTCTAAACACTCCTTTGTCGGGAAAACCTAATTCCACACCACACTTCTTGGCAAATCAGAAGCCAATTCCAGACCCATACCAAAAGAAATCTCGATTTCAGTTTTAAGAAATTAAAGCTTAATAAATGTAGAATTTTTCCAAGAAGTGGGACATCTGCAGTCCAGCAGGGGATTGAGAACATAACCTACACAACATCCAAAACTAAAAAGTGATTTAAAAAAAATTAATATAACTTGTCACTATTGGTCCCTCCCGAAAACCCCTTTAAAATGGATTTAGTTAGGTCTGAGTATTTTTCTTAAAGGAAATTTTGTCTTCTTTACGATGGTACAATTGGAACTTAATTACCTTGAATAGTTTTTCAGAAATCATTTCCAATTCAACAAAAAACGTGACATTTAAAAAACTCAAGACTTAAACTTGCTGTTTTTCTATGTAGAATCGGACTATGGTCTATATGAACTTTTTGTAGCTCTTTAGGCCTAATATCACTTTTTAAAATATTTCCTATGATTTACGAGACACCTGTACATAAAAAAATTCCATCATTGAGAACCAATGATTTTATATTCATTTATAAAATTTGAAGAAGCGAAACCTTTTTATTAGATTTTATAATACATATAATGTCCTAACTTTATAAAATTGTGCCATGTTTTGATTTATTATTTTCTGTACAAACCAGCCTAATGGAGCTTACATTATGTCTGTTTTGACAATCTATATATAAACAACATAAATAACCAAGCCGAGGGACACGCTAGCTATGAGAGGGCTTCCACCTCGACTGCATTAGCCAACCCTACACAGCCATGAAATGGTTTATGACGGAATAGATTGTTGCCAGCGCCTCTGCTTCCAGGGTATTGCGCCCTTGCGTGCTAACTGGGACCAGCTGGGACAACTTGGTCTTATATCTTCGAAAGGGAGCTGAGGGGTATTGAAACAGAATTAAAGCGAAACCTGCGGTCATTGTTTGGTCGCCCTTTAATAGCCTATTTGAGTGCATGGTGTAGCCTGGAAAGACCATGGCCGAATTGTTGCGAAACATTTCTATTGTGCTACCCATAATCAAAGACTTCAGGGACGATTCGGATATGAGGAAATAAATTCCTTTCTGGGCTAAAGGCAATGGTAAATAGGTCTATATAAATATCAATAAATAAAATATAAATATATGTACCACTATATGGAAGGATCTTGCGTTCAGTATTGTTCCTTGATGAACATTTATACGAGAATGTGTTTGCTCAACTCCCATTGAGCCCTCAGGTACCTACTTAATATAGATATGTTTTCATAGTATCTGATCAAGGAGTATCAGTCTAAGGTTTATAGAACAGAAAATTGGTCTTCTACAGCCGTATTCGAGCCTGTACCCACGGATTGTGAAGAATATGGGAGAACCAGTACACAACTCATTGAGCAATCCTATTTCCTCAAACAATCAAATTTCAAAAATAACAAAAAATAACAATGATTTCAGTAGGTTATTTAACCACCATTTTGAAATTTCCAGGATACATAAATGAGATTTAATAAAAAATGCAGAAATACAATCCGGCATAAAGCGATATCCCCTCAGCTACAATAAAATGGTGCTAAAATAGTGTTCACAAGAGTTGTTTCATAAACTAAAACTTGAAATTCGTCCTTTAAATTCCTATTGAAAAAGTTGATAATGGACGATAAGCTGTTTAATTTAGGGACCAGTTAAAGTTTGACAATATAGACTTAGTCTAAGCAATTTAGGTTCCATTTTATAGCGACTCCTACTTGAGAGTGTATATTAATAAACTTAGCCCAGCCACCTCACTCCGGAGTTATACAAGTTGAGATTTACGATATAGTAATTAAACTTAATTTACTCGAGTCATAACTTTCCAGATTACAGAGTTTTTAAGCTGTTTTAAAATGTTTCCCAGGGCTTAGATTGAAAAGCTGTTATTAATATTAGAAAATTGATGAAATTTAATTCAATAAAATTACTGAAAATAGACAATATTAAGTATAAAAGTAAGAATACAAAAGAGAAATAAGACTCACCAGCATGTTTTACGACTGTTAGGAAATGATAATGCTTACCTGAAAATAAAGGAAAAAGATCATTGATAACACGGTTTTGTTGGATAAGTATATAAATTATAAAGGCTATATTTTAATTCATTACACATTTCTTTGAAATGAACACCTAATAATATGTAACGATGTAACCTAAGATGAATTTCCAACAGAACGAATAATTAAAATCTAAGCCAGTATAGAAATTAAAAAGTATGATATTTTACAAAGTATTAGTATAATTTCAGCAATTGCAATTAAACATTTATAAAAAAATAATATAATCCGCCACTAGTGTGCAATAAATGATATTAGGTACAAACTAGGGTAGGCTCATACTACACGTAGAATATATAAATTATTAAAATAAAAGTAATTAAAGAAGTAAATAATAGATAAATGCTAATAATAAATAATAATTAAATGAATTACTAAGAACGAAACAAATGGGAACTCTTAATTAGAAACATACGTTGTTACAATATAAACCTAGCCCAACAATCTTTACACTTAATCTGGAGATTGAACTAAGTTCCCACATCTCGAATTGGTGAAAAACAGGACTTTAGGAGGTCCTAGCGCTCTATTATAGTCGTGTCACTGGAATTGAAGCCAGTGGTGTCCAAGTAAGGGCGCAATCCCGAAAACGAACGGGATATGTGAGGAAAAGTTTGCCACTAACCATGACTCCTCAAGTAACATAATATTTTTTTAACAATTCATATTAGATATAAAAAAAAAAAAAAAATGGGCCTGTTTCAAGAGAAGAAGAAACCGTTTCGTCTTCGACAATTTGCTTGAGGAGGAAAAATCTAAAATTTCCAAATAAATTTGACCAGATTTCCCAACTATATTTATTAAATATTTCAATTTTCCCAACTATATTATTTAATATTGTAATTATCCCCAAATCTCTTGGATATGAACTTTACATTTACTTGTTGCGAATGTGAAACATGACACCATTAATTTGTTTTCTATTCAAACACAACATTGCGTCGATAAAATCCCAATTTCTTGATTCAAAAGGTATGGCATGAAATGTTTTACCACCATTTTCGTTGTTTGAATTAGGTTCTCAAAACTCAAATTTGTTTGGGTTTTCAAATTATTCCTATTCCTCCTGTCACTGTATCAATAATTAAACTAATACTCAGACATTGAGCTTTAAGTATATAAAATCTCGTAGCCCATGCCTAACCTTGGGATATCTGAAACCTCTCTTCAAGAACTTTTTACTTTTATCTGATAGAAATATAAAACGGAATCTTAGACCGCTGATGTCGAGGAGTGTTTCAGTTAATTCGGAAAATTAAACGAAAATAGCTTTATCCTCTTACAGGAAAGGATATCAAATTACAGTTGGTCGGTTCTCCAGTAGCCTTTGATATGGGCTGAAGCTATCTTCAGCTGAAGACTTTATTAATGCTAAAGGTATATTAAAAAGTACCTGTTGGATAAACGTATAAAGAATCTTCAATGATTTGATACTTATTTTAAATTTAAAAGTTACGTTTTAGAAGATTAATTGATTAATCAATTACTGATTAATCAATGATTAATGATTAGTCATTGATTAATCAATGACCTTTTTATATTGATACAAATACGATACAAAGTGGAGAAGTATAAAACCTCTCAGTCTACAAGAATTGCATATTAGATGTGCACGAAAACTCGAAAAATAAACTTGGTTTCTATATATTTTTGTTCATAATTTTTAATGCTTTTTGTAATTTAACAATTTTATAATGTTTATATAAATATATAATGTATACGAATTTTTATACGAAAAATTAAGGAAATTAATGTTATGGATAGTATAATAAAATAGTATATATAATAATTTAATTTATAATAGAAGATTTATTCATAGTATCTTTAAGGTATATGTGAGCAGCTTTCTTTCCTATTTTTTTATTATAGATTCTACATAAGAACTACTGATTCGAGGCGTTTGCCTCATGTTTAAGGCTTTAAAAAACATATATAATATAAAAAAAAATTCCAAAATTCACACGGAATAACTATATATTACAATATATGATAATTATATATATTATATAAATTTATCTCACATTTTTATAATATTATTTGTTATTTGATGTAAATTGTTAATATTTTTTGATATTATATATGTTTTTCATAATTATATATAAAATTACAACCCTGAAGATGAGGTAAATGCCTCGAAACGTTTGTTCTAATGTAGAATACATAGTAAAGAAATAAGGAAGGTTGTTGTTCACATATACCTTAAAGATATAATAAAATATTATTTTTTTACTGTTACTTAAGATGTTTATTTTTCTATAAATAAATTAAATTGATTCTTATGTTTTGTAATCTTAATGCTGTGAAATATTATGCAATTTCAAATAATTTTAATTTACATTTACAAATATAATAAGTATTTGTAAATCCGTTCCGAAAATTTAATGACAGGATGGAAAGACATTAAAGGATAAAATGGAAAAATGTTCATAATTATTACACTAAATCCGTGATTTGAATAATTGTATAATTAATTGATAACTTAAACTGCAGTTAATAAAATAGAATAAAGTTTTTAAAAAAAATATGTATTAAAGGAATAGCAATAAACCTCTGTGTAAATAAAGGGAAAAAATAAATAAAATTTTACTAGCGAACTGTAATAAAAACTCAAATTTAATTGGGCTTGTACTTTCAACCGAGGATTTAAGTTAGTTTTTACTGACAGGTTAAGTCAGCAACCAATTAACAAGTTAAGGCAGACAACAAACTGACACCTCAAACTGTCCATCAAAGTTTAGCTCAACTGACAGCATACTCAGTTCTTGCATACTTCTGTTTTCTAAACAACCGAAGTATTTTAATAAACAAATAATCAGGATTGATATAGATGACAAAACTAAATAGTTAGAACCAGTTGGAAATTAAAATGATGTGTGGATCGTTTCAAGTGTTCAATTTTTTCTTCACTATACCTATGAAGCATTTGAAAGAAGAACAGAATATTCTCCAAGTTATAAATACTGCATATCGATCAGATGAAATTATTAATGGAGAGTCATTGATTACTGATAAACATTTTGAAAAGGTTCGATTATAATGTCTAAATAATTATTATGGATAACTGCATTGAAGTATTTTCCATGAGATGGAACGAAAAAAAAAAATTAAAAATAGCTACTTCACTTTGTTTTGAGAAATTCAAGAGAAATTATGCTTTCTTACGAATAAAATTTGAAGGAATTGGATGTGTTTTTTTATTTATTAATTTTTTTAAATGTAACCATTTTATTATATTTATGTAATTTTATAATTAACCATAAAGATAGACAGCACTAACTGAACTGACTGAAGTTATTTTCTTTTGTTATATATATTTGTACATAATGCATTTTTATTTAAACTGATTTTATTAATTTATTTTATTATGTTTTAGTCAAATATTTACCTGCATATCAAATCTTATTTATTTTATTTTTATTTTTAAAGATAGTTACATGAAACTACTCATCTATTTATTTTAGTTTTAATTTTATCTTTCTTCCTTTAATTGCTAATTGTCTACTATTATATATGCTATGTATGCAACTGTACAAAACCTGTACATAATAATTTACCCTGTAATTCTAATTAAATGCCCAAAATAAGTTCTTTTTTATATTGTTTATTTTTAATTTAAAGTGTATTTTTTTAAAATTGAATAATTTTATTACAACAATTAAAAATGTAAACCGAATATCATAGAAATAGATTATGCGGTTTCGCATGGAATATGCACATTTTGTAAATATGCTCCTCTTACATACAGTTTCTAAGGAAGAGAAAAAGAAAAAAAAAATTAGACATGTCTAGAATTAATTTACTTAAGCCAAATGAGAATTAGACATCACTTGTCAAGATGAAGTGCTAAGTAGCTTATCTCTTTAACAGGAATAAGCAGGACAATATTAAAGTAATACCAAAACGTAAGTAGTTTGAAAAAAATTGAATAGATGGTGGAATAATATTCAACTAAAATAAGTTTCCGGTATTAACGTTAATATTTTATAATATTATAAAATACATTGTTCTGACTGCTTATTTCCAAAAACAAGTATCCTTTTAATCCTTAAATCTGAAAGGACAATTGTTGCTGGGAGAGAGAGAGTGAGAGGAAGAGAAGTGAAAAGGCTGTTTAAGCTAAGGACCGGCGGGAGGCGCGTAGCCAGCCGCCCTGTTTAGAATATGAATACTGCACGGCCCAGCTCTCTCATTACACGCCACAGAATCCTCTTTAGACAATGTCCTGGCCGTCCGGGCGACAGGGGGTCGCCGTTTTAGTATGGTAATTCTCCGGGGTCGGAGGCGCAACAAAAGGTCTTCCTGGAGTAGCCGGAACAACGAGTTCGCTGGAGTAAGCTCTACGGAAAAGAGTCTTCACGGATGAGATGTCGTGTAACAGTGCTAGGGCCGAGAGATCTCTCGTTTATGGAAATAGACAAAAGAGTTGGGAGTTAAACCTGGCGAAGGAGCGTGGGCGTTGAGCACATCATCCCTCATTCAAAAACATATTAGGTACATCGTCAGCAACTAGTGAACCCAAGACCCTTCAAGGGTTGTACTAAAGTGCAGGTTTAGTTTTAGTTTTTAATGTTTAACTGTTAATTACCAACTTTTGTAATTATAATGGTTCTAAGGTAAAGTTATATGTATCTATATATATATCGGATATAGATGAATGAAACGGAATGTACGGATTGCAAGGGGTTGTAACGCGTAGTGGAAGGAACCCGACTACTACATCAATATTCAATATTCATGGGCGTCAACTTCACTAACAACTTAACAATGTGTTTAAGTAGATATGCAAGTACATTCCGTACCTAAACACGAATAGAATTGTAAGATATAAAAGTAATTTCCGTAGTCGGGTTTTTTATTTTATCGTATATTAAATTACTTTTTAATTTAACGTTTTCAGTTTTTTAAATATTGGCTATTTATAATTTGTGACCATATGATCATGAATATAAATATTTGATGTGGACATCCCATGACTTCATTTTACGCCTCTTAAACGATAAATCGCAGGCTCAAAAAGTGATTATTATTCTCCTACTGCAGACATGTTCAGCTCACAAACGGGGAGAAAAAAGTATTTTACGCTAAATTTTAACACTTAAAAGAAGTAACAAAATTGTTTAATTAGAGAGGAAAAAAAATCTCGTTTATAACCTGTATCACCGTTCCATGTGATCTCTGTAATAAATGTCGATATACCTTTTGATGTAAGTTTCTTACTTCAAATAAAGTACCTCTTTCGGATCTTTAATTTCAACCAAAATGTAGTAAATACTTTCATATTGATATGAAAGTCTAATTTACCAAATTTGAGATGTTTTACATTGTATTTAATTATAATTTTTTATGAAAGTTTAAGATGACCTTCAAGTAACCATGACTTATCATGGTTATGACTTACCATGAATTATGATCTTTCAAGTAAGATGACCACTTCCGGTTTGCCAATTTTGATAAAAATTTATTGTGTTATTTACATTAATAGGTAAGTCTTAAATACCAAAGGAGGTTCACAACTATATTTTACAACAATTCGAAATACAAAATTTTATCTTTCTACTTCTTACCGTTTTTGATTTATGCGAGATACGTACGTACGAACGTATGAACGCACGTACAAACGCCACGGCGAAACTAGTCAAAATGGATATTTCCGTTGAAGACCGAAAATCGAATATTTTCGCGAGTATAATGATTCCTTTACTGCGTACAAGGAAGTAAAAATGGTTTAATAATAACAAACAACAAAAAGTCGAAAATACTTAAGATAGAATGAAATATTTTTCAGTATTTTGAGCTCACAATACTTTAAAACATTTACGGGAATCCATTGAGTAATTTGAGCCATCAAACTTAAAAATCGGTTGAGCCGTTCTCTCAACAAATCGTTACATGCCAAGGAACGGACTAGCTAAACACATTACCCTCCTTGAGGCTTCGGCGTAGTCGGAAAAAATATCGTTATCGCTCCATATGAATCTTGACCGAACGTACTTTTTTTTAAAAAAATAGTTTAATTTTAATGGACTTAAATAGAGAGAATACTGGAGGAAGGCGAAAACAGAGATTCCCAGCCATCATTCATAAAAGCCGTTCCGACACACTTTCGAAAATCGAGATTTACGTTACCACTTCTCGAACTGCCCTCAAGGCATCGGCTAACAAGCAATCAATTCCGCCGGACAAAAACTAGTCAGTGCCGAAGTCACCCGAGCGAGACTCGTAGACAATAGCTTCGTGGAGTCTTCTTGGCCCCAACATCTTCACGTTTTTAATTTTACGGCTTAACGGTCATCGAGGGCTTGCATTCCAGATCAAATAGTCCGTAAAAGCATATTACCGAGTAAAATATTTTGAAAACATTCAAAAGGGCTAACATTGGTTCGCGTGGGGACGACATACAGGCAGGAAGATGAGGAAATTCGAAGCCGTTTCCAAGTACACACAACATTAAGCAGGCAGGAAATGGAGGGAATAAACAGTATAATACAAAACTTCACGCTAAGTTGCGCAAATGTTTGACAGTTAATACTTTTATAAAGGATGATTGTATATAAAGGGAGGCTGAGAAAATTCAATTATACAAAAGTGGTATCAAGAAATGATCATGAGAAATGGTGAATGCACCCAACCTCCAATATTAAAAATGGTATTTCTATAAGGGGGCATTATAAAACACCTAATACGCTATGAAATACAACATTGACATAGAGCGTAGCTGGCTCATCTAGGATTTTTTCAAATTAATAATAACGACATCAGAGGTAGAACAACTGATGTTATAAAAAAATAATATTATAACAAAACATTTAAATTAACAATGAAGGTTGGGAATCTTCACCATCCATATATATATATATATATTTTTCTCTTTTTCCCTTCCATAGTAACCTTATGGGAGGGTCATGCATTTATAAAACATACAGGTTCCATGCTGCGATAGGCATACTACCTGTATAGTAATCTGTTAGTTACATTATATAATAATAACATTGATCTTTGAAGGAATACGAACATAGCAATACACATTAGGATCAGGCATTAACTACTAGTAAATAATAATAAGAAAATGAAAACAAAAATATGGATAAGAGATTCCTTTGCAATTTCGTTCTTCTTTAGTTGGTAATATATAATTTTAAATTTTGATCTGTTATATATAATTTTTCTCGACCGTAATTTAGTTATTTTGATAGTTACAGGATGATTTTTTTTTTTTTTTTTTTTTATGAAGTGGATCTTGCTATTTGGTCTTTACTGCTGGTAGAGTGGAACTTTATTCGGAGTAAAATACATTCAAAATATCCTATTAAGACGATCTATTATTAACAATGATGACTACGCTCTGACTAAACAGAGTATTAGACACATAGATTCTGGAGTTTCAGAGTTCGTGCTCATTATTTTGATATGGTAGGGATTTTTCTTCCGACTAAATCTGTAAGAACTGCTTTTTAAGTCTATAACTTGTTTATAGATGTGTAAAAACGTTTTCAGAGTCAAGTACTTACTGTATTTACCTTCTTCATAACCTCATATAGGGTCAATAAAAAAAGCACAAGAGATAGTCACATTAATTTATTCGTTTACTGGTTTTGAATGTCTCAGGCCAATCGCCTTCACAGAGCAAACAAATTGTAAAGAAATCCAGCAAAATAATAAGAGCTCGACAGACGATCTACATAGACCAGCCTGATCTCTCATGATTCAATAAAAAACAAACGTTTCATATACAGACTATATGGAGCTACAGACATAAACTGTGATGAACACCAAAATACTCGAAATCTGACATAGTTAATACTACGAATTCATGACCTGAGAGTAAGCGGCATGTGCATATTCCCTTAATCTGTGTAAGCAATGATTTCACTGGGATATAAGCGCTGGAATATCCAGGAATAATAAATGGTTAATAGGAATGCTTACAAATAAAAACGTATATTTAAAAAAATAAATATTACATAGTTACTTGATGGGCGATATTGCCAGAATTTGTGATGGACCAAATCGTTTTAAGATTTCTTGGAGTAATATCATCCTTGAGTGTAGTAGAGCACTGAAGACCCAGATCTGGGAGCCACCACCGAAGGAGCTAACTACGGTTTAATAACAGACTCCTCACTGATTACAGGAGCGGCTAATGAAATTAAAATCGCCTCAAGTCAGGTCGCGGGGAGGATCGCAGCCTGCGGAAGGATACAGGACTGCACCAAGGGCTAATTACAGGACCTCTTCCCAGTCCTTATTATTAAGCAGCGGAATATTAATCATGTTCTCGAAGAGGGCCCTGTCATTGCTCCTCCTGAGGAATGCAATATGAGCCACCGCCGGCTCTAATCTGTTTACACCTGGCGCAATTAGAGGAGGTGAAGGTGGTGGTGGTTCCAAACTGTTTTTGGTCAGGATGAGGTCTGCTAACGGATGGTAGCTCTTTAACGAACCTCCGCTATTTCTCTACTTCTCTTCGAAATCGATATATATCCGGTATTAGGGAAACCGTAACACATGAACTACAGACGAATAATTTTCTAAGAGTAGCGATTATAGATTAATCTATTAGCAACATTTCCGAAATGGGTAATTGACACTTCATGTTATGATTAAAATACGTAAAAAATTATTATTTTATCAATAACATAACGAAATTACTCAAATTGAATAAACATAGCCTATACACCCCCGTATAGTTATGTTACCACATAATCTGTACCACTACAACCCGTGAAGGGTCTTGGGCTCAGTACTTGGGTAAGGACCGTACTGTTTCAAAGCCAACGGTTGTGCAAGGAGGTGATTTGGCCGAGATCACGCTCAACCGCCAGGTTTTTCCCCCAATTAAGGGTACCCACTTTATAGAGGCTGGGTGAGCCCCAGGAGGGTCCCCCGATCCCACAGGGTCGATCCGCGACTGAATACAGAATAAATAATTATCTGCCTCAGCCGGTCTCGAACCCAGGACCTTGAGATTAGTAGCGCAGTGCCTAACCCACTGAGCTACCCCGCTCCCTATGTTACCACATAACTAACTCTTATTCGCCACATGGTGCGATAAATAATTAATTTAACCCTATCTCATAATGACTTGAAAAAACTCTTGGAAGGATTTTTTCCAGAAACATCATGTTAAAAAATTTGTTTTAGATTAGTCAAATGCTCCCCTCTACTTTAATTATTGATATGGTTATTACTGTGTAATGCAGCTCAATGTTTTTTGAAATTTACTAACTTTATGATCTGTAATTAGTAAATAACAAAAGACATTGAGCCACATTACTGGATTAATGCACATATCAAATTTACTTCGACTTTTTAAAAGTAGTAAGGATTGGACATTGATATATGGTATGCTTTATTCTAAAGTTTTTTCATTCCATTAACCTCATTGTCTCTCTCTCTCTCTCTCTCTCTCTCTCTCTCTCTATATATATATATATATATATATATATAAATGAATATTTAATAGCTCTTTAGCTAATGTAGTTAAAACTGGATAATTATATATATATATATATATATATATATATATATATATATATATATATATAACTTATATAGATATAATTATATATAGATAACTTAAATATATAGATAGTAAAAATGATTTTAATATTTAATTATACTTACGTTATTTACTTGAACACACTCATTTTCTTATATTTTAATTAATTTTAACAATTAATTTGGAATTTACAACATAGTTCTATCTAGATGTTAAAAATTGAATAATATTTCGACTACTTTAAGATGTTCGAGCTATTGTAGATGCTAAGAGACTCAAAGGCCTAGCTTGAAGGATATTATGGAGGCCTCCTGCCCTGGACTGGAAAAGGGCGGAATTTCTCTAGGGACAGGCTTTGGAGGGGAAGGGGTTATTATTTTGTTCCTTTGTAAGTCAACATCTCCACTCAGTCTACTAAGGACTTGAGACCTGGAAGCAGTATTCCACAAAGTAACCGAAATATTTGTTCAACTTCTTTGTATTAATACTGAACGATACGAAAAGATATTCGCAATAGCAAAAGTAAGTTGGCTGATTGGATCCAAGTTCATTAATCCATGTTGCACTTATTAGTAATAGCATGGATCGTTAATTGTGTCCATATGGACTCGCTTATGTTGATATAAAAAATATAAACAATGTACTGTATACATCCCGTTAATACTATCGAACGCCATTAGCTCAAAAATATTAAATATCTATATTTTTAAAATGAATGTCAACACAAACGAATCTAGGAAAATATCCGGTACCTACAGAATAAATATTTTTTTAAGTATGAAACTTTTTTATTCCATTGTAGAGCCAATACGATAATACATTTCGACGTAGTTTTTAGAAAAAGGCATAAGCGCAATTTAGCAAACTTGACGGAAAATACATGAAACGATATTCCCCCAAATAACAATATACTCTTTTTAAATTGTATTAATTATTGTATACACTAGGAGTTTATTAAGGTGGTAAAACGTTCATAATTACAAAAAAATTTAAGGCTTCTAGCACTGGTTAAGGCCAGAGTGACAACTGAGAGTCGCCAGTATTTGGTGCTTACGTCATCCGTAGTCGATTTTTTGACCATTTCCAATTTTTTTTTTATATATCGTGAGTCGGAATCGATAGAGGGGTGTTTACGTCCCATAATAAATTGAAACCTAAATTTCGAATTGTTGGCGCTTAAACTTCTTTTAAAAAACGACGTCCATTTATAATTGATTTGGAATGTCTAAATACTTGTGTATCGCTAATTACGGTAGAGGAGTCGTATTCCGAAATTCAACACGCGAGTGACAGAAATACTAAAATATATTCATACAAAAGTTAAGTCTGCGTATTCAAAATGGGCCTTTATTCGAGATATTTAAGAGATAATTATTGAATATTTGTAACATAATTAATCAGTTATAATAATTTAAAAACATTTCTTAAAACGGAAAACATTAAAAATTGATAGACTCATAGTTGAATAAGCCCACCATTGACAAGAAATGTTATTTTTTATATACAAGGCGCGAAAACTTCTTATGAAAGCTAGTTATCAATAAAGCCGTAAAATTCATCAATATCACTTCATTTCTTTTTATGGCGAAGAAGGTCTGATTGCAAACATGAGGCTTGTAACTAAAGTTCATGGTTGCTTTCTTCCTTTACGATGCATCGATAAAAGTCTTTTGTGAAAATCATTTCAACCTGCCGGTATATATGGTATATTTCACGCTAATATCTATGCAATGAGTGCCGAATTTATTAATAAATAACCCACATAGCCATACATAGCCCATACACAAGATTAGCTAGGTCCGCCACTTTCCTCAAGTCTTCTAAGAGCCAGCATAGTTTTCTCTAAATTTGGAAGTAATCTCCTGGAACTAAAACGGATCTCCTGCAACTAAAATTGGAGACTCGGAACCTAAATGACCGGCATTAATTTATATTAAAGCTTATAGGTACATAAACCTTGACCCAAATACCCAGACCTAAATACTGCGGGAACAGGATGATGCTGTTTGTTTTAATCGGAATTGCTTCAATTAACAGGAGCAGGAGAGAAGATGCAATCTCGCGCTAATTTCCTTTATTAAAGACAGCTTTCGACTCGTTATTCGGCCATCTTCAGGTCATTAATTATAAGTGCTGTACAGTTATAATACCGGTTGCCGATCTGCCCATCTCAGTGACTTTTTTCCGATGAATAATTCATACCGAACTACTTTATCTAATTATAATAGATATTAATGTTTTAGATAGTAGATACAGTTTTCGAACTATTAATAAAAAAATTCTTTTCCATTAAAAAAATTAGATGTTTTAAAAACTGTTTTATGAATTCTATTATTTATTTATTTTTTTATTCAAGGTATATTCGTATGGTAGATCGTCGACTGGTTCCGTTTTTTTTCGTATAGAAAACGATCTTTTAGGTTTTTGTATCTCACAAATTTTATTTAGTAAACAGCAAACTTTAGATCGATGAAGTAGGATTTGAAATCGATTATTATTTTGTTCAACAAATCATGAAATAATCATTATTTTTTATCAACACGTTTAAAAATCATGCTGAATTTATGCATAAAAATCGATCTTTGAGTTCTATTGATTCCATTAAAACTAATTATCACACTCCGAGTGATACTTTTTTAAAAAGGATTCAACTACTGTTAAATAACACTAGGTAAAAAAAAATGCTATACTTATGCTTTACCTGTACATTACTTATCACGAAATAGCCTTTAAGTGATTAGCGCTCTCGGATGACAACAGAACACATATAAAAGGTATTAATTTTGAAGCTAAACTCTTACAGTTGCTGCTAACACGAATTAATATTTAATGTGCTTTATTACTTGATTAATTCTTTCATCAGAATTTTTCTTTCTTGATAATAGCCATCCCTAATATGGACTATATTTTTCTGGAGAGAAAAATGAAAGTTAAAAAAAAAAAAAAAATATAGACCTAGGATTGGTTAGATAGATTTTGTGTGGTGCGAAAACAGGCAAACAAATATAGTTTCAGATTTGTATGTTATTAAGAGAAAGTAAAATTTAAAAAAAAAATATATTCCTTACTAATAATAATTACTATTGATGAACAAATATGATTTTCTCAGTTACTGGTCACAATCAATTTTGATAAAAACCATAAAACAATTTATAAAATTACCAGATCAAAATTACGATCGGATTTAATTTTAATTTATTTTTAATTATTGATTTCAAAATCTGCCCATGAATGAGCTACCAAGTTCGTTAGTTCATTTTATGAACACTACTTCTTAAAATTTCTGAACTAATTTTAGGATCCATACTTTGTCTTGGAGTTTTCAGAGCAATAGAAAATAGAGTTCAGCAGCATCTACAAGAAAGTGTATAACAGTTAAAAAAAAAATAGTGCAAAAGGCAAGTCCCCAATCCTTATCCACAGCGTCTTGAGTATATGTTGAACTGTTTACGAGAAATGTATCTAATCCTTCTATTTGGTAAGTCTATAAGCTAATGAAGTGGGATGTGCTATCTCTAGTTTGCAAAAATGCGATTTTGTGGTTTCATTTGTGATGCATTAACCGCAATTTTAGAAACTAACATCTTTGTTTGGAATATTCGAACAATAAAATAATTATACTTTTTGTCTCTTATTTTGATTCTTTAGTATCAATATTTATTTATTATATTTATAAAAAGAAAAAAAATAGTCTAATAGCTCTCCCATTTTTGATGAATATTGAATAACACTAATTAATAAATTATCAGATAAAATAAAAAAGATCAACTTAATATTATTGTTAGTTTAGAACGAGAAGAATGAAGATTGATGGGAGTTCAACGTACCCTACACAGTTACGTACCCTAAAATCAAATCCGCTGACTAACATCGTCACTAGTAATGCCCACATTATACAAACTCGTGGGCAATCAAACCCAATGACTTGTTTATCCGATTGATAAAGTATGAATAATGGGAGTCCAAAATGAATAAAAGCCTGCCAAAGTGTGACTCGAGCACTGGCGAAATAATATATGCAACGAAGGCTGATAAGCATAGGCCTATGCAAAGTTATAGCGGCATGTATTTGTTACCGGCCCGTACAGCTGACGTGTTGAGGCAAATGTTTGCGATGCTGAATTGGAATATTTTTGTTTTTTATCACCTTTTTTATTGTTTATCTATTGAACCTTGTCTTGTTCGGGTTTATTATATATTTTTTTCATTTTACTATGCTTTATCTAATTTGGCTTTATTATTATTTTACAATTTATTTTTTGTTATTGACACGAACGAATCGCCTCTGAACTATATATTTAGAACGAATACCGACTTATAGTACAAAAATCTTGAAATTAAAAAACTTAATACAAACAACTTAAATTAAATCATTAAATGATAAATGCACTGCCAAGATTTTCTGATTTTTTTTTTCTATTTGTATTAATTTTTTTCTATCGACAAAAGGATGGCTTAGGGATGTTATATTGAATCTGAAGATCCTTAAGAAACGACGGATACAACTATATTCGGTTTTTACTAAGTATTCAAAACTGAAACGGAAACTAGTTATACACACATAACTGTCTAAAATCTTTTAGACAGTACTAAATAAGATATAAGAAAATTGAAGAAGTCTCTAAGTTCGAAATAATATTCATAGTTCGTAGGTATGAGGATGATTACGATAGATGATAGTTTATCTTTTTCACACATACATTATAAACACGCGGGTGTTTATTAACGCGGTTATTAACTGCGGAGTTAATATATCAAATGTATAGCATGATTTACCTAGAATTTTTTTTTTAATGAATAATATTAAAAAAGTATAATGTTTAATATTAAAAAAATATGGCTTGAAACATAAGAGTTATTCAAGAAAAATTAGGCATAATTAATGTAAACAAAAAAGTATTTGTTTTTAATAAAGAAAAAGAGATAAGTCATTAATTGATCATTCAGTTGTTATAAGCTAGAGTAGTAATATATTACTGAATATCAACATATTAGATTTTTCTTTAAGTGCAGATAAATTAAATCACAAGAAAATGAAATGATAAATACTACCCTCATTTATTATATATACAACCTACTATAAATGTTTAATTATTACTTACTTCATTACTAACAATCATTTCTAATAAAATATAGCCGGAATATGACAATCTAAAAAAGAAATGTGTAACTGTAAGACATCGCGAGTTCGTGACAGATTTGAATTAATGATAAATCATATAAACTTAAATTAAGTATAATTTTTTCTCATTTAAATATCATTTACAATCAATCAAATGAACATTGCCAAAACGAAAAGAGAGAAAATCACTCCGCCCACTTCCACCTTCTGACCCACTCCCAACGAAACGAAAGATAATTAATCCACTTTATGAATCTATTATATGTGATGTATTATGTATGCTGAGTTTATAGCTCCATCTATAGGGGTTTTATTAATTAATATCGAAATAATACTGGTCTCAGAGTAGGCGCCAGTACGCCCACAAGCGGGCCTACCGTGTAGGAAGTCTGAGATGTAAGGGCGCGGGACGGATTTATTGCGTTAAATACATTATCGCAACGTGTATCTGGGATACATTAGCATTTAGCAGCTTACAGCTTGTAGAAATATTTAAATAGCGGAAAGCCGTTTTATCGATGACTTTATTCCGCATTTCTGAGTCAATTTAAAAAAATACGGCAAGGAATATTTTCATTATTAATTTAAAGCAATAAAAAATGTTATGGAATCAATATTTTATCAGTATTCAAACAGTAGCACCAGTAATTGTGAATATTTATCCATATTTGAAATCGGATCGTTCTACATTATAAATTTATTATAAAACCACTAACAATTCGCACAAGGTCCGGCAGTGAAACGCGACGATTTCAAAATTAAATTATTTATCAAAGACTTAACTTTTCATGTCTAAATGAATAGAAATTAACATTTTTTTTAATGGAAGAAAAACAGAAGTTTGAAAAACAAAAGTGCTACAGGCCGATCCATCCAAAATCTATCTAAGTCCTAAAAAAACGCACTGGGGACGAGTATGAAGCGATAACCGGCAATATACTGCCAGAGGTCGTACAAAACTTCCAAGTACGACCCCAAGAAGCATAAATTTCAATGGAGGATGTTAGAATGTTGTTCAACGAAGTGCTTAGAATTTTCTTTTTTTCTATTTTACGTAAATGGCCATTCTTGTACTTCACATTTATACATGAAAAAACAATTCTTTAATAATAAATAATTTAATTTTTAAATCGTTCCTTTCACTGCCGGATCATGTATTTGAAAGGTCAAATTTTATTTTGACGAAAAAGATTATACCATGCTTGATATAAAATTGACGTTATTATAAATTAACGGCTGATTCTAAAAGTTAAACATTCGGAAAAATTTTCCAATATGTTATAGTTATTTGGGCTTTTGATTTTGTTTTTCGAATTTATATTATAGACAGAATATTACAAATTATAGAAAAAATATTACCTACATCAAACAAATTTAGAAATATTTTAAAATTAAAAATAATCATATTATGGCTTACGTTTCAGCTGTGTAAACCTTCAAAATGGGAATTAAATATTGTTAATACAAAATTTAAATGTTAAAGCTCCTTTACAATTCGGGGCGTTCCTAGGCGAACCAAACAGCTATTTTCAAAATTTCAAATTTTTTGAGCTTTCAAAATTCAAATTTTCAATTTCAAACTTTCAAACAGCTTACAACAAAAGTTTTCAATTTCAGCTAACTCAAAATTTCAACGAAGTAGTTCAAAAAATTTTGAACTACTTCGATGGCTTTAAGATACTTGAGAATCCATATCGGAAGCATAAAATAAAGTTGTGGAGAGCATAGAGTCAAATAACGCCTTTTTTGTTTATCAGGAGTCACTTTTATCTTTTTTTATTATGTAAATGCTACCAACAATTTTTGGATAAAGTGTTCTGATGCTTTGTTAATTTACCTGATGACGTGAAGAATACTCCCAATTAAGTATAACCTTTTTTGAAACTCCAACTAAATAAACATTATATACAGACGATAAAAAATCAAATTAACTACACAATTCGAAGATAAAAAAAGAAGTATAATTTTGAAATCTCTTTAAAATCCGCTTCCGGGAAGCGGAGTAGCTCAGTGGTAAGGCATTGTGTTACCATGCTCTTGGTCCCAGGTTCGAGATCGGCTGTGGCTGATAATTATTTATTCTGTTAGCTATTGATCGACCCTATGGGATCGGGAGAACCTCCTGGGGCTCACCCAGCCTCTATAAAGTGGGTACCCTTAATTGGGAGGAAAAAACCTGGCGATTAAGCGTGATCTCGGCCAAATAACCTCTTTGCACAACCGTTGGCTTAGGAACAGTACGGTCCTTACTAAGTACTGTACCCAAGCCCTCTCATCGGTTGTAGTGATACAGGTTTTTTTTTTTTTTTACGACTATAAAAATATAAATAATAATAAAATAAAAGCTATAAAACTAAAATAAAATTAAGTATATAAAATTAATTCAAAATTTAAATGAATTTTGGTGTTTTTGAAGTGAAAAAAAAAATTAGTTAAGAGATGTCGAACTCAATAAGTCTCAAAGGTCTCAATTCCGTCAGGATGTGATCAAGAATCTTTACATAAATGGTATTAATGCAATGGTATTCCATTAATTACATTGTTAATGAAATATTATTGTAACGAATTACGTTGTGTAGATCAAAAGATTTACGTATTTATCCGAAGGAAAAAAAAGGAGAAGTTAAATTTAGAACGGAATCTTGAGAGGAAAGGAGAAGAGGGATGATTGCTTTTAAAACGAAGCAGTTTTAATGTTGTATACATTGGAAAAGGATGCCAGGAATAACTACGTACACTATTGCCAAAAATTTTAATTGAGTCTTAAGAAAAGCGACAGATTCACTCAATCCAAACGAAGGCGTTTATCTCTTTCAAGAACGTTTAAGAAACAACAGAGGAAAAGACTCACAAGACATCAAACGAAAACACACCTAGAGGCAGGCCGTATCGTCAACAGTTTACATGAGTTTATTTGAGTCTAAACGTATTTCAGATATTCTAGATTTAACTAAATGAAATTCTATTCGAGTATCAAACTCTATAAAACTTCAGAGTTAAAAAAAAAAAGAAGATCTTTTAACAGAAAATCCGAACACTATGCCACTGAGAATTAAATTGAGTAGTATCCGGAATTGGTCTGGGAATAAATTATTCGGTTGGACCACACATCCAGAGATACATCAAGGCTAAAATTATCCTTGAATGAAATAATAATAATGAATGAACTATTTATTCATACTAGCTAAAAAAAATAGATTTTTTTATAAAATCAACTAACACTAAAAAAATCTTAAATATTAAATATTAGTTAATAGATAAATAGATTATCTATTAACTAATATTTAATATTTAAGATTTTTTTAGTGTTAGTTGATTTCGACTATATAGTTATAATGTATTGTTATAATTATCCTCACTCCCACACACAGTGACTCTTTTAATATTGCTTTTTAAAAAGGTCGTTACAGCTTATAATTACAAGGTAATAACTGTAATTAAGAATAGCCTCATTTGCATTTTAACAGTTTATAATAAAAAGTGATGGGAACATTTTCGTTGACGATTGCTGGCACAAAAGGTTCCCAGGAACATCAGGTAGGACACATCAAGCCATCATTTGGATATTACTCATAAATATAAATATATGAAGGTTCTCCTCGAACATGAAGGTTCCTTGAAAAAAATGGGGTTAATGACTAAGGATTTTTTTAGGGTTTAAGAAAAACAAAACTGAACGATCAATAGCACTTATTTGAAAAATTGTACAAATCTGTGATTGAAGACATTTTACAAAGGTACATTTATAGTTTAATAAGGACATGCATTAAAATTTTGCAAAGATACAATTAATTTATTTTTATTTCCGCACAAAATAGCTTCTAAAGTCCATTTGTGTATAGTCCATCTCGGAATTCATGTTTAGGAGCAATGTTCAAAACAAGAAAGGCTAAGTTAAACTGAATTTAAAAAGAAAATTTTACTCTATGTTACAAAAGAGATTCGGAGCCTTTAGATACTTCTGTGCTTTCTCTGAAACTAGATCTTCACTGAATTTCCATTGCTTTGCAAAACCAGTGGAACTTTTTTTTTCTGATTTAATTATTACCCATTCTTATGTACCTAAACCAAGGGCTCTTTTTGATGACAATTACATTTTATATTTTTTAAATTGGAATTTTTCGTTCGATATATAGAACTTTTATTCGATATACAGAATATTTTTTTCGAATTTAAATTTAAGATTCCTCAAAAAGTTCGATATATAGAGATTTTCGATATATGGAAGTTTGATATACAGAGATTCGACTGTATTGTATACGGTCACGGATTTATGATAAAATATTGTAACGTTTTAATATACCTTCTTTCTTTGGGAGGAAAAAACAACAACAAAACGAAAGAAACGAATCCTAATTTAGATTTTATTTGGTTAATTTTAATTGTGTTACATCTTATTATACTTCAAATTGAAGATAAATACAGTTTACTTCAAATTGTGATATGATACCTTCCAAACATTTATACATCCTTCCAAAGAGGCAAAACTTCCCGAATTAGTAAATTACACGTCGAAAATCGGCCTAAGAAGGCGATGAAACTATAACAAAAATGGAAAATGATACAGCTAATTTAAAATCTAATTGTAACTTAAAACTACCAGTTCCTTGCAGATAAAATATAGTTTATTTCAATTAATGTTTAAATTACAGAATTCTAGCCCTAAAATTAAGCACGATTTTTCTTCTTTTTTCCAAGGCTTCTCATTTGAGAAATCACCGATTTCAATGAAACTTAAACCGAGAAGTTAAATGATTGAGGGAGAACAGTACTTAGTAGCTACTTAACCCTTGCGGGTGATAATGGTAAGTTAGTGAGCTGTCGCATACAGTTACTTTTTAACTTTTTGTATGTGTTATCACGAATGTGTTTTACGATCGTGTTTTATTATACGAATATGATAGCGTGTCCTTGTAATTAATAATTCGTAAAATTGTTTGTGGTGGGTTCTAATAGTGGTGTTTGTTAATAGTTGACGTTTTGTAGATTTTGTAAATTCTCTGATATTTAGCTCAGAAAGAATGAGGCATGATATTCTTATAGCTTTTCAGCATGGATAGCAGGTAATGGAAAGAAGAATTGAAGGGCAATATTATTGCCCTAAGCTCTTCAATTAAAAAACGACAGATGATAATTAGCAACTAATACTGAATGGACTAACTAATTAACTAACTATTTTCGTGGGAAAACAACAAAATAATGGCTTACTAGATCTGAGCAATATTAATTTAAATTAACAAATGAATATTTTATTCATTATGAAATTATCGGAAAATACAAGAGAAATTTAATTAAAGCCGAGATTCGATGATTGAGCTGTAAATTTAGGGCAGAAAGCAGATGGGATAATGTAAACAGGAGGGGGAGGTATTTGCCCACCAAATGACCGTAGCGACACCAGGACGTTAGCCGCCAGTTGACCCAGCTTTGCTTTGCACTGCTACGGGACTCCAGGACTCTAGCCATGCCAGATATTTTATTCTCCTTTTGTCCTGCAGGAAGGATTTATTATATTCCTACTTCTGTTATCGGCTTCCTGTATATCTAACCATTAAACAATACCGACAAAAAATATTCCTAAAATATCTCTTCAACAGGGCGGACGTATAAACTTTCACGAGGTGGGGGCTTCGGCGATAAACCATCGCAGACATAAAGTATTGTCCCGACAGACAGACAGGCAAAAACATTAATGTCTTCCCAGGTATAAGATATCTACCGTGCTTAGTCATATGCTTCTCTAGATTCTGGTCACAATTTACCATTATTAAGTAATGTTTATAAACATGATAAATAAAGTCCATTTTATTTTTTAACAGTTTTGACAAATAATAATTAAATATTTATAAAAAGTTTTCGATGATTAAAATCCCTAACATAGTGAATAAATATAACAACACTCTTAGTAAATTTTCAAATTGTTTATTATCGTATTTATTTAATAAATGAATATGTTTAAACAAAAATTAAATAATTGGACTGCTATGTAAACATTGTTCATTCATACCTGTCACAAAATACGAGGCAACCACCAAATATGTTAATTCTAAAACAAATTTGATTTTCTACAAATCTGTGGTAAACATTTCAAAATTTTACTTTTTTGAAATATCATGAAAAAGAGTTTAAGTTATAAGTACAGCCATGCATTTTCCACTTTATTTTCAGGCAAACGATTAAATAATTTTTATTCATATTCACATTATTTTTATACAATGCAATAATAATCTATTTTGAAAATTATAAATGTAAGAAACATTTAATTCTATAAGAATATGGTAAAAAAACAAACTCCAATCCATTCATTTCAAATCTTCACTATAGCATTGATTGGTTTATGCAAAAGGATGCTTGTGTGAGACTAAATCAAATATTACATGGAGAAGGCTGCAATGGAGCTGGATGAGAGATCTCTTAGCTTGATGATAGGAGGAAGCACCAACATTGGTTTCAACCTTATGTTTGCTCATGTATTCTTGCGCATAATCATTAATATTGCAATTACTTTTATAGGAAATAATATAATAATATTAAGAAAAATGTCTCAAAAATAAGAAATCATTTTATTATAGTTATTTTAAAGTATTAAAAAAATCAAACAGTGCGATCTATTTTGTTCTATAACGTTAGTGAGTTTAAAAACATCTAATAAAATACTAAATATAAAATATTTTAAAAAAGGTTGTCTTAGACTTATGCGTATATAAACCTATAGCCACAAATATACAAAGTAGATAAATTTCAGTTAAAAATGTAGGCATCCAAAAATACTAGAATAATACTCGTACAATCATATTAAAGATGGTATTTTTTATTTATTTGTTTTTTTTTTAAATGAACACTTTTGTCTTTATTCATTCTCTTCAATTCATTTTACTTGAAAGAATGTCTTTAATTTATATTTTTTCTAGTCACATTTATTGTTTAACACATTTATCAGAAATGGGAATATTCCATAAAGATGGATCCATAGAAGTATGAATAAATATGGATCATATTATCTTACCATATTTCTGAGTAAAAAATCGTTTATAATAGAAATTTATCAAATTTTCATAATCATCAGATTTAAAATCTACACTTTGAAAGCTACTCATCAAATCTTGCAGTTCTTGATAGGTGCCTACCACACAGCGAAAATCTTCCCTTCATTATTTATTATCATTTTATAATTTTCCAGGTCATTAAGGCTATAATTGAAGCAAATTAATTTCTACAAATTAAATGTATACAAAGATATAAATGTGATTTCTTAATGGCTGAAAGCAATACCCTTGTGATTGTTCATCTTCCTCTTAAGACGTTACCGAGGAAGATCGTTAGGAATAATCCCGGTGAGAAAAATAATAACGGAAGATAATAGACCCCGTTGATGATTCCTTTACAAGCCCCGTCATTAGACTTTAATGGACGGGTTCCAGGCCATAAAAGAATTAATTACCTCTGAAGAACAGTTTCTAAAGGACAAATGAACCCTGATCTGGCATCCATAAGGAAGAGGTTTCTTATGAGATGGCAAACATTGTAGTTAATCCTGTCCCGCTGTTTGTTCTACTTACCCGCAGGGGGGCTTCAGGAATTAGAATGCGGATTGCGAACAGGAAGGAAATATTACAATAAAGTCTCGTTGTAGAATTCAGTCACGTCCAGTAATAATAATAATAAGTAAGCAGTAACAGGATTGTTCCCTTAAATTAAAGCTAAAATTAAATCCTTAAGTGGATTTCTGTAACGAAACTCCATTACAAGACGAAGAAATAGCCCTTAAGAATCTGAATAACTTCTACTACATAAGAAATTTGACATTAGCCATTAAAAAAAAAAAAAAAAATGATCTGCATAACTATAAATTACTAAAAAGTACTATAAATAGTGAATAATATATATATATATATATATATATATATATATATATATATATATATATATATATATATATAGATATAAACAAACTATTTTAGAACAAATAAAAATTGCGAATGTAAAACGAGGTGTAGGTTCCAAAACCAGCCAAATCCATTTTCGTAAATTTTACGCAGATGCCCGATAAAGGTCATGGATCGGTGCTATCAATACACAGCTGGTGTTACCTTGTTTTTTTACACATATGCTTAGATAACTGCCAATACTTAGTAATAAAAAAAAAATCAAGAAAAAATAAATATATAATTCTGGCAGCTAAACAATGTTTGGAATTTTCTGGTTTTGGAAGACCATTAAAAATATCTGGCCTGTCCCCAAAATATATTTCTTTATGATAAGTTTTGTAGACAATGAAATTAGCTGTCAAACGGGCATGTGAAATATTCCGGAAAATGTATATTTTTCGATTTATCGAAAAACTAAACTTAGGCGAGCCTATATCCTTAGGATGGTGTGTAAAATATTTACTTTGAATAACATGTGTACAATTTTCAAAACGTTATACATCCTCTATTACTTCACCAATTTGGATGATTTTTTTTTTGTAATAAATTTAATTACCTTTCCAATGAAATTGCAGTGATATAAAAATATTTACTTTTTGAGTTATGTGTGAATAAAATTGTATTTTCTTCATAACTTTTTTCCTGTTTTTTCTCGGGGATGTAGTTTATATATGAATAGTTAGAGAGCTTTAAGTAGAAGACTTTAGGCAAGTTTTATCAAAATCGTTAGAGCCGTCTTTGAGCCACAGTCTACAGACAAACACGTTTTTCGAATATTACGCAGCCAGTATTTCCCATAGGGTACCCGATTTAGTACAAATGCCAAAACCTTGCAAAAAAAAACAAAAAAAACAGTCTACCCGTTCAAGAGATAATTGTGGCACACACAGATAAACCAATAGCTGAAAATGAGTTTATCTGGACTCAGGGGATTCTGAAACGCATGGACCCGTTGAAAAACTTCACCCTATTACAATACTTCCCCTACCTCGTGGCGCTGGGAAAGTAAAAATATGTATGCAATTACGAAATATCTAAGTGCATATATCAATTGTAATTGATGTTTACATTATATATCGTATTTAGTGGAAGGTAGGTATCAAAAACACATAAATAAAACAAGCAATAAAATTTATTTATTCATTTAAAACATGATAGATAACTTTTTTCATCATCAGTTTTGAATTTAATTCTGAGAATAAAATTTAGACTATCAGCAATGTATTATAGTTAAACAGCGTTCTTATAGTACTCAAACTCAGGCACATTTGCCCAATCACAACGTCAAAGAGGTGTGTTGGCACTAAAAACCTGACCAAAAGAAAAAAAACCCGTAAAGTATGTTAATCTTCACTTCAGCCGCCTTTTTCTAACGCCTCATTAACTCCAACTTCATTTCTCTGCCCTCAATGTCTCTCACACTTTATTTTTCTTTCTACGAGCGATCGGAACTGAGCGTTTAATTCGCATATGGCTGTATTTGGTAACTTCATTTGTTGAACAAATTTAGTTATGAATATTTTCATTTGGGTTATAGTAGTTTTAGTAAAATAACTACAATGAATATGGAAGGTGAAGGTATGAACTGTAATATGAACGATTTTTCCTCTGTTTTTATTAAAATACACTTTGAAAAATAGCTCGCATTGTTCATTTATGGATTTCCATATGATAAATTACATCAAATTATTTTTGACAAGATTTTTTGTTCAAATAATTCCTCTGTGCGTCTGTTTTTCAATTTTTGTTGTTTATTTATTTATTTTTTTCCAATTTTCATCGGTTTGAACTTCTTATGCGGTGTTTGTCGACCACCTTAGGATATATTTCTATCATAATATTAATGAAATCACAACTAAACTTTTATTAAACGATTTAAAACAAAGAATTAAACAATTATGAATGGTAAAACTGTAAGCACTGAATAATCTCATGGAACCGGAAAGAGTCTCTTATGCTAAAGCACTGGTGTTAAGCTCGAACAGTAATTGCGGATCGACTTGTGTTTGGAACGGACCGTACTTTTCTTTTTTACGCTATTTAACTGCTTTTGGAAAAAATCACTTTACTACTTGATAATCTGGTGCTTATCAGTTTAAAAAAAAAATAAAAATAAAAAATTGGAAAATGGACTTTGGAATTATTCGTCACAAATCATCCTGTTGGACTAATAAATGTATAGAGCTATATTATACCACACTCTACTTAACTTATTTAAGTTTATTTAAAGTATGTTATCCACTTATTTTTTTTTAAGTTGATTTTATTTTTTTTTTCTTTTCATAATAGCTTCGAAGTATTAGCAAATAACGGAGATAAACCAGCTTATAAAAAGAAGGACTATAACCCTCTTCTTCCTATAAAAAAGATTTTAATCCCAAAGAATCTGAAGAAACCTTAACTCAAGAGTTTAAAATGACGTAAAAAATATGGAAGAGAAAGAAGAATAAGGAATTGATTAAAACCCATCGGCCATAACCCCCACTGTAAATCCCACACCTGCATAAACCCACTTGTTTCTAAACTTACTTCCCATTCTGTTCCCAATAATGCTTGAATGATGAAAAGAAAATGGTTTCAGGATCTTCTAATATACAACTGATATTAATTTCAATTAATTGTTAGTTTCTCTGCTAGCTTCTGTCAAGTCCTATTAATCAGACAGCGTTTGTATTCTTAATAGAGTTGTAATTTTCAAAAAATAAGTCTTTTGAAAATTGAGATGAGGTGAAGAATAATCTCCGATGAGTATTTAGTCTGCATTAGAATTTATGGTGGCAATAATACTGTGTGAAATATTTTTTTAAACGTTTTTTATTGAAAAATAATACGAACTTTCATTATCAAGGGAAATAGGTATTGGAGCAATAAGACACCATATACATTGATAAAAGAAAAATAAATCGGAATAATTAAAAAAAAAATAATGATAAAAATAAGTAAAATAATATTCGTACATTACAAATAATATCAATTAAACCAGAACTATATAAGTAAGTTACTAGCATAAATAAAATTAAAGCTAAGTAAAAATGAAATAAATCATCTTGAACACATTCATACCTATATGCAATATTCACATTGCCTTGGAAGCTTTGCCGCCACATGTTGATGGCACAGAAGGACTCAATGAGATCCCAGCGCTTCTCTCCCAACCGCATCAATGGAATTGAAAGCCAGTGGAGACTAAGAGAGAACACTAGAACCGCAGACACTCAAGAAAGGTGAACAAATTCATCTATGGCTTTATTCAAAATTATGAGTTAATAATAAGTTTGGAGAGGCCTAAAGGATGATGTTTGTAATTACCAATATCATGAGAAACCTGAGGCTTATAATTTGGTATCATTTAAAAATAACCACATAGTTATAATTAACAATATATATTTATATAAAATATAATTGTGTTGCTAAGCTGTGAGCAGATTAATTTTTCTTAATATTTTTGTTTATAATTGTCCGACTTAGTGCAGTAATTCAGCTCCATGTCTCATTGTAGCCTTTACGAGTAATAAAATAAAATGACTAGCCATTATTAAGTCGTAAGATGCTGCATTTATGATAATGAAAATGTCCGTGAAGTCACTTTAAGATAAATAATGAAGGCTAGCAGGTAAGGCAGCAATAATTCACTGGTCATTGTATAGCGTAATAAAAGGAAGTAAACCACATTATCATCATTGTAAAAACACCTCCCGCTGTCCCGAGACACGTCGTACACACAGAGTTGACTTTGACAAACTGTTCGGTAATACAGGCTACAGTGGATGCAAACTACCTTAGCACTGATGGTTATTCTTTACGACCTTTCCGAGTACGCGAAATAAAACTGTTCCGTCAGTTAGTACATTCTGCCGTATATCCCCTCAGCAATATCGATTCCCTACAGTTTTATCGACTCGTGCCCAATGATAAATCGAGATAGGTTTATGCGAGCTGTATCAGAATCTGACAGGGAGTAAGAGAATGCTTGTTCATTGGAGATACCCATAACTCTCCAGACAGATATGAATTTTAAATAGGTCTTCAAGTAGTATATAACTTCTCAGAGAGAAATATCTGAGCATATCTTTAATGATTACATGATTACTTATCTTTAATTTGTAATTATATTGTAATTCGAAAGAATAAATACAGGCGAGTAAATAATAAATGTAAAAGCTGATCATTGTTTATATATTCAAGACAAGAAAGCGTGAGAAAGTAACGCAGATGGCCTCAATGTCATAGGTGTCTTGTGGGACTTCCTTAATGTCCCATATCCGTCTACTTGGATGAATCATCCAATCATCCATGCATAATATCTGCAGTAGTAGTGGAAGAATAAGTGAGAGAATTTTGTGTGAACCAGAAAATAGTACGGTAATATAATGAAAAAAAATGTGTATTGATAGTTGACTGTTTGGTATATCAGGAAGGAGAAGATCCGGGTGGTTGTCAAGAATAAAATAAAATAGTTGTTTCAATTTTTTAATACCGACCCCACATTGTAGGTCTTCATCAGGGCTGAAAGTAGAGATATAAAGGAATAGTGTAAATAATTGTATGAAAAACATATAATAAAAAAAAAAATCTAAAATTAAACAATTAGAAAAAATAAATAAAAAGTATGTTGAATATGAAAACAATATTGACTGATATACTACTGGTTATATATTTCAGTCAATGTGGGTCGAAACGTCGGCATTAAATTATTTTATTTTATTCTTGATCGCCACGAAGGAGGTCCCTTCCTGAAGATGAAAAACAACAGTTATTTTTATTTAGTATCTGAGATGAAAAAAAGGAAAATAAAACCAACAATCATAAAATAGTAATATTTACAAAAAAAAAAGAAGAAAGATTTTAGTGTTTCTTTTATATTACAATTGTTCAAAAAAGATTTGGATCCTTTGAATAGAATGGAGAATTGGTGTTGATAGGATTATTATTATTTTTTATATTAGTAAACAAGAAGTCTTTTTAGTTTAAATGTTTTTATTCATAATACATTAGGAAAAACCTTCAACTATGCTAACTTTTATAATTTTTTTTTTTTTGGAGTGAGGGATCTCTATTAAATTATATTAAATATTAAATTATTAAATTAATGCGAAGGAGAAAAAACAGAAGACAACAAATTAATAATTAATATTTACGCAGTTATTGCAAGAAGGTCATAACGATAAAATTTAATTCAGGAAAACCGTTGAAACGAGAAAGCCTATTAAGCCATATATCATCGCAATATGATCGTCGAGAGCAGCTGCTAATCCAGGATACGACAGTCGAGATCGTAATTTCTGCAATCCTGTTCAGGTATAGCGAAGTCGTAGCCAAGAGGATTACGTCTTATGAATGCCGAACGATTTAATATTACAGTAGAGGAATGATAGTCTGATTTCATAAGGCTAAGGAGTCCTGCAGGGTTTAAGATATTTAGGGTTTGAGACTCGCTAAAAGTAATAATTTAAATTTGTTTTTCTGTGTTTGTAGTGCGTAGTAATTAACTGCAATACCTAAATTCAATTTTCTGGAATGGAATGATGAAAAATAGTTTTTCTATAATATAAACAAAAGCTATATTACACACAAAAAAATATAATAAATAATTTTTTAAAGAGATTACTTAAAATTTTCAGTGTATTATAATTAATAATAGACAGATGAGAAAAATAAACTCAACACAAATTGATATTCATAATGTACCCTAAACAAATTAAATTTAGGTAGAATTATGGTCAATTACCTGTATGCCTGTGCACAAATGCAGATAGCAATACTTTCAGGCTGATAAATAATTATTTGTCGATTTTGTCTACTTTTATTTTTGTTCCCAAACAGAAAAGTTTTGAACAAGCAAGGAAATATTTTTCGTGATTATTAATGTAACTTGGAATTCTTTAAAACAATTTTTTAAAGCTTATACAGGTTATCAATGCGATACCCCCATGATACTATAAATGAGTACATATCAATTATACAATACAATATAATATATTATTGTAAATAATATATAATATTTCATTGCATAGCAGAAAATATTGCAGTCTGATGACTTTGAGAGGACACCGAGACGTCCTTTAGTTTTGTAAATGCCATTTAATTCAATAAATAATTAATGGAAGTCGAATTTCACTAATGATGTTTTGAATAGTTCCTGAGGACTTTTTTAAAAGTATAAATACAAGAATAAATACATTTATTTATTTTAAAATTGTGAAAGTATGGTTGACGGTGGAAATATATGTGGGAAAATCTTGGTTGGAGTTGGTTGGAGTCAATGAAGAAACATATGAATAAGATAGAACTTATATTGTGTGCTGACGTTCGGCCTGAGATAAAGGCCATCCTCAGGGCTAAGAAAAAACCAAGATAACAACAGACGTAACAACAGTGAATGTACCAATAACAGTAATACAAGATAACAAACATGTAAGACAGTATGATAGAAAAAAAAAATGATGTGTAAATGAAAAGATGTTAATTATAAATTAGATAACAAGAAATAAAGAAAAAGATATGTTAATTTATAATGTAAATAATGAGAATAAAAATATTGTGAAAATATTAAAATAGAAAGAAAGATTATAAATTATATGAAAGATATAATTCATAATATTTCTTTATTCGCATTATTTACAATCTAAATTAACATATTTTTCATTATACTTCATTTTTTTTGTTTATTACTGGTATTGGTACTCTTACTGTTGTTGTTATCTCGTTCTTTCTTAGCCATGATGATGGCCTAAAACATAGGCAGAAACGTCGGCACGCCATATCACAAGTGTTTTATTTGAGTTTTTTTTTTTCATAGACTCCACCCTCAACCGAGCTTCTCCTACATTTATTTAATTTGTTTTTTGACTAAATTTTTATCACAGTGCTAAATCAATACTACCTGATACAGGTAATTATCATATACACCATGAGCAGAGTAATAAATATCCAGCTTATATTTCTTCCTTGGTTTGGTAAAGAAGCTCAGTTATGAGTCTTTACAATCTATATTTCCCTTCGATGAGTATATGTTTCGCTTTCTTGTTATGTTTCGCATTCACAAAGAATTTTCAGTAAAGGGAAGTGCATATATTTTTTTTAGAAAGGAAAACAAAAGAAGTAACGGTTAGTGCTGATATAGCATTAGCAATTCATGTGTTTGTTCCGAGGGCAGAATCAAGGAGGAAATTAAAAAAAAAAGACGAAGATTGAAGAGCAGGCATTAAGTATGTTATTAATATTAATAAAGCCGATAAGAATAAAAATGATATTATAAATCATGCAGCCTTGTACTCCTCCAAGTTTTTAGGAACCGTATACCATCGAATATATTAAATATGAACAGAATTAATGGCCTAATCAAAGATTGTTTCGTCAGAAAGTAATAGATCTACAAGACCGAAAGGAGTTCCCGACTACCAATATTCAAATTCGAACAAGAACTATCCGTACCAGTCGAAGCGTGGGACGATAAAGCATGTTCGGACCGAGTAATAAAATAACGGAGTAATAATAAATAATATAGAAGAAATAATGGCTTGTGTGGAAGTATATGTAGCGCCACCGTGCGGACTGATGGCTTAGGGCCCCATATTTCGTGCTCGGAGCAACATATATTGTAGTGTTCTTTCCTACTGTAGCACGCTAAATGATAGCGATAAGATATCCGGAGATATTTACAGGCTGACTTGGGATATATCAGTGGAAGGGACGGTGAGGAGTATATCTCTGCGTAGTAAGGCAGTAAAGCAACAATCGATTCGGTTAATATTTTATGCTGATACTTAAGAAAGGTATATACTAGGAATATACAGGAAAGTCTTATTCAAGTAGGATAAATGAATAACATAAAAATATGCCACGAACTATTTTAAATATAGAAAAGCTCTATTATTGGAGTTATATTTGAATACAGATCGCAAAATACATGACCAAAGCCGTAATAAGAATTTTCAATTATTTTAACTTATATCTATTTAAATTATTTTTGATTCATCAAACACAATTAAGAGGAATAACCACTAATAAAAATAGTAATTGACTTATTGGTAATCACACAGTAACTAATCCAAGAATTATAGTGGAAATCTAAGACAATAAAAAATTAAGCAGTTTGCTTTTTACAGGTCTGAACAATAAATTGAAGTTAAAAATCGTAATATTTTTTTTCACTTTGGATACAAGAAAAGAGTATGAATGGAAATTTAGAGCCCTAATATTTATTGCCCTTAAGTATGGCATATTACATTACATATTTATTAATTTAATTTTAAAAAACAACATAAAATCTGATTAACAACCAAACTTAATAATAAATATGTTCACATATAGAATAGAAGTAGATAAAACAAACTTCCTTAAAGGATTGATCCTTTTGACAAGTTTCCTAAAATACTTGTTATAAGTATTTATTTCGGAAATTGATAGCAGCAGTTTGCATAGAGTAGGCAGTGATTTTCACAAGCCAATCATTCATGCTGAACATCAGTAAAATATTATTTAAAAAAAAAACAACACAAAAAGACTACATACAATGTAAATACAGTCATTAGCAAAGACAAATAATTAGCAAACTTGTTAAAATAATATCTTTCGAATATGTTATTATTCCTTTATTTATACCATGATAATTTCATTAATATTGTTATATTTCTTATGTTTTACTGATATATCAATGGTCAACTTGACATATGTAAGTGCAAAGTTCATAGTTTCGAGAAAAAAAAAAAAAATCTTTTAGCATCCAGTAATTCTTAATACATTATCATTGGTTTTTTTTTATATTAGGATATTTTGATGTTATTACAACACTAGTTGCAAACAGATATGTGATGCAGATTAGACATTTTCAAACAGTTTCCAACTATTAGTGCTGTAATGAACAAATTGGACTTAAAATATCTCTAGTTGACATCTATACTTTCATTCTATAAAGTCTTTTTGTTGTTGATATTTTAATTTTCAAAACAGATAAGTGCATACATAACTAACTTAATATAAATACTATAATAAATGCATAAATTATTAATTTTTTCTTCAAATACGATTCAATTATATTTTTTTCATATTTCATATTTATGTAAGACATCTTGTTAGCAGCCTTCATTACTGAGAGAAAGTAAACTACCGACACACTCCGGAATTCCAGCAGCTGCTACTGAAGACCCAGAGATACCATCCCGGAAAGATAGGACGCGGAGATGGCTAACTAGACTACGGGGGGCCGTGGGAGTCTTCTTGAGGAGTCCTTATAAGGGCGAGTGTCCTGCGGCTGTATTGTTTGCCGGTCCTTAAGGACCTCTTTAGCGTTTTAGTGACTTCAACAGAGTCGATTAACGTAGAGCTCCAGCTTTCAGCAGTAGTGGGCTTTTCAGTTTAATGGATACCTCTGTTCATATAAAAGGGCATTTTATTATTAAGTGCTGGATAATATAGTCCAAAATAAAAGGAGTAAGTACAGTTTTCTAAAAAAAAAAAAAAAAAAAAGAAGTTGGAAAAATATCGATCTTTTTGTCTGGTAGTTTCAATTCGATATATTGTAAAATTGATATTAAAATTTGAATATCGAAAAAAAATTAAATAAATTAAAAAAATGTCTACAAGGTTTGATTGTAAAATATTGGTTTATTTGGGTTAATTTTTTTTATCTATCTTAATAATAAGCTTTTTTATCTTTTCGATTATAATCAGTTTGATATGTTTCAGTAATTATTATTTCAATTTTAATTTTCTACCTGTTTTTTTTAATTTGTATTATTTAGAGCAAATTTATTCATTTTTCTGTAGTTCTTATAAATTAATCTTTTTAATAACAAATGTTTATACTTTGATAGGGTTTTAGTAATCTATTATTTTATTGGTTTTTGCTTCCTTTTTTATTTTTTTACATTAAAGCTATTTAACTAATTTTGTTTTTAGTTCCTAGTAATAAGTTTTGTGTTAAATATTAATAAATGTTAATAAATTAGGGAGCGGGGTAGCTAATTAAGGAGCGGGGTAGTTAATAAATTGATACTTTTTTGTAATAAGCAATTTATAAATATTTAATTGTTGCTATATAAATATTTAAAGCTATTACGAATCTAAGATTTGTTAATTTATATTAAGAGTACTCTGTCATTCAATTCAATGAAAAGTCTTTCCCTCGTCTCCTTTCAAAGATTAAAAATATCGATATATTTGAAAACTATCGATTCGATATATATATATATATATAGTAAAACGCCAAACCAAATGGCAAACTGTAAAGAGGATTTACAGAAGTTTAGCATATTAGCCTATCCACACGTTACTGTTCAGGCTATTCCAATTTTTGTCAGCTGTTAATTTCGGCTTAGACTATTTATATTTTATAAAGAAGCAATTAAACATATAAAATAAAAACATATAATTTATATAAATACACCAATATGAGGATGCTGCACTAGAGCACTTTCCGCAAGAACCGGATCGAACTCAAGCACAGAAAAAACAAGTAAAACTACCCCCTTTACAAGTTTGATTTGCCAAGTTTTGGCAAACGCATCTTTAGTCTCACATTTAATCATTAATATTAACAAATGCCGATAGTTCACGTCGAGGATTTTTTCATTGGTCGTTTAATTAGTGAGGAACAAGACCTTCCGTTATCACATTTATCTTGAGTAATGAAATGTTCAAAACAATTTTTTTTTTTATTTAGCTTGCTGCCATTTTATACATTTCAAGTAGGGCCGAAAGGGTTGTTGGTAACATTCTAGCACAGAGTTTCTTGAAGAGCTATAAGTCCATTAGGAGATATAAGATCTATTCTATAAGTTGAAATAGAATTAATACATAGGAATCTCTAAAGGAATCCGGATCTGCCTTAGCCTGCTGGATCGTAAAGTATATTTTTAATTTATGTTAGTTGGTTTAACGAAAAGAAATTTATTGGGTATCTTTCAAATTTCATGGTTATTCAATATAGGCTCGTGATAAGATTACCTATATTCTAAAAGGTGAATATTTTATACTTAAAAAAGTTCTCACCTTAAAAAAAAAAAAAAGAGGAGTAATTCTCAAGATAAATAACCAACAGACAACTACTTTCAGGAGAAAAATACCCTCTTTGGATTAACTGGATTTTGGGGGTAAAAAATAACAACCCAACGGGGAGATGAGATGGTCGGAGGGTTTTAATAATATTCATATCTATTAATTAAGAGAGGGTGGAAACAGGAGAGAGTTATGGCGGGGGAAGGTAAAACGCAGGGCCGCCCTGTATTCTTGGAACATTGATCATCTGGAACAACCTACTGTAGGGGATCTTCAGTCACTCTTTGAGCAAGCCTACCAGTAACTACTCAGTTTGTTAGAGTAAGTGAAAAGGAGGAAACGTATTTCCGAAAATACGGATACCTTGTTAAGTAAATAATGCTTTAATAAAAGGTTTTAATATTTAGGCGAATAAATTGAGAAACAGGAGAGAGATAGAGAGAGGTAAAATTAAATTCCTGGACCAACTTTAACCGAAAGTTATACGAAACCACATCTAAAACCATCACGCAGTTTCCAAGCCGTAATTGTTGTTTCGGGTGGTATTAATTTGATAGTCAGATAAATTCCGTCATTTTAATTAAAGGTTTAATTTTACTAATGACTATTTTTATCCTTTTAGAATGACCAGAAATAAAGGAATGGATATGTACCAAAAGATTTCTCTTTTGAATAAAGATTCACAACTTAAAATTTGAATTGTTGGAAAATCATATTTTTTTTTTGTCTACGCTTTTGAATAGCTTTTCATTAAAACGAAGTGAACATTCGTAAAACCCATTCGTACGGCATTACAAATGTACAAGGTGTTTTAATGAGTTGGTATTCAAAAGTGTAGACAAAAAAAAAAATATGATTTTACAACAATTCAAATTTTGAGTTGTACCTTTATGTAACGATAGGTGCGATATGCAAACAATATTTAACATAAGTCGATGTGCATAAAAATGTTATTAACTTTGAAAGCTCATATTCAGTTATTTGTCGACTCTTAATTCAGATGTAATACAGTAGTCCTCTCGTTCTAATGTTCAATGCAGATTTACAGGAAATTTGCATTTCGAACCTAATCCAGATGGCAGAGGTATTGAATCGGAGTATTATATTGAAGAGCTGGTATCTACTCTTAATTTAAAATTGTAAAAATATGTAATTCTATAAGATCCCTTTATAACTCGTTTTCAGTTTTCTTCGGGAATATCTGAGATATGTATCATCCGTGGGGTTTGTAATGTGATCTTGTACCACGAGTATGTAACGAATTCATAAAATAATAGGTACATAATTATAATTTTCAAATATATTTATTTCTTCCTTGGTCGATAACTAATTATACTTCCATCATCAGATCTAACTTGCCCCTAACTGATGGTATTCGGAAACAAACCGATAGCACGATCCCACGGACACTACATCCATCATCAGAACCCCGGCCAGAGCAATTACTCCAGATCTGGAGTTGCCAACTTGACGATCGGTTTCCGCGACACCTGCCTCCAATTGGAGTTTGATTGCCCCAACATCCACGACATCTGCGATCGGCGAAGACACAGGTCGAGAGAGCGTGCGACACGGCATCTGGCTGACAGATGTTTGGGCGCCACGCTGTCAGCAGGAAGTCAGATGAGTTGGTCTTGTTCCAGATATAGAGCGTGTAAACTTGTCTAATGACACTGGGATTTGTCAGTCTAATGAAATGTCTTACAATTAGTTATGGCCTCTTTGAGCTGGGTGCTCTATTATTAGATTTGGTTTTTCTCTGTTCTATGATAACACTAGTCACATCCATATACATCATGGAGTAGAAGCAGAATAAGCATTTTAGGCAAACTAAATAATTAAGAATAAACTACAAAATGAAATAAAGCGAAAATAGTAAATGTTTATACAAACAGCTCACTACTCTTAAACCACTTGTGGGATGGAATAGAAGCAAAATAATTAAGATTGAGAAATTATAATTTCTAACCAAGGTTCGAACACCTTTTTTTCTAAAACATATTAACAGTTTTACACAAAAGACACCCGAACTTAAAATTCCCCAGGAAGAGAAAATTGTTTCTCCATAAAAAAAGACAGATTTTCTAAAATAAGATGCGAATAACAAGAGCTGTGATTCTGAACGCAGCTTTGACATTTGCAGAATCTTGTATCATGGACTAATTCTCAAATATGATACCATTTTATATTTGTTAAAGCAAATGCATCGAAAAAGCATAGATTAAAGATATTTTAAAAGGCCGAAATATTTACAAACATAAACCAGCATTTATTAGAATTTTCATCTTTAAAGGTTTGGAGGTTTCTCAAAGTTTGCATAAAGTCCACTTTCCGACGATTTCATCAACCCTTTTGTTGATTTTCCTGGATGGCAACCTCCCTAAAAGGCTTCAGTATTAATAATAGATGTTCATTGGGTGGCGCAACCAAGAATAATCAGGGACAAACCCTATACAAGACCACACTGTGCGAGGGCTGATATAATTAAATTAAACAAACAGAGGGGCAAGGCGGAGACCTTTGTCGAGGAAAGGGTCTCAGAATCAACAAGGGTTCTGCAGTAATTGCGACTAAGTTGCACGCGAATAAGTGATGAGGCTGGTGCAGTTACATAATGCATAGCTCCTAAGGCGCATCCACCGCTCTAAAGCGCAGCCGGGGATTTAAAAGTCAGATCCAAATGGCACTCTGAAAGGGTTCGCAGGTAGGACGGAAGGACTCTCAGGGTGCTGATTGGAGGGAGCAAAAAAGGATAATCAGGATTAAAAGGGCTGTGAAGAAGTGAAGGGCTCTTGAAACCTGACTGCGTTGGGTAGTTTTTTGTCGGGAAGGTCCTTCACAATGTACTCGTAATACTGAGGTACTTAGTTCATGCCGAGGGCAAAGCAGGAAGAAATGGCATCAAACGGAACGGATTTTTTAAAGTGGGTTGCAAATGCCAGATATTTATACAAAAAAGTTAAAAAAGGGCTCAAATCTGTTCAGCACATACTAAAATATTTATACAAGATTTCGAAACAATACTCTTCTTGCAGAAAACAGAAAGAAAATACAATGATAAGGATGATGCCTACTGTTGTTCGAAATACTCATAAAACGTTAAGAAAGAAATGAAGAATACCGATGTGTGTTTTCCATATCTTTTCCATTTTACATAGATGAGCTAATTAACACAATGATAATTTGTTTAGCGCAACTTAATTGGGAGTTTCTTGCGCAGTATGATAGTTTACTCTATAAAATGAGCACTAATAGGAATATTTGATTTTTAAAACTAGACAAAATTATTTGAAGCTTTATTTACTTTCGTTCAGCTGCACAAAGGACTATTAAAACATTAAGCCCGGAAAAAAGTCCGAATCAGGGAGTTTGTGGAAAACACCATTAGACCCATCATTCTTCAACCTTGATAATATTTTAATCTCTCTGAATTCTTTCAGGATATCATACAATTTTCTGTTGATGTATAATGGACGGTTTCGATTTAATCTAGGAGAAAATACCAAAAAAATCACTACGTTGTAATAATAATATTTTTATAAATATTATTAAGTAATAAAAAACAAAATGGCGGAAGATGTAGAAGATGTTTTTGCATATAGCAAGTATTGACCTAATTTTATTTTTATAACCAATATTTTACCCAATGAGACCCAATACAAGAACATCTTTATCTGATAACATTAACTAAAAAAAAAAAAGAATTAGCCAAACATTCTTCATCAACACGTTTCTTAAATAAGCCATGTAAACAGTACATCATTAGAGTGATAATTTTAAAACAAAATATGTGAATAAATACACTATTCAGTATGGGAAACAATTACCACAAAAGAAACCACTGATAACTATGATTCTTGAAATTCAGACAATTTCTGCGCTTCGATGGACTTTACAAGAAGTGGCGAGAGTGGGAGAAATTCATTCGATTACAGTTTGATGAGCCAGTTATGAAGCTTGAATGGTAGTTTTAATGGAGTTTTTCACAAACTTTCTGATTCGGACTTTTGTCCGCCAGTAAGGCTCAAATACTCCTATGTGCGGCGCATTAGCTATACTATCCTGCTTAACAAACTGTTCTTAAATCAAGTAATATCAAAGAGACTATGTGTATTTCTGAATTGAAATATATATTTATATATATATATATATATATATATATATATATATATATATATATATATATATATATATATATATATATATTATTACAGTATTATTAAATTACCAAACGAAAACATCGATGTCTCTGTAACTGAATCATCAAATCCTAAATTCTTCGCAATTTCACTACATCCACAGCCAACTTAGTATCAAATTAATAACTAATTATGAAGTATAGCTCATCATGCCGTAATAATCTTAATATTTACTTCAAACCAGTTACCGAAAATAAGGTTTTGAACAGGGATTTGTGGAGCTATTACGGTCTAAACCAATGCTGTTACCGGTGGGCCTTAGCCCTCACCCTGGAATCAAGTACCTGCCCTAAACTGATCTACTCCAGAGGCATTAGATTGAGCTATAAATCCGATTCAATAACCCGAGCCGCTATTCGACTAGATAGGGTATCGCCGAACTGACTGTCAGCATGAGGTCTGCATTCCCAATGGTCCGTGGAGATAAACTGCTTCCCACCATGGCAGGGCAGTAATCTACTGATAGATATCGGCCCATTTGTTACCAGGTCCTATCTAGTTTGTACCTGAGGCTTCTTGTAGCCAGGTAACTGCTTAGCGTTTGCAATGAAGGTGTAGATAGACATTTCTTTATAATACTTTTGAAAACAATGAATCTGGAACTCATTTAAAATCGTAAACTAAGGTTGATCTATAGTTGTGCCAATTACTCTTGATTAATACCTCTGTCTAATTTTATGATTATTTTCAGTAAGATTCAGATTAGAATTAATATAAAAATATTTTAATGGCCGCAAAAAAATAAAATAAATGTGAAATATATAGCTCAACTAATCGTGACGAAAAGTTATTTTAAATTTATGAAGACGCTAGATTTCAGGGAACTTGTAACCTTTCAAACTTCTTTACTTTCTTTATTGCTTAACTTAACGACGTTTCGGACAGAGATAGTCCATTTTAGTCCATCAGTTTCATAAGGAGAAGCAATAGGAACGAACATACAAAATTAATATTTTATAAGAAAAATGTAATGACAATTATCCAGATTTGGATCAGATATAAACTTATGAAGACAATATGCAGATTATCTTTGTAGACTAGTCTGTCAATTTGAATTGAAAATTCCAACCTAACAATATAATCTCTGACAAATCAAAGTTCATTGAAAATTTATCAAAGTTACTCCAATTCAGACATATTCAGTAAGTTGAATTGATGTTTATTTACAATATTAAACAATAATATGAAGCATTTATTTTTTTAGTTGTTGAAATTTATGTAAAACATAATACATCGAAGAAAATATTAATTATGGTATCTAATGAATTGATAAATCAATTATTTAACAGTATTTGACAGTGTGCTATAATCGTGAAAATGCTTGAAATAGCAAAACATTTAACAGTGTGGTCTAAACATTTATTTCGGAATAATTAAACCTATTAGTTTTGATTTTTTTGTTAATATCTATATTATAAAATTAAATCTGTTCTTGAAATTAAAATCTCTTTTTTTATATTGCCATTTAAATAAGCTATTTTGTTTTTTAATTGCACACGCTGACATGCCCGACCCTTCAGAAGAAACTTTATAGCCACAACCCAAACTATTTATATTTATATAAATTAACGTTTCGAATATTATATAAATGGGTTAATGGGAAGGAGATGCTGTAAATTATCCCAGTGAAGGAGCCGACTGTTGAGGCTTTGAGTCGGGGATTAGAATCTTTATTATTTACAGCTCCCGGTGCCTTGAGGCCGCCGACAGGCTCTGAGGACTTCTTGTTCCTTTTGCATCTTGAGGGCTGCCCTGATTTGGAGCAACCGGACAGCCTTGCGCAAGAGGTGTTCTCGCCGATGACGGGGAGGCGATAACGAACGGTAGTCGTGCTGACGATGGTATCTCATCCAGGTGAGGTCTTCTTCTTCGGGCAACTCTACGAAGATCCCATCGGGGGGTAATAGCCGTCAGCTGTCGGATTGCACGTCGTAACCTAATGGTCCTTACGTAATTAAGAGCCTGTCGTCAATAACTATAATTCGCTGCTAATATTTTTTTATTTATCTAAAAAAAATGTATAATTTATTGAAATAATTCAATGACTTTTTCGGGACTTAAATTTGTTGATCAATTTAATAGTACAGCAGATTTATTCTCATTACTTCCAATGCCAATGAAATCATTTCTTGATCTCAAGATCTCTTATAAGTATACTAATGAAAATCATGGAGTATTCTCATCCATTTAATATAATCAGTTACTGTCCTTAGCAGAGGACAGTTTAAAACACGTAATATTTAAAAAAAAATAGAAAAAAATAATTAATTACGGATCAGTAACCATAAGTAAATTGTAAAAAGAAAAAGTGTCACATGACAACTTCATATCCGTGGGAGCAAGTTTACAACAAACACTTTTTACTAAGTGTGAAATCGTTTGAAAATGTCTGCAACGAACGCATTTTTAAAAAAATGGAAAAGAATTCTTATTGTCGGACAACTTAGAATTAAATAAAATATTGTGACAAAATGGAGTAACGCCGTGTTAATGGATTAAATCATAATATTCAAAATTACAGTTACCTAGTTATTTTCTTGTTAACATTAAATTTTTATAAATAGAATTCATGGAAGGTGCGTAATAAAATTAGTTTATTTTCTTGCTGACGTGTTCTGGCATATTGTCATTATATGAATATCTATAACTTATGTACTCACTTTTAAAACCCTATAAAATAATGTTAAAAATGTTTCAGTTTTTAATAAGCGTAAATTCCGTATATCGGAATCCAGACTCTACTATTTCACTGACTCACTCTGAGAGAAAGTTTCTGAATGACGAAGCGGCAGATAATTTATTTTGAAAGTTTTAAAAGTTAATCCAACTCCGTTTGCGTGTCGCTCAGAATTTTACACATGACGCAGCTAATAGCCTTCGAAGCGATCAGATATGCACCAATGATTGACAGAATAAAACAGAAAAAAAAAAGGAACTTTAGCTTTATTGATGGACTATCGGTGACTTGCGATATGGGTTGAGCATTGCAAGCCGCAAGATCCTTGCAGAACTGGCGGAGAATGCAAAGCAACCTGATGATAAACTAGATAGGAACATCCGACTTGATGGTGCTACATTAATTCTATTTTCAATTAATAAATTTATTATCCATACGAAAGAAAACGTAAGAGCCAATCGCTTGTTAACATTCTTCTTAATATAAAAGAAAAATACTTACAGAACTTGTTTTATTTTTAAAAAAAAGGTTGTTTTACTAATCCACATGAAAGCGCAGTATTATACACAAATATGCATATAAGGGAATAGTCCTAAATAATATTTTTCTCTAATCCCGAAGGCTTGAAACCAATCAACCTCATTAAGGAGCTTCTTTTTTTTCAGTATCTAGTCAATTCAGGTCATTTCTTTTAAAATAAATTAACAGTAACAAACTATTATAAAAGATATTTTTCTTTTCTCAAAAAATCGACTGATCAAGAATTTATGTACCGTAAAATCAGTTGCTTTACACAATTTTTCAGCATTTTTAACTTATAATATTTTTATTAAAACGAAAAAAAAAATTAAATGTATAAATAGTATGCGTAATAAATCTGTTCTACATCAGCATTGTAAATTAAAGTTGAGTAATAATACTACCCAATCATTAACCTATTTCGTATCTATGTTCTGTATGAGGGCAATTGGATGAATTACAAACTTATAACTGTGTATTTACACCTGAGAGTGACAATAAGAAAATATGATGTTGATAAAAGATATACATCATGATATGCATTGGAAAGGATAGTACCCAGCAGCACTCCTTCCCGGTCTTGAATTTGTCCCTTAATTCAGGAAATATCTCTTCCAGCTATTTTTTGGTCTTCTCCTAATCTCTTGTCAGCCTTAGCCATATCGTCTATCAGTATGTTGTGATGTCAGTGTAGGTTATTATGAAAACGGGAATAAAGAGTACATATGGGTTGGTCGACAGTTGGTTGTTGTAGGTCGGTATGTAGATTTGTTGTTTACGTACCAAGGAGCTTCTGTTGTTATTCTTGAAATTTTGGATTGAAAATATTGCACTTTTTGGCTTTTTTGTTAAACCGTAAATCTGTAACGTATACGTCAGTATGAGTTTAAGTAACGAAATAAAAACGATTAATAAAGCTAGCATTAATATTTTATAACAAATGCCGATAATTTAAATTATGACGTGTAATATGTCTTCCCGTATTCGTGTCAACACCACTGACAGACAAAGTATAATACCCTGACAAGAGCATGACCTGGAAAGATTTATATTAATGGTTCGAAAAAAAAGTAATTCACACACATCTGCAATACCTATCTGTAATTTAAAGTATTCACCAATATTTCTGGAAACAACAATAAACAAAAAATCAACGTGATTAAGGAACTTTAAATAGCATATTGTAATTTAAATAATAATTAATAATATAATATTCCATAATTAATAACAGCATATTTATTCTGTTTGTCGACATTCAAACCCTACAACTTATACCGAAACGTCGGCGCATAAAAACCAGTGTGTTACATTATTGAGTTTTATTTCTGATCACAGCCCAACCATCATCTCCTTGGTTAAAATAATAATTATAGATAATAACTAAAAAAAGTTTCTGTACAAATAATGCGTTGACACTTTAAGATAAGCTTTATTTTTGAGAAACCCTTTTATGTGAAACGATGACTGAAAAAAAATAGTGATTTCCCCTTTTCTTAGAAGGAAATCTCTGCAATAAATCGGTTTTCAGACGAAGGACGAACATGCCAAGAGCAGGATACAGAGGATGGGGCAGTTAAGACCCGAACATGAGAGTGCTGAAGGAATGGCGTGCCGGCTATGGCAGATCCTATCTCAGATCGGGACAGAATACTGAGCAGTGGCTTCTGGGTCAGTCTGTCGCATCCTTCACAGCCATCTTGGGTGAGTGCATGGCTAGAATATTATACTTATAAAATAATTATACTTTGTAAATACTTAATTAATGTTTTGTTTTTTAAATCAAGTCATGTTTTATACAGAAGGTAAGTAACTAGAGATTATTTTGAATAACAGTTTAAAGAAACAGATATAAAAAAGTAACTTTTATTGGATAAAAAGTTATTAATTTTCGTATTCTCTTATTTTAAGATTATGAGACTTTCCTACTTTATCGGGATACCTAAAACAATAAGTGTATAAGGCCGATCCACCCATAACTGTGTGGGTTATTGAGGCGTTGTGTAATTGCCGGTAGAACTTAACTCTTTGGATTTATGATCCATTTTGGTGGATTGCCTTTCAATTCTCACCATTTTTCCCATTTTGGGTTTATATTTGAATGAGATATGATTAATGAGATGAGAACCATGAGCAGATCACAACTGTTACAGCATGAATAATTTTTTTGCTCCGCCAATTTCCGATATTTGTTTTTAATTATGTTGTACGGATTTTTAATTCCCTTCACTCGTACACATTTATGCAGAATGTTGTTTGTTATCATATCCACTAATTAATTTATTTTCAATAAATTATCGAAAATATTTTGTCCGAAAAACTGTGTGTATACATAATTATTTTGCCAACTATAGACTGAGCGTAGCACTGTAGAACATAAAAGGGAAAGAATGGATTGGTAAGGTAATAATTGGCTTTCCACGAATCTAAAAAGAGCAAAACAAACTTCAATTTTCAGTTTCTTTTCCATTATTTTCCAGAAAATTAAATATTTATATTTAATGTGTTATGAACAGTAACGTATTACTTCGTGGATCCTATGCAATTTTGGTTCAATGTTTATATTTTCAAGCAATTTACAATTTTTTTTTTTTTTTGTTATGGCTAAATCTGCAATTTAATGCAGTAAAAACATAAAACGTGCATTTACCCAAAATTCTTTAAAATGTGCAATTTCGTGCAAACAAACTTTGTGAAACAAATATCACATTCGACGAATAGAAAGGGATAGATTAGAAATAAAAAGTGTAAACAACCTAAATTCATATAAATGATTCCCACTTACTTTCTCTCCCCTCTCCCTTAGGTTCGATTGTACTTAAATGTATGCATATGTTATTTTAGGTTTCGAAGCTACCTTTCTTAAGTAAATAAATAAATAGTTAAAACAAAAAATATATAAATTATTACCTAGCTGCCATTCCGTTTCAAGGACTTCTAAGTTAGCAGTCAATGAAGTTTTAAACTAAGATTTATCAGTATGTACACAAAGTTAATACTTTTTTAAATTATGTATGATAAAATTTATAGTTTAGCCACTTATTAAGATTTCTCCTCAAAATAGTAGACATCACCTTCTAATATGATGCCACCTGACTTCTAATCCAATAATTGGATGATATTCACTGGTATTCGAAGATCGGATATCCTCTGAACCAGACTTACTTTCCAGGCTAATGTCACGTTTTATAAATTATTAAAACCAAATAAGTCCAGTCCGAAAAAAATTTAAATTTGTCATGCAGAAGCCGGGCGAATCTTCTCCAATTCATTAATTTCGATGTCGTCTTACAACCGTTGGCACAAAATTGGTACGAATTTTAACAAACTCTGCCATAACTTGCATTATACAAAAACCTTCCAACTGAACAGATTTTAAAGTAAATTTCTAGACCATAACGGAATGAGAAAGATGAAATAAACCATTTTTTTTTTTTTTTTCAAAGTACTTATAGGGATTAAAAACTTTGTATAAATTGGAAACATCCAAGCTATTCGAGAAAAACTAGCTTATTATACACTCAAACACACTCTCACATATAAGGATGCAAATGGAAATTTATTTAATGAAGAGAATCGTTTTTTTCCGCAGTGTGTCCGAGCTGGCCTAAACTAAATGCTAAAATATACAGCATCTACGGAGTTAAAAAGTTTAACATCCTCGTAAATTTTCATCCTAGCCCTATTTGCATTTTAGCTATGTTTCCTCAAAAGGTATCCCTCACGGTACAGAATAAAAAACGCATTCCACTGGACAATGGTATTGTTAGGATTACTATCCTAGGTCGGGTTACTGTACTAGGTGCTTCTTGTTTGGGTTTGATTGCTTCGATGATGCGTGAGCTATGATGGTAATCCTCCCTGAACGATCATATCCCCAATGTCCATGCATAAAATCTTTTCTCGAGGATATGAAAAGTATCATAATTCAGTTCCGCAAGGTATTGAACGCCGTTTAAAATAATGATGGCCCAAAGAAAGATTATTTCTTTGGAAAATCAAGCGATATGAAGGGGCCTCTACTGAAGTTATATATTATATATTAAAATAGTAAATATAAGTGAAAAAATAAGATCTTGATGATTGAAATGGGTTTTTCAAGTTACTGCACCCGACAATGAACGAATCCCTAAAAAAATAATTTTGAAACTATTGGAACCAACTCCCAGATGAAATAACGCAACAGAATCATTTTTAGGACAGACCAATAATAATATTATGAAATATGATTGGAGTTGAACTTCAAATATCATGCATTTTTTATTCAGATGGACAATTCCATTTTTAAAGTAAATGAGAATTGAGAGCAAACAGTGAATTGATCAATAGCTTAAGAGTATAAATACGAAAGATAAATAATAAGTATCCACTCTACAATAAATCAATGTAGCCGATCTACACGACACATTTTGATTACCAGCAACAACACTTATCCTCCGTAGGATGATTGTCCAATAGTCATATAATCGATTTATCTTGGAGATTGATAATTTTTTGAACAGCTCGAAATTAGTTCCTGTAATGAGCTGCACGCACTCTGTGCGCCCTTATAGAAACAGGAAAACTAGAATCAGAATCGATTTAGGGGGCTGATGTAATTGAACTACTAGTCGATAATCGATTTCTGATATGGCTGCTAACCAGGTTTTTCTAAACAGTTTTACTTTTTGGAATCGTTTTCTTATTTTCTAATACTGTCGTCATAGTATTTGCTTTTCCTGCACAATCATTAGAGTTTCTTTTTATTGGCCCATTTTAGTATTTTACGACTTTCTAGATAATTTTCACATTCATCACTTAGCGTTCTGACCCTATTTTTAATTTAAAATATCCAATTTTAATTTTTAAAAATGCACAGGAAAAATTCAAAGAAATCTGTTATTAAACTGATATAATAATAATTTATTAGATAAGATAATAATATTTGTCTTTTTTTCCTAGAAAAGAATGTGAGAAAAGATTTTTTGTAGTTCATTTACTTTAAAATGATTTTTTAAATAAATAAAAATAAAAAAAAACACTTAATGACATTACACTACAACACGTAACAACGAAGCGATTAATACGTTTAATATAAGGTTTTCAAGACAGGCTGCAGTGCGAGACATACAATAAAACATTTCAAGATGTCAGTCCTAAAGTATATTGCCGCAGTTACAATGATTCCATATTCAGTCTACTACTCTGACAGTGCAGAAGTTAAGGAGAACCATTTCTTGAAAAAATAAATTATAATATTTTAGATAGTTTCTAGACATTTGGAAAAGACTTACCGAATACTGTGAGGAGCGCTGGATCCGAGATACGCCTTGCAGCGATGTTCTCTGCGACGCAGGTGTAATTGGCAGTATCCTGGAGCCTGGCTTGGCTGACCAGAAGATGACCTTCCGAGGACACGATGATGTTCGTATCAGGTTCCAGTGTTGCACCGTTCCTGAGCCAATAGACTCTCGGCGGTGGTACTCCGGCAGGGGGATGACATCGGAGCTCAGCCTGATGATCGACTTCCACAGACTGGGAGTAAGGAGGTGATTCGAACTGCTTTTTCAGATCTGCAAGAATAAGATGAATTGGGCTTTAGAAACAATTGTTCAACTACTGAAAGCAAATACAAATCAGATTAAAGAAATATTTTTAAAAAATATTCAATTTTTCGATGATTTTTCATTGCTAATCGAAGTTAAAAAATATGTTTTCAAATCCCGTAAAATACGAAACATGAAATAAAATAGTTAGAAGATTACAAATCGTAATACTGCGATATACGATATAAGGAATATTGGCAGCATAAAGATACGAAAACGACTCTAGTAAAAAATTCTGGATGTTTTTGTGATACAAACTAGAATAAAAATTGCTTAACATTCTGATACTGATCCCTTTAAAATAATACCAATAGTGGTATAATACTATGAGATCCAAGGCCAAAAATCCATCTGTTAATCATAGATGTAGGCCAACAACTTGAGGAAGAACCTTGTGGGCAAATGATAAGCCGAGAGGTTTCACTCAAGGAGGGGAATGCCTTCTCCATCTCCATAATACCAGATATCTATCTTATATACCATCTTGAATTATATTTTTAATATCTTCATTTATTTTACATTTTACATTTTTACAGTGCGTTAATTCGTAAGTTAATTGTTAATTGTTAATTTATACAACAAAAGATTATTGTTAGGCGCATGTGAACTAAAACGTTCTTTTTTAAGTTGTTTATCTATACATATTATAGTTCTTTGAAAATGTATAGAATCACGGAGATGTATTAATATAAAACATTTGCATATTCAAAGAATTAAATTATATTTTTTTTTAAAGATTAAATATATATTAATATATAATATATGTTTGTTGATTTAGGTGAATGCTTTTACATAAAGGCATGCTGTTGCTATTTCACGTGACTATAAAAAAATATAATAAAAAATTGCCGCTCATTGTTAAGTATATTGATGACATTTTGGCTATTATTGATAACAAGAATATTGAAGAATTTTTAAAAATACTTAACACAGTTTCTAATCTAACATTTACATACGAAAATGAAAGCAATAATAGAACCAGATTTTTAGACATTAATATTCGTAAAGATATAAATGGATATTTATCAACTGAATGGACCAAAAAAGACATCACAAACAATCGATTGTTAAATTACTACAATAACCACGATAGGAGTCAAATTATTAACACTGCAAAGAATATTATAACTAAAGAAATAAGATTGACAAATAAACAGCATTTAAGGATAATATTTATATAATTTTGTTGGAAAATTGGTACCCTAAAAACCTAATAGACAAATTATGGAATAAAACTAAATTAATCATAGTACGAAGGCCAGGATTGACTAACTCAATATCCGAAACATTAAAAAAATATGACATTACTGATCTGAAATTTGGTAAAAAATCAATAAATAAATTACAAGCCATTTGTATCAATAACAAAGATAAAATAAAAAAAGAAGATAAAACAAATATTGTATATCAGATTGGGTGCATTGAGTGTAGAAATATTAATGGAAACAGTATATATATATATATATATATATGTATATATATGTATATATATATATATATATATGTATATATATATATATATATATATATATATATATATATATAGACTTCTTATATAGGGCAAATTAAAACAAAAATAGAATTGGCCGACACAGAAGCAATTGTAATTCCAAAATTAAAAAGTATAATAAAGCTACTGGTCTTTCTACGCATAGTCTTAAAAACAAGCATAATTTTGATTTTAATAATACAAAGATTATCGCAACAGAAAATAATAATCATAAAAGAAAACTACTTGAGCCCATATACCTACATTAAAAAATTTGAATGGAGCGTGAAATTTTAAATCTGATACTAATGGTTTGAATAGCGCATATGTTAATATAATTACTAAGTTGAAATTTTAATTTATTTAAATTAATATGAATATTAGATTTATAAATTAATAGATTGTATTTGGGGATTTCAATGCATGTAGATTAATTGTTGCATAATGATTAAAGATTGCTTAGTAAATTATTTGAGTTGTCATAATTGGTTGTAACATTACATTTCACCTGTGATGGCTCCCTTATCCATATTTTATTTTTAAAGTTGTGTTTTATTGTTATTAACTTAATAAGTTTTTTCATTTTAAACTGTAATGAAATTTGATCCAACATCAATTTTGTTATTGTGTTTTTATTATAATTATTTATTTTTTAGTGACGCTGTATATTTGGACTAGGTCCGGATTGGATTTCAATATGTATATGGTTATTTATTAGAATATTTAGGTATATTTAATTCTGTGATGTGTTATAAATTACATTAAATAAGGGTCTTTTACAGAGATGCCTGATGATGTCTTGTAGGCCGAAAATTTTGCATCGAATTAAATAAAATTGGTGGAATAGCAACAGCCTCTAAAGAAAATAAATTGTCATTAAAAACCCGCGGTTTATCTCAGATCCTGCGACACCATTGGAGTATTTTATTTTCAATTATTATGATAACTAGAAATATACAATACAAACCGAAGAATATCTTTATAAATAATTTCTATTGAGGCTAAACAGGAAAAATAAAATACCTACGGAAAAAAATCTATAAGTATACCAAACAATAATTTTCACGAACAAACTAACACCATGCTTTAGAAAAATATTATAATTTGTATCAGTATCTTATAAAAACAATCTTAACAATGAGCTATCCTCACGATTAGTTAAACAAACCTCATGTATACGAGTATAATAAATAACGATTATAACGACAGACACGATCGCTCGGAAAGCTTTATCCAGGATATCAAACGGCGTTGTTATTGGAATCGATAGCATCTGAAGAAATATATCGATAAATCAGTAAAGGCTAATAACTATCGATAGTGAGCCGAGGGCTGTATCAGCGCGGCCGTGAAGGTTGTACAAGTTATGTAACACCATCTCATAAACCGATTTGGGTAACATCTTCCAGAAGATCAAGTCATCATCATCTTGTAAAGGTGCACTAAAAAATAAAAAAGGCAGAATGAAATGGTCAAAGAAAGATGAGTATCATTTTTTTCCCATAGTACAAATTAACAATTTTAATCTAATTATTTATTCTTATCTATGACTAAATCTCTTGAAATTGAGCATATAATAATAAAATTCTTATTGGAAGATCACAAAGACTAGTAGTTTCTTTAACAGTAAATAATAACGTTTCACCAATTTATGCATCGTCAGGACTAAGAACTACGAAATCACAATAATGCCAACAAATCAAACATAGATAGTACATCACTCGTCAACAGCCAAAATTATATAAGCTAATTGTATTGCGGATGTCAACTGATTATAAGCTAATTATTAATGATTGTGACGTATGATATGACCAGCTACAAACAAGAATAAATCAGCTTAATCTTCCTTAATGGTTGTATATATATCCAAGTTGGACAAAAACACCAAACAGCCAACACCCCCAAATGACAGAAAGAAGAGGAAGCACCATTGGAGGGAGTGACCCTGCACCGAGAGCCATTACTCCTCAAAGGATCCGTTTCAGTTCTTGTTTCCAGGCAGACGAAGACAAGGCGGAGGAGACAATGGCCCGATCCATCAGGATATTGTGCTCGGGAAGGGGGGGAGGGGCACCCCCACAATTTGCCGGATGGCACTCTCCCCCGCTCCCGGTTTTTATTGTCCCAGGGGTGAGGATTAATCCGGGCCTGCTAAGCCTTCTCTCTCGGGGCTCTTCTTATTCAATTAGCCGTCGTGTGGGAACTTTTTGTCTCTCGAATCTGTTCATCTCTTGCGCATGGTGGAGTTTGGCATGATGCGAAGTAAGATATTGGACGGACGATCATAAGGGTGTGAAGAGAATCGTAATCCGAGGGGAGTTCTCGCCTGTCGCGGTGATGATTTCATCATGACAGAATCCTGCTTAAATTAGTTTCATAACAGAGGGGATGAAAAGGATAAGGAACTTAAGAATAATCAGGAACCTTTATCTTATACATATATATATATATATATTTTTTTTAAATAATAACCAAGTAGATAAAACGTAATGATCATAAATAAATGGGTGCAGATGAAATATTTTGGCAGTCGAAATTACCGTTTTACTTCTTCTTTTGATGAGCTAAAAAAAAAAACTATCTAAAGAACAATTTCTGATTTTAAAATTCATTCGTATGTTCATTTTTGTTTAATAGCGCAAAATATCTTTGGCCAGCGACAACATTTATTTACTTTCCTTTTGTCCTTTTGTTTTTATTAGTTTATTAAAACGTTCGTTCTTGCCATCTACTATATATTTCGAAGGCATAAGTCTGACAACGTAATATTTGATTTTAAAAGCTTGACTGAAACTTTAGCAGTATTATCAGCTCTTAGGGTTCTTTATAAATCATATAGGGCTCTCATGTGCAAATATTACAATATATAGTTAGCAACATTTAGATATGAGAGAAAATAATTTTTGCATTGCGCTTACAACATTATATATATGCATACTAATATATCAGGAAAATTTCGAGTCAAGATAAGACATAAAGAAATTAACAAACGCTCACATTAACTGTGATTTTCTGACCCATTTTTTATAGTTAACAATTAAAATAAAAGAAACCAATTAAAACCAAATTAAAAGAAAGGAATTTTTCGTTGAAAAAAAAAACACGTCAATTTTAAGAAATCTTGCAACAGTAGGCTTATTATAATGCTTTGAAGTTTTTAAAAAAAGTATTTCAGAAAATACAGTTGGAATTTTATCGTAAAAACATGCAGAAATAAAATTTTCATTAAACAATTATACATATATTCATTGTACATCTGACCAAAAGATAATATTCATAAATTCATAACAAAACGTTCCTAGTTTAAAAAAAAAAAAAATTATTGTAGGCACATAAAACATTAATTTTTAATAGAATAGGCATGTTTTATAAATGACTATTAAAATAAGTGCTTCTGTCGGTTTAATTTTAAATTTCTGAAACAAAACAATATCTGGACAAAGTGGACGATATTGAAGAAGAGGGAGAAGCAGCCAATAAGAGGAGCTATATTGGCCTACCACCACTGGCTGGAATGGCTCTATTGGTTAATTAAACTAAACCGATTTGCATCACATCACCATTGGTTACTTTACAATCATACAGGACAATAGCCTTTATGGTATTATTTTTGTCAGATATCTCTGACCGTGGGTCCACTTCAATGTTCCCTAAATTTTAACCTTATATTTGCTTTTGTATGATGGACCTTACATTTATGCAACTTATATTAATATTGGCCGTAATGTATCGATGATACTGATACCCATTCCTATTGAAATTGCATTTCTAAATAGGGAACAAGTAGGAATAAAAACGAAATTCTTTGCATCACATGTTACTCCATGAATTTTCAATGTGATGGGGGTAATTTTTTTTTACGAATTCCGATAAGAAATGAAATTTTAAAAAGAATTCATATCTGGCACTTTTTTGATGAGCTCCGAATCGGAAAAAAACGATTTTTATACAAAATTCTCTGAAAGAAAGCATTTTTTTTTTTAAATATTTAAGTTAAAAAAAGAGAATTAGAATCACTTTGAAATTAGTCTACTTTCATTCCAGAATGAATGAAATACTAAATATTGAAGTGTCAATAATAAATAAGAAAAAATAAAAATATTTATTAGGTGATTATTATTATTATCTGTATTTGTTATAATTATTAAATAATAAAAATATATTAATAAAACAACCGGAAGCTTTTCCAAAACACTTTTATTCTATTTTTCTGTTCTCTTATTTGTTACTGCCACTCTAAAACTTAGCGTTCTGAAATGAAAATAAACTCATTTCAAAGTGATTTTAATTCTCTACAATGTTTACTTGAATAGTTTCTTAAAAAATGCTTTCTTTCAGAGAAATTTGGAAATTTATAGTTGCTTGAGAAATACACCGTTAGGCTAAAAAGTAGGAAATACGCCTCAAACTAACTTCATATTATCTTATTGGGATCCCCAAATCATTTTGAAAAATTCTATAATTTAAAGAGGGGTACAAGTTATCTGTAATACTCTGTATTATAAATATATATCTTACAAGTCCAAAGAATTCTAAGAATCAACTTTACCAAAGATGCCTAATGGCATTAGAGTTAATTTATGGTATACATGACATTCTTACTGCAAGAACTAAACATATTGGTACTGCAAAGTCAAACAGAAAAGCTTTAATTAAGCCATTGTCACTAAATGGTGAAAAAAATAAAATATAGTAGCATACATATCATATGAGGTTTATATTTATTTGGACGTTTGTAATTACCTAATGTAGAATCTGTGATAAGAACAACAACTGCTTGTGATGGTAGAAGTAAAGGGGAATTCATTCAAAACATATGTGAAAAGAATATAAATAGTTTGCAGTTGCATTATTTAAATTCAACTTTGAAGCTTAATTTATAAACATTTGGAAGAAAAAGTAAAGTTATTAGTTTTGGAATAATTAAAGGGTAATAAGACTGTTCTGCCTAAGATACTTTAAAAAAAAAAGAATTATGAAATAATCTGATATGATAGCTTGGTTAAGAAACTAATAAACAAAAAGTAGGAATTTTTTATTTATTTTCCTTGAAACAGTTATGTTTTTAGATTTTGGTTTTTTTGGATCAAACTGCTAATTCAATTACAGAATTGACTAAAGTTTCAAACAACAAACTATAAAAAATTAATAATCCTTAAACGGACTACTGACTCCAATCATTGTCAAATTTTGATAAATACTTAAATAATATCATTAAACAGATATATTGCACAAGCATATGTAATGATTGAAGCGAGATGGCGATATTGAAAATTCTTTCTGGTTATTAAGGTATAAATATAACAAAAATATAGGACAATATAAAATAGCATGGTTTTAATAAAAAAAGAAATTCGCTGTACTGAAGGTGTCATGTCTTTCATGTAAACATGTTCAATTACTATTCATACCGACAGTGAGAATATAATGTTTTGATCTACAATAAACACTTACATGACAGACCGAATTCGCTTGAATTTTTATAAACTTCAAATTATAAAGTAAACCGTTAACTCAAAACGGGTTAAACTGCATTAAATATGTACGAAAAGTACATACATACTCGTACACGCTGTCAAAAGGACAGACAGTTCGTTAAAATAAGTGAATCTAACTATAGAGTTATAGAACTTTTAGTGAAATAACTCGAATATCTTACATGCAAGGATATGCTCTTGTAAATTATTTTAAACAATTAAAACGAAATTGGATAACTCTAACCAATGCTATAGGTTTACGCTATAATCTGTAATTTGAATACACACAATAACAGAACCACTGATTAATATAATATACTATAATCTGTTCAATGTAACTAGAGTCTCGGTTTCCTATGCAACATAACAATTTTGTAAAATGCTGTGAATTATTGAAAGGTATTTATTTGGTCTGAGATATCTTATAAAAAAATAATAATAATATCTTAAAAATAACACGGATTTTCTTAAATACATAAGGCAAATAGTCCTAGACAAACTAACCAACCAATGTTTGTAAACAAATTTACGAATGTTAAAAAAAATTATATTTCATAGGTATAATCTATACCTCTTGAGACCACCTACGGAAGAACCAAGTTCGTTAGCCCTGGATTAAAATGATGAATTTTCAGGAAACACTAAAGGCCTGATTCACAATAAACATTCTACTCTAGTAAAGTATCAGTAATTTTAATAGCCGTTTTACATAGGCCAGCTAATGATTGGCTAATTCATCCTAAGAACTATCTTTACATTATCAAATGGTGCAATCCAGGATCTGGAAAGTCTATTTCAGTCGCAATGATTGATCTCAACCTAAATTTAGCAGTTGATGCATACCGAGCTATTATGGGCCAAATATAACAGCTGACATTAACTATGGCGTGTACAGAATCGGTGGTGTACCGCATGCGACCTGTGTTAGTCCTGTCTTATCTGGACTTTAAACAGAGCTGCCAGCTAGCTCTTGCTCTGTTATTAAAATAATAATCTTGTTAACTAGCCGATATAGATAACTGTAAATGCGAAGGAGTATTAAGCCATACATAAGTCTAAACAGGGCTTCACTGTAACGCAAAGTGATTTTCATTATATCTTTTTAATGAAATAGACATAATTTACATATAGATTTATGATTAATTACGTTTCGCTACATGATTTATATGACATTATTTTAATTGATGAAAACAAAATATTACATTTAGAACTTATATGATTAATATATATATATATATATATATATATATATATATATATATATATATATATATATATATATATATATATATATAGGACGGAATAAGACCACACAACATTTTTTAGTTACAGGGGGCGAAAAAAACTCTACCGATCATGGAAACCCATCGAAGTGCTCAACAATGTCTTATCACTTACAATCAGTCAAATGATGTACGCTAATCCCAATAAATTTGAGATATATTCATGCCTATTCCCTCAATTCGATTTACGTTATCATGGTCATTCATCCACATTATGTGATGTATCATGTTGTCTAAAACTATACACACAATATACGATATAATTTAAGCTTTGGCTCAGACTTGTCACAAGACACTGTATTTTCCGTAATATTCCTCTCCCCTCCACCAATCGATGAATCACAAAATTAAAATATCTGGTGTGTTCACTCACACAACATTCCTTACTGCTTTGGAATCAATGTCAGATACATAAATTGCGTTTTTTATTTTAGTACATTTAATTATCTTTCAGATGAGCATCTAGAATGTTCCGGAGAGTGAAGGGGGGTACAGTTTTAGAGCTATTTGAAAACTAAAAAAAAATAAACAGATTTCCATAGAATACTTTACGAAAATGGTTCTCTCGTGCTAAGGAAAGTAATAAAAAATCAATATATCTTTGCTGTACTTTTGCTAATGATAATCCGATTTTTATGTTCTATTGATATTTTTTGTTTTGTAGGTAATTTAATTGCCTTTCAAATAACCCTTTGACACTTTACCATAAAATGTACCCTTTCTGAGTTATTCGAAAATTAAATTAAAAATTTTATCATAACTTTTTTCCTGCATTTTCTGGTGGATGTACTATATACTCAAATTTAAAGGGCTTTAATGAAATGGTTTAAGCCGTTTTTGCTCTATAGTCTATTAAAAATAGTTTTTTCGGCAATAGTTTATTTGGTATCTAACTGCGCCCCATTTGGTATAAAAGCATCGGGGAACAAAAAGATGAAAAAATCACAACAAAAAAAATCGGCCCTGTCGTTCTAGACATACCGCGTCACAGACACATAGAGACCAATCGCCAATAATGCATTTCTTTCGACTCAGGGTGTTCTAAATCGCATTGATTCGTTGGATACTGCACATCGGTTATAATACTTTCCTTACATAATAGCGGTAGTAAAGTAAAAATATACATGTATACAGTGAAAATATTAAAAAGGATTAATTAATTTTACAGTAGACGTCTGACGTATCAACATTAACATCAAGCAATTGGAACAATTGCTGAAGAGATTTAGCAGATTTAACAGTGAGGTAAAGGATTAGATATAAACTAGTTCGGAAACCAGGGGAGTAAGAGGGTCCATACTCCCGAAGATAATGACACTATTCGATTAAAGTATCAGCAAATGAATAAAGCTTTGTATAGCTCCTAAATATCGTCAAAATACAGATGGAAGAATTTTGAATTTTATAAATAAATTAAAACACCAGGATGTATTTCGAATGAATGCAAAGGCAGACACCCTTGCAAGCATTTACCGGAAATATTTAACACTTCATTTTCCTGTTAAGAGATTTTTTAAATTTCTTTTTTAATCCTTTTCTTAGTATGTAGATGAACACAATTTTATTTTGCTTGTTGATTAACACCACACAGAGAAATCAATTAAATACACTAATTATCTTCCTTTGTACCCTCGGCATGTATAACAAGAAATAAATTTCTCTCACTCATCCTTAGGGTATTAGGACTTAGGAAAATCATCAAATTGATATGAAATATGGAACCTTTTATTATTTTGTATAAATGGTGGTAAGACTTCTATTTATATTTTAATAATCATTTAGTACCATCGTTTAGAAAATTGATTTGTTTGTTTTTTTCTTGTTTTTTTGTTGTTGTTGTTTCAATTATGAATTTGTACCTGTAAAGAAATTCATTGTTACAAATGGTTTCACAACTATGGGAAATAAAGACATGGAGACATGGAGAAGGATAGTAACCAGCAGTATCTCTTCTCTGGCTTTATACAGTTACCTTGCTTAGTTAGGAAAGGAGATCTCTTATCCAGTGTCTTTTCAGTCTCCTCGAATTAATTAGCCACATTTCTTACCAGCCTGATGGTATGTCCATGTAAATAAGGATGAAGGAGTACTTACGAGATGGTCGACTCTTGGTAGGTGTAGGTCCGTATGTAGGGTTTAGTTAGTCACATACCAAGGTGTGTTTGTTATGAGTCGTAATATTTTTTACTGGAAAATTTTAAGTTTTCTTAAGTGGATCTATTGGGAAATACTGTATATCTTCGAGGAACAATCACAAACGTTTAAGTGAGTAGTAGGTGTAAATGTTTAGTTCCTGTCCAAATTTCAGTTCTGAAAATTTGAAAAATCGAGGAAAGTAGTTTTTTAAGAGTCTTTCTTCAAAGTTAATATTTTTTTTTTATATATAATATTAATGCGGTTTAGTGTGCCCGAATGTTCGAAATCGATACATCCAAGAATCATTGCTTCCTCAACTGAACTCTCTCTCCCCTCCCCCTTCCCCCCAAAAAAACAATATAAAAAATATCAAGGTTTAATACAACTTATCAAAGTTTCTTCCGTGAAATTATTAACGGTTATCCTCTGATTTAGTATTGAACGTAAGAACCTATTTGAGATTTGTATATTGTCTAAAGCAGCGAATTCCAAGCCCATAACGATGTTATTAATTCAATTATAATGACCAGATGCATTTAAATAAATACTCATAAAATATTTATGCGTGCTATAGCAATAAAGTTGTAAAGACCGCCTTGTGGTAGCTCTTGGGTGGTCGCGGTTCTTCAGATAGAAAGAAGCTAAGAATGATTTATTTCATGACTTTTATTGCTCATTCTGATTAAAGATTAACTAACTCCATTATTATAGAGGTTTTTTATTTGTTCATGTTTGAAGACAATTATTATCATGCTTTACGATTGTTGGTAGACTAAACCACTTTAGAATTTTTTTTCATTTGTCTGTTTGAAGAAATATAATTATAGCATCAAAGACATACTTATGAGTGGAATGTAGATGGATAAATAGATGAGGTTTTTATTAAACGCAATATTTGTAAATTATTGAGGTTTTCGACACTGGTTAAATCTCCTGCCCGAAGGGCATGTAACTAAAATAATTTCATAAAAATCACAAGTGCAAAATAGGAATATATTAATATTTTAACAATTTTTTATTTTTATCTTTAAACTTCATTTCTTCATGCACTCCTATCAACATTACCAGCCAACCAGTTAATTCGCATTCCAAAATATTGGGTAATGTGGCTTTTTTTAAGCATGAGAGAAAGTACTAGTAATTCAGCTGCAACTCTTTCTGTCTTTATTTTACAGTTTATAGTTAAGCAAAGATACTTCTCATACAGCTCCTTTTTAGCCTTCTACGAATATTATCGGACATTCAGATTGTGGCCATGCCTTGATAAATAATATTTAAACATTATTTTTGTAAGAATGAGCAGTTCAAAACATTAATTTACTAACTATAATACAATTAAATATTTACATGCTAGGCATATTGTATTTACACGAACATATGATTCAGAATCATAGGTTACATTTTTATGTCAAGTTTACATTTAAGTAATGTTACTGTATTCAGACGAAAGAAAAAAAAAAGAAGTAAAATAAATGAAATGGGGCAAAACAAACATATGTCTATCAATAAATAAAGTTTAGAAAATTGAAGAGTGGAACTGAATGGACAGTTGATACCAATAAATATGGAATCCAGGGGTCAAGTAGCTTTTGAGTTTGAAGCTCTGTGATTTAGATTTTTACGGTATAAAAGGGATTTTAAATTCATTTTATGCAATAAGTTTCGACATTCATTTAAATATTTCGTCATTAAAATAAAAAATTACTATACATAAAAATAAAAATAATGAATTATATAAAAATAAAAATGAAAATAATGAATAAAAAATAAAAATATATAAAATAATGAATAATATATATAAAAATAATTATTTTTATATATATATATATATATATATATATATATATATATATAAATATATATATAAAAATATATATATATATAAAAATAATGAATGAATAATAATAATAAAATAATGAATGAATAATATTATATAAAAATAATGAATAAAATAAAAAAATCATTTCTTGTGCTACTCCTGATGTTAATTGAAGTTTTTACGAAGAACTAAATCAGTAATTAATTACGTATGTTTCTTGTTAAACTCCATTAGAAAGAAAAAGTAGAAAATAATATTTACTTAATAATTTTCAATGATTCTATTAAAACGTTAACTTTAGACATTCATTTTTCATTTATTTTATATATAGTAGATTTTTATATTGAGGTTTAATTGAATTATTGTTATTTTAAAATATATATAATTAAATATGATTTACAAACAGATATATCATTTCATAATTTATCTAGAAGTATATTTAAAAAAAAATATCTAGAACTAGAATAATAACTTTTTTTGTATTGAAATATTAATTCACATAAGTCAAATATGCAATAATATGATGGCTTATTTTTAATTCCACTTGTGGTTTCTTATTTTACATATTCAATCCAAATTTTCCAAAATATATCAGAATTTTAACATCCTATTGCCTTAGCAGCATCTACTAGCTCCACTCATCCTTATAATCCTTCTCGAAGGCTTAAATGACAGTGGACTCAAGACCTTTAGTAAATATGTATAATGTATTTCTGGCAATCGCCAGCTTCTTCTCTCATGCATGAGCGTCAGCGACTGTAGTACTCTTGCTCAACCTCTGCTGGCATCCAATCCAAATGAAGTGGTTGAGAAAGAAGAGCTGGAATCTCCTGGAGTTCTGCTTTGTCCTCCACAAATAAGTCACAAGCTTAGTTCAAAGTTACCCAGACTGAGTGTAAATATATTAAATATAAGTATACATGTGTTTCTTCATTTAATTTAAAATGTCTTCTTATTTATTTTTCTACTATTTCATTATTTTGTTGACTATAAAAAGGGTATAAATTGTTACTACTATGGCAGATTGTGTTATTTTTCAATAAAAACTTTTCATCAAAAGAAAATGAAAAATAACAGTAAAATTTAGAAGATATTTTTTTAACTAGTAGTAAAAATTTAAGGGATATTTAGGTTAGGTGGAAAGATAATAAGTCCAACCGCTAATAATTCGGATTCACAAAGAATTTGGGTTCCTTTAAGATATACCATAGTTGTTATATCTTGTACATACAAAATTCCAATTTACAAGGTTTGTCCATGCTCTTGGATCTTTATACTTTTACTCCTGAAGGCCGTCATTCGCCTTATGGTAATATTGTACAGGAACCCCCACACTGCGTCAGTCCTGAACCGTGACCCGACATTGCAGACAGACTGACCCGAGATAAGTCTAATGCCCGTGTGAGAGGTGTCGCAATCCGGCCGCTCCGTCGCGACCAAATGTGCACTCTGACCTCTTTTATTACTGAAAACGGATACCTTTACACTTACAAGTCCTTTCTACATTTTTACCAGCGCAATATTTAATATATGAAACAATAAATGTTTCTCGTAAAACAGAAAATTCATAGTGTGATGTTAGTAGTTCTTTGATATTGTTATTGTTTTTTTCTAACTGGTTCGGCGCCGAGACACTTAACAAGTACCAGAACTTGGCAACTATCACTGTGGTAAGAATAAGACTCGTAATATGTTTGCGAAAACTATAGTTCTAGTGCCATGAATAAATATTACATAAAATCAATCCGTGTTATATTTACGCTTCTCAACTAACAGCTAGCTGCAAGCATCATTTATTTAAATTATTTTATATAATATTCACTTTTATGCTGAATTTAGCTGTTAATACTTTTCATGTAACACTCAAACCTCAGGAAATTTGCATCATATTTTAATGATAATTATTCTAAACTTTTTAGATATTTTAATTTAACACCTGGTAGTGACCGGATACATTCGGCCCATCTCGTTAGATGACCATTGCTTTCAATATCGATTTATTTTTCGATTTTTTTATATATGCTTCTGGAACCTCCAGCAAACTACTCTTGACGCTCTCGAGCCACCGGTTGGGAACCACTGAACTATATATACCATTTCAGAACGGTTTGCGTTCTTTTGGACTCTGTAATAGTAGGAATATTCTAAGAAGTTATACTAAACAAAGAAAAAACTAATAACTAATTAATATTTTCCATACTTCGTCCGCACCTGGCGGAGGCGGCAAGACCGAATAAGAACGAGGCTTTGGTTTATGACAAGGAGACCTAGAACTGGAGTGAGCACGATTTAAATACAGAGGAGAGACCAGAGCACGGTCGGGAGCAGTCGTGCGATCAGAGGACACGACTCCTCGCAATTAGCTCTCTCAGGATAGGATACATATTTATAACTACTCGGGTCGGGTGTACGGCAGTTAAGGGGTACGGCGTGTCTCAGGATGCAGGGCACGGGAGGAGTGTCTGGCTTTGGATACCTAGAAGAAAGCGGAATGAACGACATAAAAGTACTGTGAAAGGTACATACCGATAACTAAAGACACACGAGAGAAATAAATAGGCATTGGACTAAAAGGATCATATGATGCCTACTGGAGAAAAAGTAGCAATATACTGTCGAAAATAATAGCAAAATTTCTATTAAAAGGCAGCACTGAGATAGCAAAAACGGACCGGATACATATCGACGTCGTTTTTTGAAAAAGGCGCAAGAGCCATTTAGCAAACTTTACAGGAAACACATGAAACGATTTTTTCCTAAAACATATGTTTTTTTAATTTTATTCTTTATTGTAAAGAGTAGGAGTTTTAATTAAACTGACAAAATCTTTATAATTACAATATATTTGAAAGGATTTTAGCATTGGTTAGGGAAACGTAATCAAAGTGACGACTGAGAGTCGTTAGTATTTGGTATTTACGTCATCAATATTAGATTTTTATACCATTTCCAATATTGTTTTCGATATATCGTGAGAGGGAATCGATAAAGGTGGTGTTTACGCCCCAAAATCAATTGAAACCTAAATTTCGAATTTTTGGCGCTTGAGCCATTTTCAAAAAACGATGTCGATATTTTGAGTAATCCTACTGGTAGATTTAAAATTTAATTTTTCACATTCGATTAATGAAAGACTGAAACGACATACAATTTCTCGATTCTATCAACTACAACTTCACTACCATACTTTTATCCTGAAAAATCACTTCAACTCATCTATGTTTCAACATTTTTTAAACAAACGAATCGTTCGTTAAATTCCAAATTAAGAATGGAATACTAACCAACATAGCTACAACCAGACATTATAACATTTTCGGTATCGAATGCCTGGAAATATAGAATACTTTCTAAACTAAAATCTTTTCAACTAAAACCATTCGGCTATTGCCTTCGCTTAGGAATAATATTTATTGATATTGGACAATATTATTTTTGGAAACACAAATTATATATAACATGCACCAGGTGCGAACAAAAGATGATAAGGGACGAGCAGGTAGGTAGAAAGATTGCTGACAGGGAACGGCAGATGTGACCACAACCTTTACCCTCAGATATAAGGAATAAGTTAATTTCAAAAAACCTACCTCTATAATAATGCACCGCCCACTGCCGGGGATCTAACCCGGCCAACAAGATCTTCGACTCCCTCTTAGGAGAACAAGGAAGAAAGGGGGACCGAAGCGGAGGAGGCAACGAAAGAGGACTTATTCGCTGATCTCACTTGAGGGCTTAACTTAGAGGACAACTACTAGTCTTCCCTCCTGAAGATGACAGATGCTCTGGATTTGACTCCATGACCTAAGATATGCAGAGGAATCCGACGGAGAGATGCTGAGGGACCATCAACACCAATTATTACAGATTAGAGGTTTATGTAAGAACAGTTAATGTCTAGGTCTAGTCTGAATCATTCCATGGTTAACAGTTTATTGCAAAAGTTATTATTTTCTCTTGTAACCGTTTATTATTTTAATTTTGATGAATAGAGATAAATGTTAGGAAGGAGGCTGTTCTTTAGTTACCATGCCCATTATTAGGTTGAATGTATTTCATTAAGTATGATAGCAATAAATTTGATTTGCACTATGGTTATTAGCATTATTATTAAACTTATTATTAAAGGTAAGAACATTATCTTCGGTAAATTATAAAATAATGGTAACCACAAAGTAAGTAATTCATATTTATTCATAATCTTACATAATTTTGGGAGAATCATCCTCAATGATTGCCCAATGGCATCCCTATGTACAAACTAATATATTATCAGCTAAATATTTATAAACTCAACCTAGATAAAACTTAGCAGGAATATCATGGAAAGGAACAATACAAGAATATAACTTTCCTCATCTATTTCATGTAGGTAAAATTTCATCTGTGTTCAATTTTCTTTCAGTTTTGTTAATGCAGCCCAATGCAATAATAAATCACATACAAAAACCTGGAATTTTCAAAAATAAGTAAACTAAAATAAGCATTTCACATTGATCTAGAATGCTCAACACCAACTATACAAAAGAATCCTCGTTGATTGCAAATTAACTGTAGAAACTGAACAATATATGTATTCTAAACGTTGCAGCATCCATCATTTTAACTAAAATCGTTCATTGATATCAGGTTTTTAAAAGTACAAGACATTCTCTTGAAATACGACGGGTAAAGTCTTTTTGTAGAGCTATAAAAAGAAATATAAATTTTACTTTTTTAATAGATTCAATAACTTAAGAATATTTTGTTGAATATGATGTTTCAAAACAGGATTAATATGCGAATTCACAACTTAAAAAAAAAAAATTACGCATGATTTCTCGATCGTCTTATTTTAACAAGATTTCCAATTAATTTCCCAGTCGTAAATTCTTTTGCGGTAGTAAAACTTGAGATAAAAGTTTCAGGGATACTTTCCACATCACAACTTAGTGATGGATCGTTAGGTGAAATATGTAAATGAGAGGACTATGTATTATATAAGGAGGAATATGTAAATGGAAATTATCTGTAACAAACGAGAACACGCCTAGGTTGAATAATTTAGCTTCTAAGTAGCAATAAAAACCGCGACTCTGATTGGCTTCGGGGCTGTCTTGTCTCGCCTGCTAATGCAACACCCACAACCCGGAGTTTTATCAAAGGCTGTAAAAATGTCTATATATTTTCGCTATTTGTGGCTGCGGAGGCGTTTTGAATTTCTCTATAAATATTATTCTTTTTTATTTATTTTTTTAAACAGAACAGAACTAAAAATAAGTAATTAGGGATTGTTAAATTATTTGCCACTTCTATAATTTTGTTTTTATTGAAAACTAGTTTCAAATGTTATACATTCATCTTCAGTTCTAAAAACACAAAAAAATAAGCAATTCAAAATACAGTTTGGTATTATTATATATATTAAATTAAATGTAATATGAAGATGAATGTATAACATTTGAAAATAGTTTTCAATAAAAACTAAATAATAGAAGAGGCTAATAATTTATCAATCCCTAATTAGATTGATCCTTCTATACCATCATGCGGTCGACAACTAAAAATAAGTACTTTTAAATGAGGTAACCAAGTGACTAAATTTTCTGAAATACATTAGTTCAAGCACTGGTTTAGCATTATACATTTTCTCTTGACATAAAATTAGCTAATTCCTTAAGAGTGAGAACCATCCATGGTCATTGAATAAAAAAAAAAAAAAGAAACAAAAGAGAGAGAAGTACAGCCCACATTGACTCAAAAATGATTGGAAAGTCTATAATTAGAAACCTGTAGTCAAATTTTAGATCATTTGCGATTATTCGATCAAGCTGAAATTCGGTAAAAATACATAAACCCGATTATGAAATATTATGGTGTCCTTGACATGGTCTGTTGGGAAGCAATTGACTGTAAAAAGTAAACAGGGAAGCATAAGAGACGCATTAATAGAACTATGCATGCTGTGAAGCGTGACATATGTACTGATTAGCTGTATGTTCCGTAAAAAGCGTTTGTAAGTGTCGAAAACTAAAAAATGAAAAAAAAAATCAAACAAACAAAAATTTAATTATTCTGAAATTAGGCACCCTATGATGTTTTGTATTTACATAATGAAAATAGTTTCGGCTCGAAAATTTTAAACGAACTGAGTGTAACAGTTATTTATTTTGAGCCGGTTAAAATCAAAATAGGGAAAACAAATGAGCCTATACAGTGAGGAAATTGAAAAACGCTCCAACATTTTTTCACAAGATAGATTGGCCCTGGCGAACCGACAGAGGAATTCAAATGGTTCCCCTGATTGATACGTAACAGAGGCACTAGTGTTAATCACCTGCTGCTACTGCCCACGAACTGTGATTTAGTAGCGGCTACTCACATAGCAGCGATGACTAATTAGTCTTATGAATATTAACGAACCAACTGTATCAAGAGCCATGTTGAAATCTACCCCAGTCTCCAGTTCTATCGTCTACGGATCTTTTGTTGTCAGGTCTTTTGCCTCCTTTGTTCTAGTTGCAATTATCTTAAGTAGGTTGTAATCTTTTGTTGATCCTAGGCGTTCCCAGAAGAGCAGAAATCTGGAGTTTAGGGCTTCCCAGAAGGATCCAGATATACCGAAGGAACTGGGTCAGCTGAGCCTCGTGGGTAAATGAGTAGTTACATGTCTAACAATAATAATAGACTTTAGGAATTCAAAGATTCAATACCGATGCCACCAGTTACGTCAATCGTCCACGGTCAAATCGGCAAAATCAGCCTTAAAACAATCATCCCACAAACATCTTGGACGTTTCCCAGTCGGCTCAGTGCTGAAATAACTTTTTTTGGTTTGTTCATTACAAAGCAGCACAACTTTACTTGCTCAACGATAATCTTATCCAGAGACGGAACATAGCTCAGTAATGACGGGTAAATTTAACGACGTCATTTATCAATAGAAGTCGATAATTTATTAGCGAAAGTGCACATTGCATCTTAACTATATGCAAGAGCGTGACTATGTACTAAGCGGATATTTAAATAAATACTATTTAATCAATATTTATCTATGATAATGAAATGCATCTCAGGAATATACTCAGGGCATTTGCAAATATTACTCTATCAGTGGATAGATTGATCTCTTTATTTATTTATTTTTTTGTAGAAAGTATGGTGGTGCCACAAATAAACTTGGAAGCGCTCGGAATAAAGGAATCCATAATTTATTATATATATATATATATATATATATATATATATATATATATATATATCATATATACACACACATATATGTATTTACTGTGATTATCTAAAGTTGAAGGGTCTGAGGATTAATCGGTCTATATCGAAAATACAGAAACATTCTATTTCAGCAATAAATAGAAAGTCGGTAACTATGCGCGCCTTAAATTCGACAGTAACCGGCTGTAAATCGAACTTAAAATGAATGTTTTGAAACAGTAAAATAACGTATTTTATGATCATGTTTGCGAAGTACAACGAGGAAAATAAAACTGTCTATAGGGTGTAAATGTAACCAAAAATGTAACCCACAAAAAACACAAACGTAACCTTCGTGTACTAACAAATGTCATCAACAATTGCTAGACACTGTCACCGGAAAACAACTCGATATAGTGAATCACGCAGTCGACCGTTCAGTCAATCCGGATAGGGTTTCGGATCAGCGGGACTAAGGGTATATAGACAATATAATCGTTTTGTAATTTATATGATTCCGTGTGCGACTGTTGATTACAATTCATGTCTTTAAAAGTATTAATTATTCATTTGCTCACTCACCTATTTTTTCGATATATAAATATATCGAAGTTTGATTGCTTTCAAAAAATCGATTATTTGAAAAATAATCTTTTAAATTATCATTCCGATGTATCCCTACCATTGCTGTTTCTGACATTTATGCACGATATAAAAGACAACTTTTACGAAACAGAGTTGAAACATCTCATATTTATTATAATCCGAGTTGATCATTTAAACACTGGAGGCAAAAATATAATATAATTAGTGATCGATGTGCTGCAGGTGTATGTGTTAACGTGGGTACTCTAGGAAATATTGCACATGAGGCGTTTCTTTGGATGCATAATAAAGAAAAAAGTTTTATGGATGAGCCTCTTGATGCTTCGAGAATATTTCAATATGGTGAGAAGAATTTAAAAGCGGAAATGAAAGAATGGTAATAATTAAAAAAAAAATATTTTATAAAAATGTATTATGAATGTAATATGAATTTTTGTTCTCGTATACATATATATATATATATATATATATATATATATATATATATATATATATATAGAGAGAGAGAGAGAGAGAGAGAGAGAGAGAAATAAATCTATTTCCAAATAAGATGCCACTCGGAAAATTTTGTAGAGGATATAAAGGAGAAACGTGACAAAGGTGTGCCAAAGATACACTTGAGAAGATGGCCAAAGAGGAGACGAGATGATGTTGGGGTGACACACCAAAGGAGTATGTATCTAAGTCAAAGGATGGGCCTAAGTCCTCCGGGCATTGTGTCTGAGGGTTTAAACTGGCAATGTCCCCTCCACAATAGCTGACGCCATACTTCAAATCAGTCGATCATTGCTAAATGAAGCTAAACGTTAAATATTAATGTTGATAATTGTTTAGTTATATTCTAAAAACTTTAATATAGAAAAATGGTACTTATATCCTGTTAGCTTGCAATTTTATTTTATTTTAAATAGACATTTATGGAATCTTTCGCTCATGAAAATTTGCTGAAAAAAATTATATTATATTAAGCCCGGTTTGGGTTCTACTATAATTGTTAATACTAATTATTAATAATATTGAGTTTTTCAAGCGAATATTAGCAATATAATTTGAAAAAATATAAAAGAGTTCGAACGTATATTCATTCAAAATGCGTTTGAATGAAAAATACTAAGTAAATTATTTCTAAAAGTATCTACAATTTCAGTTTACAGACCACAAACCACATTTTATTTAATTTTCTTGCTGGTATTTTTACACGCAAATTTATGGCTTACTTAGAAAATCGTGTTTCTTTCCGAAATGGGAAACTCCAAAACTTGGAGTTTCATAATAATTTTGCAAAGAATAGAAATCAAAAAGTATTTATTAATTTATAATGTATAATTATTTTTATAGTAACATTTTTATTTTTTATTTTTATAGTATCATTTTTATTTTTTATTTTATTTTATTTTTATAGTATCATTTTTATTTTTTATTTTATTTTATTTTTATAGTATTTTATATATATATATATATATATATATATATATACATATACATATATATTAATATAATATCGCAGGTTTAAACCAGTACTTCGGATCTTTAAACAGTAAAAGTAGTACGATAAAAAAATTACTTTGTTTCTTGCGGCGCCGAAAATCTTTTCTATAGCTGCCGAGTAAAATCAATGGAGAACAATAGGTAGACAAAAGGAAACAAGCTTTTCCTGCCTTAGTTTGATTCGATATGAGTGTTAACCCCAAACCTATCAAAGTTCATTAAAATATATCTCTGACATTTGAGAGTAATGGCTTAAGTGCAATTTGGTGGATTTTATGTTATTTGTTCCACACCTAATTTTTTCTCTTTCTTTGTAAATAGATTAATAAGATTCGTTGTAATAGTCCAAAAGCCATGACCCGTAGTACACTAAAAAGGAGAACAAAATTAGGTTTGAAACGATTGCACTTAACCCATTATTCAATGGTGCCACTGATATACATTTTATTACAATATTGATTTAATAAATAATTATAATAATAAGGGTCAGCGAGCCTGAAGGTTCAATGCCGATTCGACGAATGAACTTTGTCTACACAATGTTCTACAATGAACTCTGCTAAAAGCCAGAAGAGCCCTGTTAAACTACAAGGTGTACGTCTTGCTTTACCGCTTGGACACTTACCCGTCGCTTTAGCGCTGATCAGCTTTTACTTTATAATTGGTATGAAATAATTGAAAAGAAATTGCAGATATTTTTAAATTAACTTATTTTACTTATGGGAAACCTGATATGATAATTTGCAGATTGGTTAACAGGGAACTTGTGTTATCAGAGCTTATGACACCATCTCCATGGCTATTCGTAATTTGAAGGCCTCTTGCTCAACTATCCAACGACCCATCTCCGAAAGATTGCTTTAGAGACCTCAACATCAGACCGTTATGAGATACAGAAGTAGGAAATCCTTTGAAAGGCAGGAGTGCAAACAGTACAAAGCTCCCCACACGACGACGAGAGGATAACAAGCAAACATGGATGCCATTAGGGCCGGCAATGGCGGTTAAACCTTTTCCTCGGCGAGATACGACCGTCCATCCCCAGCTATTGTCCTTTGTGATCCTGCAAAGTGGCACTGAGGATCAGGAGTTCCCGTCCATTCCACGGCTGTCGCTAATCCTCACGGATTTATCCCATTTCCGAGGAGTGGCAGAAAAAAAAAATGTCCGAGTCGCAAACGCACTCACTTGATCCCGATTGTAAAAACAGAAGGTCGTTAGAATGAGACTTTATTTCTGAGAATAAGCTTTGATCACAACGGAGTGGGTATTTAAAAGGGTAGAATGTCGTTTCCATGGATGAATGTAATTCGTGCTAATCCGGGTCTTCAATATTCTATCGCGATTAAGTTGGATTAATCAATCCTGAAGGATAAATCTATCAATTTGCGGCTATATACCCTCCTGAAACGACTTGCCTCCTTGAAAGGAAAGATCCTTGAAGGCCGTCCTCCAAGGAGGACAATAATAATGGGATCGAAACTAAAACTTAAAAAAAAATGTAAAGTGGTTTATTTGAAAACTGTAATATATATAGTCATAACTATATACATTACTGTATATAGTATAACCAAACTTCAATAAACGAAATTATTTCATATCAAACATTTATTATACACTTTGAAACGAACTAGTATTGATGATCAACTCTCGATCTATTTATTCTGTTATCAGCCGCGGATCGGCCTATCGGGAAATCCTTCTGGGGCTCGTTCAGCCTACATAAAGTGAATATCCTTAATTGGGACAAAAACATGGCGGTTGAGCGTGATCTCGGCCAAATTACCTACTTGCACAACCGTTGCCCTAGAAAAAGTAAGCTTGTAGTTCCGACTCAAAATACTTCTAGGTTTTTATAAGTTCTACTAGAATATATATTTTTTTTGATTATCAGGATTTATAAGTTTGTTGAAAATTTCAAGTTAATTACTTTCAAGTGAGAAAAATTGTTTTTGATGTTACATTTTTGATTCCTATATATACCGCTGTCCTCATTAAAGTACAGCATACAACATACGAGCATGTCACAGAATTTTCTGCAGTTTTATTAAATTCTTTTTCTACGAGGTACAATTTATTAAAAAAGTGTGCAAAAATCTCACTAGTTTTAATAGGAACAACAATCTGGTATAACCTTTCGGATTTTAGTTAACATTTTCACTGAGCTATTGATAATATTTGTTTGGTAAGAAAAAAAAAATAGTCTTTAATGATTGTAGAATAACATAAAACAAAAATCAGAATTTTAAATAAATATGTAAATGTAGGAAACATAATAAAACATACTATCCTTAAATGAGTACAATGGAAAACCCGGATTAAATAACAACGAATATTGTCCTATTTCTACAATACGATAAGTCACTGAAAATCCTGCAATTTGGCTTTACCAAACCATTCCGCTAAAAAGCCGCAAACCTAATCCGACACCTGACGCGGCGCTAAACGATGACGCACAATGGCAGCGGACAGACACAATTACCATCCATTATCCCGTTGAGTCAGTAGTCATTAAGTGCACGCTGTGGAAGCCCTGGACCAAATGGACCGTGGGCCAACCTTGGACCGTCACAAAGAGATTCCCGTTTAAATTAATACTCTGGCCATGTTCGAATCAAGCCGACAACAACCGAGCATCCTTTCTCGGCTTGAGTCTATATTTAGTCGTGGCCGTGTCGTACCCACTTCCTGGCGAGAAAGGAAGTTCATGCAGCTACAAGTTGTGCGTAACTCAGCTGCAATATCAATGTTTGTTAGCATGATGAAAGTCATAAAATTAATAATGAGATCGATAAATATTCCATAAACAAATTTTATTACGTCTCATAATCACATAAATGTTTCTTCTCACAAGGTGAAGTCGTATCACCTACGCCACAAATGTAACCTTTTATAGACCAAGGAAGGTTACATTTTAAATTGCTAATAAGTCCTGACTACAAAGTCTGAATTAATTAGTAAAAATAAAAAAAATTAAATTTTAAATACATTCTATTTCAATAATCCATTTTTTCAAGCTATAATAATATCACATGCTTATAAATAAATAAGCTTATACAGAACCTGAAAATCAAGTTGAGTACAATTTTTTTTTTAATTGTCAATAGTTTCAACAGATTAATAAATTGAGATTCCACAATTGATTTTAATAATTAATTGTAAATTCCAATATATTTAAAATAAACAAGGCTTAAATATACAAATTTTCCAGAGTTATCACTAACTAATAATTAATCAGTAGGTTTATGAGAGCAATGTATTATTAAGCTCTTTTTTGACTGATGCTGTTAGTAGAATTTTGTAGAAGTTTAAGCAATGTAGATTTTAGGACATAAATTTATACTTCTATAGGATATAACAAGACAAAACATAAATTTCATTTACAGTGTCACGAAAATTAATTTAATGAATTAATCCATTGGAGTAAGATCTCAAGATTGAAGATAAATAAAACGCGGAGAAAAAAATTATGAATATCATTCTCACAAATTAAATTTATATCAGATTTTACTGAAACATTCGTATTTACACAATCCTTGGCCAAGGACAACATTTTTAATCTGCTGTCGGAAAACGCCGGAGGATAATTCAGGAAATATTGTTTTCGTTCGAGGAGGGGGACGGTAGGAATACAGGCCCCAAAAAATATGGTGACAATTTATTTTTATCGCCATATTTTCCTAGAGCCGTTCGCCTGTGACTCATAAGAAATACACCGAAGATTAAATAAAAACAGAGGAGGCAGAGTATTATCCGAATATTAAACTGGACCCAAGCCAACATTCCTCCATATTTATATTACAGAGAGATATCCAACCACCCAAGTGAGTATAGTTTCCGTTTGAGTAGGGAGTGATCCAATCTTTATCTAATTTGAAGGATATTGTATTTATCTTATTTTTTCGCAAGTGCATGAAATGTGCCAAAACTAACTCCAATATTAAAACAATTTTATATAAACGTATATTCGAAGCTAGATATAGGTAAACTTCATTTTTTGGAGTTTGGACAAACCAGGTTTCGTAAAAAAAAAAAAAATCGAATTAAGTAACGTTAAAATTAACTCATGTGATATGAAATTTTGGAGAAAAAAATCTTTAAAAAAATACACAACATTTTGTGAAATAAGGAGACTGAGCCGGTATCGAAAAAAATCACCTCATGAAATTGTTTATTTCTTATTAAAATTCTAATCATAATTACGTTAAAAATTCATTCATAAAAAAAATTAAACAAAATAGAATCTATTTTTTTTATATTAAAAATTAAAATTAATCAAATAATAAAAATTTTAAAAGTTGTACTAAAAAAAAAAAAAAAAATATTACTAGATAATGGCTGACACACACCTCCGAAAATATATGGATGGAATAAAAAGGAGCTAATAGAAAGTAATTTAGAATTCAAGTCAAACGTTGGAAACTGACTTCACTTAATCCCTGACATCCTAATTACTGCCATATCCAAATCTCATGCCTTGAATTTCTCAGATCGAACGATAGTTAAGCATAAAAAAAAATAAAATAAAACATAATAATGTAATAATAAACTTTTAGCATATTGGTAATAAGGAAAATTAACTTAAGATAGGATTCCAATATTTGTTTTTATATATTTATTCTATAATGTTAAAGAATTGTTTAAATTGACTAATGCTGAATAAATTAAATTTATGATAAAATAGATGCTTCATTATATTACCTGGGTGGCCAACATATAGTAATACATAAAATCTTCATACAATATTACAAAATATTTTTATAATCAACTATAAGTTATATATATATATAAAGTAAAATCGTCATATCGTCATATATATATATATATATATATATATATATATATATATATATATATATATATATATATATATATATATATATATATATATATATATATATATATATACATGATATTTATATGGTATTTTTGTGTATTCATATTTAGCAAATTTCCATACTCTAGAGCCATTTCATAGACTGTATAAAATCTAACGGAGAGCTTGAAGAGTTCGTTGAGAAATTATGGTAAACAGCAAAAGTTGTTTTATAAGTGGAACCAAGTCAGTGATTATCACTGTTTTACAAAGTTTCCATACGCGGCTGCGGGCATATGGCGGAGAGATTATTTACCATACAAGGCGACTCCATCATCATCAACCCCTCCAGTATATCTAATCGTATAGATAACACCTCAACCAGGAAGAAGAGCTGAATTAATTGGCGATTTTGTTTAAATATTCAGAATTTCGTTTAAACAAAAGTATTTTTCATTCGATTTTGTTTTTTTTTGCCTTGACGTTTATTTTATTTATGTACAATAATTCCATTAATTCTCTGCGAATTCAAAAAAGAGATTTCTGAATAGTATCATGAGAAAATTATGTAGGTTAGGTTTTTTAACTATCTTGTTACTTCAAATATCACTCATTTTGATTTAATTTAAATCGTCAGTTAGAATTCGGTTCTGTTATTTTCATACAATAGGTTGTATTTTGCTTATATCTCCACCTCTGTAGATTTCTTTCCGGTATGTTTTGTGTTATTTGTGATATTGAAATAACTGCTTCATATTTCCCATGCCCAGACGTTCCAGCACTTTAGGAGGACGAGGGGTACTTAAAAAAAGAGAGGAGTGTAAGGAAAAACATATTTTTTATTTATTTTTTTTCAAAAAGTTCCTCTTTTTTTATTTAAAAACGGCCCCAAAATAAAATATAAAGATATTAGGGTACTTAGAATCGATGAAATCGATGTTGACAATGATTTTTTTTTTCAAAATTAATTTTTGTTCACTTTCCTTACTACATAGGTAAGGAAGGTATAGAGACCGAGTCAAAATTTCGATGTGCAATTTTCAATGGATCTATGCTTTTTAGAGCCTTCAGAATCCAAAAGGACATTGACGGCCATCAACCTGTCTGTTTGTCTGTGCAACGATTATCTCTTGAACGAATAAACGAATTTTTTTTTTTGTTTAGGGTTTTGACCGCTGATGCCTGAGTACTAAATCGGGCTAACTGCACAATATTATGCGCATGTCCCCATGAAACCATTTAAATTTTCTTTTAGTTTTTCGAATATCTCAAAAACTATACACCTCCATGCATAAGCTCATTTAAAAGATAATTAAATTGTCTATAGAGCTGAACTAAAAAAAAAAAAAATATTATATAAGGGGTACATCTCCCGTTTTTAATAAAAAATTACGAAGTTATTGTAAGCTAACGGTACATTACATTTTATTTAAAATATTGCCCACCACTAGCTACTATTTTTCCCCATCTTTCTGGAAGCATTCTGATACCACGTGGAAAAAACTCTTCATTTTTTGAGAGTATCGATGAAATGAATCGATCCAAGTTTTCTTATCTTCGTACGCTGCTCAGACAGACCAAGTGCCATCGACCGAAACAAGCGGTAATCACTAGGCGCAATGTCTGGGGAATACGGCGGGTGGGGTAGGCCTTCCCAGTTCAATCACCAGTGACTACCCTGTGCAAAAAATCTTTTATTTTATGTCTGGCAAGCAGCATTTCAGATGTGCACAACCGGCGTTCAGTGTCTCTTGTCTTCATTTTGTATCATTTCCAACGATTTTAAACGATGTGTAATTGATTCTTGACTCACTCCTAATGTAAGTGCCAGTTCTTCTTGCGTTTGGTACGAATCTTCCACCAATAATGCTTCCAATTCTGTGCCCTCATACACTTTCGGCCGGCCACTACGTTGTCCTCCACGTCAAACTCGCCGTTTTTAAACTTTTTAAACCACTCACGACAACTTCTATCACATAAAGCAGTATCTCCGTATGCTTCTACAAGCAATAGATTGAAGTTAAATAAATAAATCAAAATTTCCTGCAAATGACACTTATTCGGAACAAAAAAAAAAATACGTACTGCTAACATAAAGTCACGAGTATTTAAGATTATGTTGTTGCCAGATGCCCAAACTTGCCATGTTCAGCTGACAATTTCAACATAATCTTGTCAGTGGAGCCATCTCTCAACAGCGGCGGAAACTTATTTGTACACCTAATAAATAAATAAAATCTTTTTGATCGGACTTATATTAACAAAGATATAAAGCGTTAAGGAAAGTCGTGTTAGTGGGCATATCGAATTTTTTTTTATTTGCACAGTTGCTCCCAAAACGAGTAAATCAAGTCAGATCTAATAAATATCTCAATCAATTGTAGTACCTCCTTTACTTAGTCGTATAATTGGGAATAAAGGTATTCTTTATTTACATACAATCAATATTTTACAAACTGCGTGTATTCCTAACAAGCTTAGTCCTGTTCATTTCAAACCAAATTATCTTCAACTGTAAGCTGTTGGAAAGGATGCCACTGGTGCTCTGTGGTTTATGGATATTCAACCAGTGGTCCATCGGCGACATCAAACAGCCTCCCTCTTCCTCAATATTCTCTCTTCTCCTGGGAGCTTTATTTCATTCACGTACGCTGCCGAGCTCCTTTCCAATTCAGGGCGTAGAGCAATCCGAATACTGTAAAGAATCTTAGATGGAATTAACTGAAACAGGAGCAAAGAAAATGGCAGCCTCACAGTAATTTAGGATAATCGCAGGTGCCAATTAATGTCGCTCGTAATATAAAATTTATTTCCCAAAACTAATTTACTTACGGTATGATTTTTTAGTTTTGAATCGTCTTGCTCCCACGACTTCCTGCTTTTAGCATTTACCTAGCAAACATGAGTACAGTGTACATGTGAGGTTTACAAAAAAGTGCTATAAATAACTTTAAAAAAAACACAAAAAACGTAAAATAAGCTAGTTCAGTTTATATTCATATCCTCTTAGGGGGAACGGATGGCGAATTAAAAATTTTATTACCGCCTACATAAAGTCAATCCATTATATTCAGTTAAATATTAATTTATGCCGAAGTGGATCGTAAACCGTAAGGGCTTATAGAGCCACCACTCAACCTCCACCAGCTACAGGCTTACACCTTACTTGCCAACGACTTTAATAATCAGTTTCTACGTCAATAGATTATAGTATATGGGCCATATTTGCTAGTCGTTTTCTTATTACTTTAGATAGCACTATAAATTCGTTCTTTTTGTTGATTTTAATTGCATCTCAGATACTGATGTAAAAATATCCCGTCATAATTGTTCGTAGAACGGAAGAAAAACCAAAATATTCAATTTTTCAGTAAGTATGGAGTGAGCAAATAAGTAAGTGAGCGAAGTAAGGGAGTGAGATTGTGGAAATATTACAAGGAAATAACAATAAAATAAAAAACGGAAAGTAATTTTATTGAAACATATTTATTAGTTTCAATAATCTTTAATATATTTTATTAAAATAAATCACTATTTACTACAAACTTCAAACTAATAGATGGCAACATCACAAAAAACTTAACAAAATATCTGATGTGGGCAACACATGACTTCCTTGTACGCCTATTAAATTATAAGTCCGTGGCTCAAAAAGTGATACTGAATTTGGTTACTAGTTTCCGAAGATTGCAGTAAAAACGACACTCGGCGTCCCGTCATCCATCTATTGACATACACACAAACAAACGCACACTCTTGTCACTTGAGGTCTCATTCCGTTATTATATGTCGTTTTGCTTCAGTAGGTATCTAGTTTCCAAGATATTTCTTCATGTTCCATGACAACAATAAAACTGTCAATATCACTGGATAAAGCAGTAGAAATGGACAGTTTCGACATTTTAAGCGGAAAAAACCCACTTAACTAATATCTTATTCTCATGATGAAGACTTATTGATCTCACAAATGGGAAGGAAAACTAGTATTTTAGACTCAATTTTAACTCTTAAAACAAGTAATAAAAATGTTAAATTGGATTGGAAACCAAATTGCGTTTGTAACATATGAAACATATGATTTCTCTTTTAATTCAAATATAATTTTTGATGTGAGCTTATTATGACCTTCAAGTAAAGTACCCTTTTCCGCTCACGAATCTTAAACAAAATCTAGTAAATACATTTATATCGATATAGAAGTCCTATTTACCAAATTTGAGATGTTTTACATTATATTTTAATATATTTTTTGACGAAAGTCTAATATGACCTTCAAGTAAAGTACCACTTTCGGTTTTCCAATTTAAACCAAAATCTAATATGTTATTTAAATCAATATATAAGTTATAAATACTAAATTTGAGAAGTTTTGCATAGTATTGTAATATAATTTTTGATAAAAATCAATTATGACCTTCAAGTTAAGTACCACTTTCGGTGATCAAGCAGTGACCAAAAAGAGAGGTTCACAACTAGATTTTACAACAATCCTAAATACAAAATTTCAACTTTCTACGGCTAACCGATTTTGAGTTATGCGAAATACGATCGAACGAACGTACGAACGTACGTACGTACAGACTCCACGACGAAACTAGTCAAAATGGATTCAGGGATGGTCAAAATGGATATTTCCGTTGAAATCTGAAAACCGAAAATTTTCGCGAATACAATACTTCCTTTACTCCGTGCAAGGAAGTAATAAAAAAAGGATAATATACAACTCTCAGTGGTTCATTTACTTTAACTAAAACTGATAGGTTAGCATTTTTATTAGTAACTTTTAATTAAATTTTATTAAGAGTGAGGTGTGAGGTTTTTGTGCTAATTCATTTTTAGCAGATTAGGCCTTAAGTTTAAAGCCTCCTCACATACACCACACCAAATTCCATAAAGGCTGAAGAACTGCAATCAACAAATATCAAATATTCAGCATCAAATATTCAACGTATTTCACTATTCTATGAGCATGAGTACAAAATATTCAACCATAACATTAAAATAAGACAACCTCAATACACTAAAAGGGATCTTTTCAAGTAATTATTTAAACCTCATATGAGTTTGGAGAATGTACTAATAAGTACCTACTAGCTCCATAACGCCTCGCATGAAGTTAGTGAGGTTCTTCAACAAATTCGTTGGCTACATTTAATTTTAGGACAGATGCGGATTGAAATATATAGATCAGAAATAATCTTTTATTTCATGCTCATATATTTATAGATATTCTTAAGAGATAAAAAGACTAAAGTACAACATAAAACTCTTTGACGCGATTTAGATAACTTGAAAAGTAGAAAATATGTCGGTATTTTATGCTTTGGGAAGCCAACAGAAATTTGAAAAATATTGCTGTGGACCAGCTTCTCTTATTAAAAGTTCATAAAAGAAAACACATAGAAAAAGTATTTCTAAAGCTGTATTATATCGAAACTCCCAATAAAAAGGTAAAAATACTAAAAAAGGGAGCTGTTTTAATTTACACTCGCGGTTCATTGACGGAGCCGAGTCCAATCAGTGTCGCCCAAAGAGCAGGAACTCAATGGTTTCAATGGATCGGCCAGTAATTTGGGAAACAGCGGAAGGAGAAAAAAACTTTGTTTTCTACCTTTTCCAACAGCCATTTCTTTTTCTAGATTTACCTTTTTATTTTAGTAATATTTTGAAATAAAAGATGTAATCGTATTGAACAGACCAAACTGCACAAAAGAGAAAACTCAGCTTTACTAATTAGCAGAAATCAAACATAGAAACCTGAAAATACTCAAATGAAAATTTCGCATTAAAATATCTATATAATAAGCTCAATTAATTTGTAGCCGTTTGATCAGCATAAACGAACTCATTAAAGGGCAAACTCATTGATAATTCTATGCCGAAAATGGTTCTGGAGCAGTATGAACAAACTTTCTGAAATTCTGAGACCGGGAAGTAATCAAGAAACCAGTAAGAATACTTCAAAACAAAAAAAAAATTCACAACTTAACAATTAAGACAAAAAGTTTCTGACGTATCTGCTAATTTCATTGTTTCTCAAGCAATTTTTTCAAGTACACGAGAATTATCCAAAAACTGAAATTTTTGTATTCTCCAATTTTAGAAACCTCATTCTTCTTTATATCCAAACGTTTTAAAAAGTTTTAACATAATTGATAAAACCAAAAACAAATTCCTCTAACTGCCCAGCCAATGCAAGGGTAATTTCAAAGTTTCTCACCTATGTTATACAATACATCTTGATATGACATGGCGGGGTGAGTCGTCACAAAATTCTTATTAAAGGGAGGCCTCACTTAAATGTCAAGATTGTTTATGGAAACGAAAAAAGTTATAGTAGTCATAAACAAATCATATATATATATTAACTGTTCAGTGTAAATCGACCGAAAAAGGTATACACAGATCAACTCAGGGGAATACTTCTGATAAATATTTTATATTTATATTTATATTAAAAATATTTTATTTTATATTTAACTTAAATATAAAAATATAGAAAATTTATTCACAGAAATAAATAGTAATTGAATCCATCTAACAAACGTGATAATTCATCTAATTGGATTACCACCGGATTAAATTTATACAAAACATGACCTCAACAAATAATAATAAATAATTTAAAATAATACAAACCATTCGTTACCATTGCTGATTGTATTAACTTTCAAGACATTTAAATCCCCTTATTTAAAAAAATCGTATTAAGTAAACCAACGAAAGGTGCAAATGACCTTTTGTGCTTCGTTTAACTGAATTTTGTTGCCTATTTGAGTAACTTGCATAAATCTGCACTATAACACATGAAATAAAAAACAGAGGAAATTAATGAAAAGTAATGTAACGTGAGTTAATATAAGCACGACTGATGAATCAATAGTGAAACGGCGACGAGGGTATGCAATCCCTCAGGGCAGCATTGAATTTCAGTCAGTTTTAATTCTAAGAATAATTTAGGCGATTTATTTATTATTATAAATTTATTGATTAAGTTATTTAAATTATTAGTTATAAACAAATGACGGTAAATATAAAAAGAAAAAAAAATATTAATATTTTTATATAAGAGTTAAACTAACAATAATTTAAGAAATATAGTAAGAATTAATAAATAAAAAAAATTATATGTATATAAAAAAAAAAAAACGTGATTACTTTTCAAGTTCATAGAAAGAACACACTTTAGCAATAAAACACAAAGATATGATAATCTATGGGTTTTACGGAATCAATATGGTTATAATTTCCACCGATTTAAAAAAAAAAACTATTATTTTGGTTTATTAGTAGCAGTATTGTTGGACTTTTTAAATTACCATTAATCCCTTAAACAAGAAAGCGAGGTGAATACGTACTTTTCGTAAAATTTTATATGCTAACAATCCCCTGATTATGAGAAATTTTGAATTTGAACAGCTAAAATATATATATTTTACAATGTGTTTTGGGCACAGCATATTAATCATGAAATTAATAAAATGGTTTAACACCAATCGACTTTTAGCGTAATTTATAAAACGAATAAGAGTATTGCATTTCTTTCTTTGTCACATTCGAAGAACCCGATACCCGCGACCCTTTCAATCGGCTGACCTTTGACAGCCCCCAGAAGAAGGGAGATGATCTCCGCTAGATTAAACATCCACGATGAAGGAGAGGATAAGAGAGCGAAATGCCAAGATCGGCACAGCTCGGGTTCAATTAGCTCGTGTAAAACGGGAAGGTTCATTTCCTTAATGACCCGCCTGTTCTGCGAGCTTTCCCCGGGGACTTTAAAACATTTCGGCCTTAGCTTCAATTTATAGCAAAGGCCCTTTAAAGGACTAAGAGTAGGCCCTTGGTATCCTCTACCCAAAGGTAGCACTACTTAGTATATTAAAAACAGCCTCTCCCAATGTTGGCAGACCTTTCTTAGGAAATCGAAGTTCGTCTGATACGCGGATACGAGAATAGTACAGTACTGAGCGAAACGTTTGTTAGATGGATTCAATTACTGTTTATTTCTGTGCAAAAATTTTCTATATTTTTATATTTAATAAGCTATATTTATATAAAATATTTATCAGAAGTATTCTCCTGAGTTGATTTGCGTATACCTTTTTCGGTCGATTTACACGGAACAGTTTTTATATATATATATATATATATATATATATATATATATATATATATATATTTATTTATTAGATTGTTATAGGCAATCCATATTAATATTCAAGATAAATTATTAATAAATTGATTAAAAATAAATTAATTATAAATTGGATTCTCTTTGTTATTAAATTGATATGTAATGTATTTAATTAAGAAATTATTAACAAAAGGATGTATGTGAGCTGTTTCTTATTGTATAACAATTGTATATATATAGGCAACTTGACAGACGGTATAATACCATGTCAACAAAGGCTTGTTAGAGAATTTGGTTGTTTGTTTGGATGTAAATTTATTTTCAATAAAGCTTTTTATCTATCTATCTATCTACAGGCAATCCACAACAGGCTTGATGCTTGTCGACGTTCAGGAAATACTATTGAATTTTAACATATTACTAATAAGAGTATATGACTTATTGTTAATGTAGTTGATTAAACAAAAACAAAGTCTCAAAGTGAGAAACAAAGAAGATTATTAAATATATATATATATATATATATATATATATATATATATATATATATATATATATATATATATATATATATTCGTATTATATATACTCGTATATATATGTTATATATATATCTGTGTGCCTACACACACACACACACACACACACACACAAAACTTAAATCACAATAATGGAAATACAACAAGCATTTAAATTGATTCGCATAGATTAATTTGTATTCCTCTTTTTAAATTACTCCAATTAATTTAGTAGCTTACGATGCGTCTTTATCTTAGATATTTTTGACGACTTTGTCATTTATTGTCGTTGACTGTGCACATTTATTTATTACTCATATATTTTTAGTACAATATCCTTGCAGATACATGTTTCTGCAAGATATAGCAGAATTTGTGTCCAGGCATTCATCATAATTGCAGACAAATCCATCTTGGTCATGGGTAGAGAACGTGACAAACCCTCAGCGAAACGTCTATAATCACTGCTATTTCTATTTGTATAGTGTTAGAACAGGCGGCACTGCTTCCTAGCAGTTTGAACAATTAGTGTATATTATTCAATATAGTATATTTATTGCTAACGGTTAGCGATGACAATTTTCTAAGGAATCCACAATTTTATACCATAAATAAGAACAAAAAAAAAATGATGTTTAATTAAAGATTTAACAAATCGTTAGTACACTGAAGTAAAAAATATCGGAATGTAATAGTAATTTTATTAAGATACAATACGGACTAATATGTTCAGACGTATTACTCCCTATTGAATTTAATATATATATATATATATATATATATATATATATATATATATATATATATATATATATATATATATATATATATATCAATCCTTCAAATATATATTAATTCTTATATGAATCCTCATTGAATATTTATTTTAGTTTCATCCTTTACAATCACTTAAATATTACTTTTAATGAAATATTTCATAACCTCTGCTTTTGATTTTTTTTATTTTCGGTAAAGATATAGCAAAAAAGCCATGTAAGGTATAAAATGCATAAAAAACTTTGATGGAAATGTGGATTATATAGACAATACATTAATTTCATCAATTTCCAGAGTTATACTGAAAATATGAAGCATTTAAAAAATTACGACTGTGATACAAATATAACAAAAATCAATTACCAGTGTATTATGAATGCCAAAATGATGAGAGAAGCCAATAAAATAATTTAACGTATAACGATGATTGCTACATCCTATCCCATTCCCATTTCTATTCCATCTCATTTCAGTATTCTCCAAACGAACAGTATTATATAAATCCAATTTTATTAAGTGACCCTAGATGTTGCTCCTTAGATTGACCTAATATAATCATCAGTGATTTAGAAGAGAAAATCTATTAATGGCACGAAGAAAAATTATCCTTCAGATGTCCTTAGAATTCTCCCTCCTACCAAACCAATAAAGAAAAAACAAATGGCCAATGAGGAGAGGGCCTCCCAGGGGACTTGGGACTAAAAAACGAATCCTTGCGTTAAATTGAGCCGAAGAGGTCTTTTATCCTGGCCAGGAGATCAGATCCTTGCCAGAGATGGCCTCATCCATTAACTTCAGTTAGGTCCATTTCGACCGGCACTCGATCAATCTGAATAGCCAGTCTCCGGGAGTATTTACTCAGTCCAGGTAAAAAGTGTAGATAAGTGTATATACATCCAAATACACTATTTGTATTTAGTATACTGCTTTATAAAATAATATACAAATACAAAATATAGTGCGTAGATAATTAGGTATCACCAAAGATTATTAAAATAAATGAAATTCCTCACGTATCATAATAAATAATAAATAATGAACTGTATCACAAGTACTTAAGAAGATTTTTGATGAACCGGTTTTCGTAGAAACATTCGCAGAATACTTTATAAAACGTTTGTACAAAGTTCAATAAGCTATATCTCTGCTAATACTGTATATATTTTTTTTATAGGGAATTTAAGGTAAGGAGGGGTAAGTGCGTTCTCTTAGCCTCTAAACGGTACCACATTAGTCCAATAGTGTTGAAACACTCAACTTGAATGTTTATTCATCAAATACTAAGATTATAATTTTATTTTGACAATACTGAAATAATATTATACCCTATAGAGCCTGTGTATGCACTTTCCCCAGTAACGTACTTACCGCACAATACTTTAATTAACATTCGAATCATCATATAAAAAAATTAGGGTTGAAAGTAAAACCTCGAATTTTGAGCGAAAGGGGAATAATTTATTTTTCGTTTAAGGCACATTATTGAAAATAATAGATAAAAAAAGACATTTTTTGTTATTAAGATTTTGGTATAATCATTCTAAAACACTTTATATTTCTCCTCTATCTTCATACATCATACTTCATACTTCATTGCCGAAATATGGATATATAAAATTCCTAATTGGCCGCCATTTCGTTTCGATTAGGACGGTAATACCGAGTTCCGAGAATCATTCTAGAGTTCAGTGACCTGCGTCTTTGGTGCCAGTATTCTCGGAGAAAATTAGCGGACGTCAAACGAACGGATTTTTTTTAATTCGATTTTTGGATTGCAAACGTAAAACCTCGATTTTTGAGATGTGTTTTTTTTAATTGTTTTTCATGGTCGATTACAAAGGTTCACTATTGAAAATAATAAACCAAAATTAGAAGATGGACTTGGCTGATTTTCAAATTTCGTCTTATTTATCGAGATGCAGGCCATGTCATTCCGAATATTCCATTCCTTATATAGTTCTTCCATAATTGATTTGTTTTAAATATTGTATTGCTATATTTAACCATTTTATGAGATATAACACAAATATTTTATTCGAAAAAGTGTATAATAACTCTCCGCCTTCAGTTGTCACGTCGATGACTTAACACCCGCAACCTCAAAACCATACGAGCGTGGTAAAAGCAGGCAGAGGATCCCTGAAAAGCTATCCTGGATATATACGGCTGGCCGGGGAGGCAAAAAAGGAGGAACGTCGGACATAAATTGTCTGTATATCAGAAGGTTTAACTCGATTTAGTGGGAGATTTAGTGCTCGTGTCCGCTCCTAGGCTTCGCTGCCGACTCGCGTCTGCCGGGCTACTTCGTACTTCCGGCCACCCCACCAACAACTTTCTTATCAAATCTTATTACATAGAGTGCTCTAGGGTATGTTATTAATTTTTATGGCGATATTTTCGAAACAACTTTGGACTAAGGAGTAATTCTTCCACGCAATACGGGGTCATCTAAGGAAGTGTTTCTTCTTGCGAAGTTTTTGAAAATATACTATATTGCAGTTTCGGGAACTTCTATTATCTGTTTTTTGTCAGCTTTGGATAAAGAGAATGAGCAATATTTCTTAAAATATATATGTTTCGATATATATATATATATATATATATATATATATATATATATATATATATATATATATATATATATAACTTTGGAATTCAGATGTAACGTTTCTCTAGATAAGTATGAATAAAGGATTGATGGATGGTTAATCACTATCTAATGCAGCCGATTCACTGTCTCTGTAATAAAGATATATTTACGGATTTATTTTATTACTAATAAATTATATTAATACTTATTTATAATATATAATTTTATGCTTCAGGACCCTATTGTGGAGTTTAATGAAATTAAAATATCGCTCACTAAAAAAAATTAGAGCTCAACTAAAAAAAAAAAATTAAAACATTACCACAAGACAATATAATATACAAAATATTTATAATCAACTTTTATGATGTTTCTTAAATTAATTGAAGAAAACAAGAATTTACTTATTATATAGCTGAGCCAAAGCGACTCGATAAATTCGAGGTTTCTTGATATAAAATAAGACTAACAATTTTATTATGGGTCGTTAATTATCATTTGTATTCGAATTTTCGTTAGCGTTTGTACTAATATAGTATATGACAATTTAAATTATTTCATTCGCCCAGTAGCATTACTGTCATTTGATTTCCAAGAATTAAATTACTGCTGTTGCATCGCCAACACGTTTAAGACACGAATGTGAAAATAGCTATTTTTCAGGAGACCAAAAACAAAAAAACATAACGTTTAATTTATAACTTCCCTATATCGAATAATTTTTTTTATCTCAGGGCCTTCTTACCACTCTGAGTCCTACATTTGTATTTAGAAGATTGTATTTTGCAAATATGCTTCTGGAAAATTAATAAAATTAAGGAATTCGATAAAAGCGATTTTTCAAATTCGTATCTCAAACGTAGTAGCAACGACATAACCGAGTAATTGATACTAATTTTCTATATAAGCCCTTGAATTATTGAAATTAATTAATTAATATTAATATTTACAAATTTTAATTCAGGAAATTTAAGAAACTAGGCTCTGACTACATCTAAACGTTATGCCATAATTAGTTATAGATAAATCATAAATGAAACTAACATATTATTATTCGAAATATATATTAAATAATTAAAATATCATATAAATTATTCAGAACTATTATTCCTCCATAGACCAATACGAAATCCCAAATTGATCATTAAATTCTCCTCTCCAAGCTAAAAAATATTTCCCTATCAACAAGTGCTTTAGGATCGTTCCACTCCATCCTGTCTCTCCGCTCCAAATTGTCATTATTCCCAACAAACCTCCCTCATCATCACTACATCTCTCAAGAGGTGTTCCTCAAGGATCTTCCCTCTTTCCTACTTAATTTTCCATCTATATAAATGATCTCCCAAACTTTATCCACCACTTCCAATACCATTTGTATGCAGACGATCTGCAAATATACATTTCATTCCACCCTTCCGACATGTTCGAGGCATTTTGTAATCTCCAGGATAATATTAACAGTATTAACAGCTGGGCTTCGGAAAATAAGCCGAGCCTAAATCCATAAGAAATCAAGGCTGTTCCCAATGGTTCAAAACCTTCCCGCAATGCCCTTCTCCACTATCCATTGTTAAGACTCGAAAATAGTCCTATCCACTTCCAAAAATCTATAAAAAAAAAACCTCAGAGTTATCTTCGACCAACATCTAATTTGGAATATCCATATTTCCCAAATGACCCGAAAATCCTCAAACAGCTCCGATATTCTTTCCCACTTTAATTTCATATGAGTAGTGTATGGAGGGATATCTGGTGAGCAAGAGATGGAGGGAGATAAAACGATTAATGAATTGCTTCATAAGATTCATATTCGGTGTTCCCAGACGCTCTCACATCTCTCACCGGTATTCCGAACAAAGGTTGCTTTTTTCTAATTTCCGATTCTTAGAACCTTCTTATTCCAAACCATAAGAACCAAAAAACTTTCCTATATCCTTGACCTCTTCACAAGATCTGTATCTACCAATTTGTATATTCCTTCTCATAGAACAGCTTCTTTTGAAAAATCCATTATTATTCATGCTACTTCTTTTGGAATTCCTTCCCCATCTCCATTTGTAAAGCTTCCTCCCTAACCTCTTTTAAACACCATTTATTTCTCCTTCTCCTCGATGACCAATCTCCCGCATAAATGCAAAAGAATAATGTCTATGTAGGTTTGTACAAATATGCATCAATTTTCGAACTTTATGCATTTATTTTATTTATATAATTATTCATTTTTTTGTCTTTGAGTTTATAATTTAACTTATTAAGAATAAATCAGCAAGACTAATGTTACTTAAGTTGTGCATGATTGTTATTATTAGGGGGCGGAGTGTCACAGAATAAATACAAATTTTTCATTTCACTTCACAAAAAAAAAAAATCTTTATGGAAAAAAAGTTGATTTGCGCAGTATAATTTGAAAGTATAAAAAAAAAAAAAATAAAAAGAATATATATTGACGTTTTTTCCAAAGTGAATAGCATCATTAATGCGTCATTAACTACATTAACACCAATATTGGTGTTAATTCACTAAACAGACTGTTGAATTAGACTGCATTCTAGTTTGGATTGAGAGGCAAAAAATTTACCAGATAGGTATAATGTGATATTTTAAAAACAAAAGGTTTTGCTAAAATCTAAAATCCGAGCTTTTAAAATATCAAAATATTCCTAGGACGAACATGATTGCAACAATCGCTCACCTACTGATAGGTAATCATGGTTAATCCATGTTCTTCTCTGTTAACGGTATGAGCGTTTTAGAGATGTAAAGGTATTTAGCGCTAATGGTTGATTAAAAGACGGATTCAACTGGCCTTGATCTGAACTATTACGTGAGCAATAAAATAGTTCAAATTTACATTTAGTACCTTCCAAATGAACGTCCAACACTAAAGAATACGACCAAGACTTATTCCACTAAATCCCCCTAAATCGGGCTCGATTGAGAGTCAATGTGTAAATAACAATTAATGCAGGTACCGTCTGGTTTATTATGCTCTATAAAGGTCCACAATAATGAGCTATACCATGAATTGATATATGGCCAAGTTAGAGTCGTTACAGGGGGTGGCGATAATTCCTCTAACCTCTTTATTGCCTAGGCTTCGGTATTTTTAGAACAGGTGGCTCCTTTGAGACAGAGCTGTAATCTAGATAAGCCCCTCCTGTCTAATAAACATGTTCCGGCTCTTTATATATTTCTGCATATAATTTACTGCATTTATGAATGTTTTAAGACTCGCCTAGCTCGTAAAAAATAAACCTAAAATAGTATGGTTATTTATTTTATATTTCATTTTGTTCCTTAGATATGTCGTGGATAGCTATAAACCTGTAAGGTATTTGAAATTAAAGAACGTATATTCTATGTTCCTTTCTTAAGTTCGATTGAAAATCAGGTCTTACGTTCTGTATTTGTTCTAACACCTAACAAAGACAAGCATTTCCTCAATATGTAAGCATCAGTAAAATAAAAATATAACTTTTATTTCGGATTCATTGATTTATAATACTCGCATAAATGATTTTGGTTTATTATTTTCAATGATCGACCCATTTTAATCGACTAAGAAACAAAAAAAGGTAACTACCCCTCAAAATTTGAGGTCATGGATGGTCATGGAAACTAACATTAGGCATTTTATCCCGAAATGGCGGCCGATTAGAGGTTTCGCTATTTAAAAAAAGGAGATTAAAAATATAAAGTTTTTGTAATTATCATTAGACTAGAAGAAAAACAAAATTCAATTAAAATAAATTTTCAATTTATTTTTTGGATATTATTATTCATTATTTGGATTATTAGAAAATAATAAACAGCAGTAGAATAATTTGGATCTTTTTTTTTAATTGAATGATTATTAATAAATATGCAAATAATTTCTGCTTTTGTAGTTATTCACAGTGTAGCTATTTTATTTCATTTCATTTATTTAAATGCATTTTTAAATAAAGCTAAATCTCTTCTGTCAGCAATATGATATTTCAATTATCCTATTATTTTTATGGGTATATTTAATTTTTACATTCCTTTTATCAAACTTCACTAATTATTTTTTTTTTTTTATCTCTTGTGTTACCTATAATAAATTTGATAATATAAGAGATTTATTTTACTAAAAATGATGAGATCTTATATTTTTAGAACATTTGATCGGATTTTCGACCATTGTCAAAAACTGATTAAAAATTAATTATTCATGCAGTAAGCGATACGTCTTATAATATTTTTTTTTTCATTGGACTCGGATAATTTTTTACTTTAAGACAATAACACGATAAAAGAACAAAATATATTGCAAAAGGTGGCTTAGATCTAAAAATATAATAAAATTGATATCAATATTAACGAATGTTAAGTGCATTATAAATAATTTGAAGACCCGAAAGTGACGAAGTGCCGCGAAGTTAGTCGACTAAAATTATTTACAACTTAAGCAAAAGTATAAAATGGACAAATATATGGATCCAGAAAAATCTGTATTTTTAATTTCATTTAATTTCGAATGCTTATGGAGTCGAGCCATTAACTCAATGGCTTAAAGAATTCGAATGAATAACTTAAACATCGTACTTGATGTTGCTAAAAGATAGAAACTAAATAAATATATACATTTTTAATGACCCCTGTCAATCAAAAGCCAAGTCAATGCAATGAATAGCAGTGAATAATAGACACTGGAAAGCATTGCATAATGTATATTTACAGATATATTGTAAGACATGAAAGAACTGACAATCATAAAAGACTACCTCATCGGGAGGAACTGAATCAGTTTAGCAGAACTAAATTCTCTCCCTCTCCCCCCACCATCACGTCATACATTGCCATAACTTACATTCTTTTTTTTTTTTCTACGACTGTTTTTCAACGAGTTTATTGCCTAAATGGGCCTGGCTCTGTTTGTGTTCCATATTTTCTTGTTCACTTCAGCGGCAGATGGAATTTTCTCGGGTGATTACCCTTCGCTTTCGGTCCAATCAGCTTCGTATCCGCATTTTTATACTATTTCGTGCTTTATAAAGGAACAAAAAAGTGGATTAGAAGTGAATATTTATTCCAGGTTTTACAAGCAGTGTTCAAATTTTACGATCGATTCTAAAATAACCAAAGTGAAGACCTCATCTGCTATGAACAGATATTTAAGAATATTAGAAAAAAAAATCAATGATAATGAAAATTGAAAAAATTGTTTCCATTCCATCCGATATGCTTAGGACATTGACAATAGATGTATTAATCCGAAAATTTGTTTATAAAAAAACAAAAACAATGTACATTAAACTCAAATAAAAACCAATAAACGTTATAAATGTTATGTTATAAACACTTAGGTATACTAAAAAAAATGTTCAATAACTATTTTTTATCTATTTATTTATTTTTTTCAGACCTTCCAAATCTTATTATGACTGAACCAATAAACATGATATAAGTATGTATTATATAATCAGATTCTAGCGAGCACTGCGTGATAATCCGGTACTAATATTGGTTTGATTTATTTACTTCATTATTATACCAGTGGGGAAAGGTATGAAAAACTACTTTTAATAAGATATGTAAATAAAAAAAAATAATAAAAAAATAGCTACTGAAAATACTTACATTTACATTTTCATCAGAATATTTTAAATATCGTAATAAATAAATTATGATTTCCGGTATCAGAATGTAAAAAGCAGACATAAAAAAATTAATTACTTATACATTATTACTTACAGTGACCCATGAGTTATTAACATTTCTCAATATTGAAACTTAACAGCAGAACTTACCTGTAAAAGACAAAATGTTCAATTAGATAACGTTTTTATAACACTAGTATATTAGAAATTATTCAATATAATTCTCGAATATTCTCTAACAATATAGACTTATATAAAATTATAAACAAAAACATAATAATATACAGTCCCTTTTAAGACTGACCCTAAAAATTGAAATTGCCACTATGGTGATTTCATTAATGAACGCAATTTAAAATAATAATTTTCTAAAACATTTGTCGACGTCGTTTTTTGAAAAAGCCATTTAGCAAATTTTACTGGAAACACATGAAACATTTTTTCCCCCAAGTAACATGTTTTTATTTACATTTTTTTTTAAATTTTGTTCTTTACTGTGTACAGCAAGAATTTATTAAGGTGGAAAGGTCTGTATTTGATACTACGCCATCAATGGTCGATTTTTAGGCCATTTTCAATTTTTTTTTCATTATATCCTGAGCGGGAATCGATAGAGATGATTTACGTCCCGATGTTATAAATTGAAAACTAAATTTCGATTTTTTTTTCGAAGTACCTATCTACCACATTAATCATCCTATTATTCTTGGTTTTAATAACTTGTGTATAACTTGAAATCAGCCACAATCCGGATTAAGATAATATGAGAAAATATTTAATTAATATCTTTAAAATGATTTAAATTAAATATGAATGTATATAAATTAAAAATACAAATAGTTGATAATTATTTCAAAGTAGTAAAATATAGACTACTATCCATTCAGTAGGACCCTTTTGTTCACAAGTGAGACACTCCGTTCCGTGACGGGATAAACAACAATAGGGGCAAGACATCAACACTAATAATAAACAAACATGGCTAAGGACCCTAAAGACAGCTTAGTTTACTTTTGGGCAGGTGACCGGGATCAGTAGGCTTAATCTGGCCTGAGCCGTCGGCTTTGAACCTTCGGCTCTGGGTTATATAAATAGAGGTAGTTGCTGCTGTGTTATATTAATAGAGCCGGTAATGGTGACTGATGTACATACAGAACAGTCTTTATCATTTTGAAATTGCATATGTGAACACAATTTATATATGATGTAGACAAATAAATTGAATAAAAACAAAAAATCTAAAACGAATTAAATTATTTAAAATTCAGAAATTCTATTACAATTATAAAGGAGGAATAGGAAATATGAAAAAATGAATAAAAATTAACTGTACCAAGTAATAATAACATTTAAGGATTTTATGTAAAGTTTTTAAGTAAATTTAATGTTCCTTCAGACGATAAAATTTAAGTTAAAAAAAAATACATTATTATTTTTTTGATTTAGATCACATAGATTGTAATTACTGTTATATTCAGTTTTAAGTTCATTGAAATTGATGGCTTTCCTTCACGGAAACATTCAACGTATAATTCTGTATGAGAAAACCATGGATTTTCAAAATGAAATCTTACAATCCAAATTATTGTGAAGAAATAAATTTATAGAACTTCTGGATAAGTCATATGTCGAGCTTCGTCTACCTTTGGTAGCGAAAAGATTTGATTGTTAGAATTTTCAGTTCTGGAAAACCCTACATACGCTTAGCCATGGGAGAAACACTCCTTACGAAGATCTCCAAAATATCATGTATATTTGAACATGCGATTATTGCAACAAATTTTTATTTTTTATCTAATTTTATTTTACGACCATGATGTTTATAAACGAATTTTATTTTTATAATTTTCACTTTTTGAAAATATTTTGTTTTTCTTTACCCTCCGATTTTATTAACAAAATTCTCATCCGATAGTTTCACACTTATTAAAAGGTGTTTGTATGAAGTTGTATTGGCAACGACACATTCGTAAGGTGGATACTTTTTATCTCAGAAATTTACTAACCACTTTTTCAATAAAATTTTAATGAAAAACCGGTAGATTTTATTATTGCTAAAACCTTCGGCCACTACGAAGATGATGTAGTTAAAATATGATAAACATTGATTCAGTAGTTTTCCCGGTTAGAAGTTACAAACGAAAAACGGATTCTCCTATTTTATAAATATTTGTTTTCGTTTTTAAAAATAATTTTTATCTATTTCTTCCTTAATTTATAAATATGGTGTGAATGGATTCTTACAGCTCTATTACATATTGCCCTTGGGTGAGGCATCTTGTATTATTCATTAATAAATATAAATATAAATATATATGTATATGTGTATATATTATTATATATTAGTATATACTAATAATATATATATATATATATAAATATATATATATATATATATATATATATATATATATATAACTAATAAATATATATATAAATACGATTAAATAATAACCACCACCCGCGAAGACACCGGCGGCGTCAGAGGAATATTTAAAGATGAATATTTATTAGAGACAATTTTGGTTCCATTGTCTAGCGGTGAGGTTATCACTGCCGTACATTTATTTTCATTCGGTTCCTATAAATTAGGCGATTTTTTTCCCTTTATTATTTTTCTTTTTTCTTTTCTTCCCTTTCTTCTTCTCTAATTCCCTTCCGAGTCCCTATTCATTCTGCCTTCCTCCTATTGTTTCCATTGTGTTTCTGCCTCTTCCAATAGACCGCTGTAACCGACGACTCCTTTTAATCATTGACTTCGTTGTTATTTCCTTCTTTCCTTTTTTTTTTTTTCCATTTTTAATTAGATTTATTAAGGCGATGCCTCAAGGAGGGACAAACCGAAATTCTGCTTGTTTTTTATTTTATTTTTAAATAATTACTTTTATTATAAACGTGATAATACGAATAAATTCAATCTGATGAAAATTTTGTTGAATCTTTTTCTTAGAATCTGTAATATTGAAAACGGTTCTTAAGAACCAATAACTTAAAAAATCTTGAATTATGTTGTATTCATTATTATTTAAATATTACCAGGAAAGAAGTTAAAAATAATATTAACAATTATTGAGAGTGATTATTTAAAAAAAAAAAAACATTATATTGAACTAAATACACACGCTGCAATAGTGAACCCAATTACTAACTGTTTTAACATAGAGAAGATTATAAGGATCTTAATCTTCGAAGAAGTACGGTGTGGATATAAAGATCAATACAGGCTAAGAGATGTCATGAAAGCAAATAAGAGATGTTTGCTCCGAGTCCTCAAATAGACCAAAAAGTCTTAGAAACAATTTCGTTAGTTAAAGAAAAAAATACCGGACAAAGGCTTAAATATTTCTAGTACTGAATTGAACATTTTTTTTTATTTATTTTTTTTTAATATATTATACTGTTATTAAAAATAAAATAGGTCTTTATACCTCTACTAAAATTTCAGACGGCTCATATGGAACATGTGTTCCAAGTTTCATCTAAATCTGACAAGTCGCTCAAAAATCGCGCTACGTTATGATGACGTATAACTACAATAGATACGGATTACAAGCGTTATACTTTTCGTGATATAATTTCGTCATATTCAATTTCACTCTCAAAAAATGTGTTAACGTCAATTTTGGTAGATGATTGAAGTATTAAATTACAAAAAAAAATCTGGAAACAAATTGTATTCTACTTTGAATATTACGATATAAAACTTAATACAAATGCCCAATCAGTGAAAAAAAGAATACTTCTCTGAATAATTTAATTGCAATTTATAACCACATTAAAATTAAAATTCAGTAAATTATAGTTTTTCCTTTTTTTTTTCTTAAATCGACAAAAAAGATACATAAGGTTAAAATAACAGTAAGGCAAAAACAAAGGATCAATTTCGAATAAAATTAAAAAAATAAAATAAATAATAATTTAAAAAAATAAGATTATTATAAACAGTATTAAAGTTAATAAATCTTTTTAAAAAATATTTTTAAATTTATTTGATAATTCAAAATGCCAAACACAGAAATGACTCAAACTTGATGAGATTTGCTCTTTTTTCTTCCGTCGTATTTTTTCCTTTTTCTCCTCAACTCCTTAAGACCGAAACAATATGATTATTATAACCAGTAATAAAGTTGATGAAGCTTTTGAAAATACATTTATAATAAGCTTTGAAGTTGATAATTTAAAATGTTATTTTTCCATTTTTTTTTTTTTTTTTAATTGATACAAATGCTATAAGGTTACAATATCAGTAATGAAAAAACAAATGATCAATTTCGAATAAAACTAAAAAAAATAATTAAAAACAATATGATTATTATAACTAGTATTAAAGTTAATAAATCTTTTGAAAAAATATTTTTAAATTGATTTTTAAGTTGATAATTTAAAGTGTCAAACGCAGAAATGACTCAAACTTGATGAGATTTGCCCTTTTTTCTTCCGTCGTATTTTTTTTTTCCTTTTTCTCCTCAACTCCTTAAGCCCGAATTATTGACTCCTGGAGTGCTCTTCAGTTCAAGCCGATCGGAAAATAATAAGATGGAGGGAAAGGTCAATTTAAATTTAAATAATCTCAAAATAAATTATAGTGTGCTGAATATTGGAACTTGATGTTGCCTGGACAAGGTTATTAAATCTCTCAAAAGATTGAAATCAATTTACTTCACAAAGAAATTGAAAAATGATAAAAAGTATAATGTCACTTCTAAAGACGTATATTTTCTAATAATGTTTTGCATTTTAGAGAAAAAAAATATTAGCCTGCATAATGATTTAGGTTTAATTTATTAGACTTGATGCATATTGACGTCGTTTTTTAAAAGAGGCTTAAGCGCCAAAAAATCGAAATTTAGGTTTCATTTAATTATGGGACGTAATCACCATCTCTTACGAATAACGCTCACGATATGTCGAGAAAAAAAAATGGAAATTGTCTAAAAATCGACTATTGATGAAGTAAGCAAGAAATAATTGATGATTCAGAAGTAATTGATGAAGACTCTGTCGTCGCTCTGGGGTGTGACTAATGCAAGAAACCTTAAAAATATATTGTAATAATAAAAATTTTGCCACATTAATAAACTCCTACTCTGCAAAAAGATAATAAAATTTAATAAATATATATTGTTATTTGGAGAAAAAACGTTTCATGTGTATTCACAAGTTTGCTTAGTGGCGCTTACGCCCTTTTCAAAAAACGACGTCCATATTTTTACTATGATTCCATAATTCTGATTTTATTATATCATTGTTATGATTAAGATTATATGTATAAAAAGGCATGTGTATAAGAGAAAGCGTTAATGCATGAGCATCTGGTAACTCATATTTATAATTTATTTAAATTTTTACATAATACATAAGTACATACTTTAAAGCACATAATACATAAATACTTTAAGCAATTTTCATACATAATTAACTAATTAGGTTAGTTAATTACTTATTTCATTTATTAATAATTCCTGATTAATGCAAAGGAGTTAAAAACAACCCAAACCTTTCAAGTTGTATTAAAATTGCACGAATTGTATGAAGCTTTATAGTATATATATAAATAAAAAATATTTAATAGTTAATTTTATTTACAAAAATACTTTCAGATATTTAAACTAAAACTTAACAGCAACTTACACCCATTCTTCTTCAAACATCTCTTTTTTTACCTTGAGCAAAACTGTTGTAAACTTATTAAGACATAACAAGAATAAGAATTTTTGTATTTATTTCTTCTTTTTAATTATCGTTTACAAAACATTAATCCCATCTCAAAATGTTAAATAGCTTATAATTGTCATTGCCAAAGTAGAGGAGTTTCTCTTTTTTCGTTTCTCGACTCTAAATAATGGTGAAATTCATAATAAGAAGTTTCAATATCAGAAAAAAAATATTTATTTATAAATTTTTAAAGATCTAAAGTTTATTCAAAATTAAATGAAATTTATGAGTAAATAATAATTGTGAATTTTCACAACAGAAAATGTTTTATAAGAGAAAAATATTTTTTTTAAAAAGCTTTTAAGGAACATTCAGAAAATTCAATATCCAAAAGAACGAGAGCTATATTAGAACGAGATATATTTAATATTATTCAAGCATTGTGGAATAATATTAAATATATCTATCTATCTATCTATATATCTATCTATCTATCTATCTATCTATCTATCTATCTATCTATCTATCTATCTATCTATCTATCTATCTATCTATCTATCTATCTATCTATCTATCTATCTATCTATCTATCTATCTATCTATTTATCTATCTATCTATATATATATATATATATATATATATATATATATATATATATATATATATATATATATATATGTAGAGAGAGAGAGAGAGAGAGAGAGAGAGAGAGAGAGAGAGAGAAATCATTAGTATACAAAAAATATTAAAATATATATATTATTTTAAAACTCGACATACAGCAAACAGCACACCAAGATTGAACATCTCATCTGTGAATGAAGATGTCATACGCCCAGAACAGTTGGACTCAGTCACTCGTGTTGTTGGTAAACAGATATGCCCTAGTGTCTGTTGAATATTTGTCGGCTGCCAGTCAAAATCAACCTCAACAACAAACAATATGGAAGGAGTATTTGTTAAGGCAAATGTTGACATAGAACAATCATTCGGATGGCTTCAATACCTGCTAAATTAACTGTTATCTGAATGTCAAAAAATAAATCTTTGAATTTCTGCGTGTACTTTTTACAAAATGAAATATATTTGAGATACAAATGTAAATTTATTTAATAATTACAACATCTAAGTATTTAATTTACTATTTAAATTAACATTTAAACGTTTCAAAAGGGTTACTGTTCTTCTTTCTGGATTTATTTTTTGTATATAGTTTGTATCTTACAATTGTTTCTATTTATACTGTTGTGAATATAATCTGTTTTTCTCAATATTGGTTTCTTCTTAATATTATGATTTAATTCAAGTGATACAAAATGTTAAAAATGTTATTGTGGTGCGTGAGACCGAGATGGTCGAGGCTGAGAACTCCAGAGTGGCCGTTCCGAAACGGTATGGTTCGATTCCCTCCTGTGTAGACTAAAATTTGATTCACGGCAATTTATTTAGCTCCTCTCGCCAATGCTCTTACTTCCGTCATATACCAAAAGGCTCTAACTCCAAATCATTTTTAAATTTTTTTTATCATACCCGAATTGCTCTAAAAACCAAACATTTTTTTGACGTTAGAAATCTCTCAAACCAATGAATAGTACCTAACCATTGGATTTAGGGCTTTATAATATTATAAAAAGATGCAGATTTTTGAGCAATTCGGGTACAATTCAAAGATGTATTTTAAAAAATGATTTGGAGTAAGGGTCTTTTATCTTATCACGGCAGATGGTACGTGAATTCGTAATAAATAAACGACAAAATTCAAATCCGAAAATAAAAATAACAATAACGAATTCTCTTCTTCCATGCTTCGTTTTATTTAAATAAGTGTTATTTTTATCCGAAACCTGAGTGTTACAACACTGTGGGACTATACGTGCTTATCAGTCTCCACGATTCCGTGTTTGTGGTGCCCATGGTTTTATCAGCAAGCGACTGTTGATTTTATAAACAGATTCCAGTAGATCCCGCTTTGTGGAAGCTCATTCATAATATTGTCCTACAGCGATAAATCTCTCAGGTAATTACACGAATAAAAGTATTCTAAAAAAGAAATAGAAATAAAGGGCTCACGCGATTTCGTGTTTTGTTTTCACCGCAGTTCCATGGCCCTAATAATTCATTTAAACTCCACAGGTTGTAACTGTCGTCCGCTTGTCCAATTTTGTACGGGTACTTTTGTAATATTTTTTTTTTTATTATCTGGTATTCTAAATACGATTGAGCCGGTAGATGTTTTAAAGTATTCACAATGGTGCTTCCTCTGAAGGATGACAAGCTGTAGAGTAGGATGAGACAAGAAGGATCCGAGTGGTGCAGAGATTGAATTAGCCAGGACCTCCAGCTGCTAATGTTCCAGGACAAAGGACTCAAACTGTATTGTCCTGCCGAGCGTCTCTTGCATACTGAGATCTTCCTACATTACCGCCTGTCTCAGAGCAACGTTCGCTCTTTAAGGAGGTACTTTCTCAATAGTTAATATGAATACCGGTATCAGAAGACGATGCTGAGAAACTTCAATATCTTTTATACTAAATCATCTTCTTTAGTGACAAAGTTAAAAAGAAAGTTCTGATCACTGGAATGTAGAACAAATGGTGAGCGCAGAGAATCCCCAAAAGAAAAAAAATCCTAGTGTATATAAGTAAAATCATTAGACTAATAATAATAAGAGAAAAATGAATTAAAATAAAATCCTACAAGAAAGATTAAAAAATGCCAAATCCAGGATCGCTAATGGGACTCGTACGGGAGGAATAGACTTATATTATACTATCAGACTTATGTCCTATTATACTAGACTTATTTTATACTATCATATTACACCATATTATATATTAAATTATGTTAAGTCGAACAAAATTGGAAGGAGGCCGTGGAAGATGGAGGCCGTGATCCTCCTAGTCCAAAGGAGTCCTTTTAAGACCCCACACATTTCTAATTTTTGGAATAACGTTTAAATGAATTTCAGCGTGAAACTATCAGGAATATTTAAAAACGGAATCAAAAACATTAGAGGGCTATTTCGAATACATACGATTTTTTCTACCCCAGAAAAACATGGATGATATATCCAGGATATCAAGCGTGATATTTTTTTTTGTTTATTAATAAAAAATGATACTTTATAATAAATTAACAAATATTTTCTTTTATGTTATAATTTATATTTAATTTTTTATACCCATTCTCTCTTCATTTAGCAGAAGCTAAATTTAAGAAATATTGGATATTCGACTTTTAAGAGAGAAATGCGAAAATAAAAGAATTATTTTTAACAAAAGCTCCCAACCTAAGAAGATAAACAAGGTACATTTTTGGGTGTAGGAAAAATAATAAAACCAAAATTGAAGGTAAATTCTTTATCAGTACCCAAAAACAAATTAATTTTCTATTCCTTAATGCGAGGTTAAAATTAGAGAAAATAGTTTGGGGTCTCGAAAGGACCCCATACGTGGCGTTTAATGAGACCCGTGTTTTTGGATCCCGTGGTGGTGGGAGAGTTGAGGAAATGGATTTAAGTGCGAAAATTGACAGAATTTAATAGCAGTAACACATATTACGAGGAGGCCACGCGTTAATTAACGTGAAAATTATGAGCAAGGAAATCGAGAACAGAAATTCTCGCTGAAGAGAATCCGTCGCTGAAAACAATTAGAAAGTGATAAATCCAGTTTCCAAACAAGAGCTTTGAAATGGCGCTGGTTGAGGGGAATAAAGGGGGGCAGAAACAAAATTAAGCTAATTATTAATTAAAACTTTTATCTACTATATCGGCCCTGGCTGTCCGTTATTAAGGCTACAAATCCGCTTGTTGCCAGCCTCAACTCGCTTATAATATCTTTATTGTGTCAGTTGTTACTGGACCCAGGCTAATGAGAAAAGTTCTTGTTTTCTGTTTCCTCAGGAGTCTTCATGCGTGCTGAATTATAGCGTTCTTCTGATGGATGTTCTGATTGTTAGCATAGTCCACGCTGGACAAATTTGTATGGCGCTTACAAAATAAATTGGAGAAGCACCTCATTTCATATATGTATTTAAATACATAGCAATGATATAACTCGACCACAATACCGATATAATTTCATCGCCGCCATTTAAGACATCATATTTACATAGAGTCATTAATATTTACCAAACATCATACCATGTATGGCTTACTAATAACAGATTTTTAGAGAAATCAAAAAACAGAGAGATACAACCATTAAGCATGCCTTGAAGAATAGAACATCATAAAAGTTTTTCCGTTGATTCCAGGAATAACATTATTACTATCCACGAAAAATATTTAAATAATTATTCGACCGATTTAAGCCAATTCAGTATGAACAGGACCGCCATCAGCGGAGGGCAATGTAGGAGCACAATCACCGAGCCACATCTATGGTATACCGTCGAAAAATTTGTCAATTAATTTGTCAATTTAATTTGTCAATCAATTCAATCTATAATAAATAATATCATGTACTTTTATTATACCCTACTTTATACATATGAATGTTGTTTATAGTTCAAGCAGAAAAGCAAATGTTGTCTACATAGGTTAGCAATCAAATTGACTTTTGACTGGATCATTCAAACTTTCGCAGAAAAGAAGGAAAAAAGAATGTTGTGAATAGTTGTTGTTTTATAAATTATAACTATAACATAAATTATTTCAAGCTTTAATAGTGCTATGAACACTTTACTTATGCAATTATTAAATAATTATTCTTTCATTATTAAGTATTTTTGTAAACAATTGCTGTGTTGCATTTAGGGTAAAACAACAAACTCTTGTTATAGTAATATAGTTGTAAGTTTCTTCATAATCCCTTAATCCATATATTAATATTATTGACAAAAATAAAACGCATGAAATATTCAGTGGAAGGGGGATTCGTTGCATTATTTTGCACCTGGGTTCAGTTGATCGCGGCTCTGAGCAGGTGCATCTCAAAATTATGGTAACTTTGCAGAAATTACACGCATACGAATTTCCTATATGTGACGAGAGATGACTGCCTACATTTTAATCTTGATTAAAAAAAATGAGTGCTTTCCTGAAAGGCAGTGTTGTGTGCGCACACTAACTGAGATATCCTTCCTCTCCGTTTTTTTTTATACGAAAAAAATATATAAAATATATATTTCGTTAACACTATAAACAAATTATTTCAAGTTTATGACTATCAACACCCCGATCTTCTGCTACAGAACTGTGATCGGTTGGTATTCTAATAATGTCAAAACTCGATCAACTACAACCGTTCTAACTTATGACAACTGCGTATTATTCCCAGTGTTTTATATTTGACAATATTTACAAAAGCTACAGGAAAAAACTAAAGTAAATGTTGGAATACATATCCAAAATGACCAAACCAAAAATCATTTGGTAAACCACTCTCAGACGACACGGACATCTGTCGTATGATTCATTTCAATCATTAAACAGCCATAAGATTTGATGGATAAAAACCCTTTTTCATTGGTTACGCCCTAGACCAATCATCCGCCACGAACACGTACTCAGGACCAATCGGGTAACGGGGCCAGATGCCTCGCCCAGGTGCACCCTACAGCTGACCGTAGTGAATGCAACCGATTCCCTTGCGTGCACTTTTAGCCGTAACATTTCTACTTAGTTACGAGCTCTTCTCTGAGAATTGTCAATCTGTGACAGTCACACGAGACCTACCTACTCAAGCTGGAATAGTAAATTTTAATTTTTATGCTGTAGCAGAACGAAATTTGCGTTTTTCAGTTTCATAAGAATGCGCTTGTTCAGCAGGACAGCAGGGAATGATTTCATTACAAAGAAAGTTTTTAATTATATTCTAGCTGATCTGTTCCCTCAATATCTTCAATTTTCGAATAGAGAACTGACTGCACATTTCTACCATAACAAATATACAAGCTTGAAGTAGGAGAAAAAAAAACTTATACAACCCATAAATTGTCTTAAGATTACTACTTGGTTAGGAATTATTATGTGTTGAACAAAGCTTTAATAGGAGCCTATATGATCAGCATCTACAAACAAATTCGTGCAATAGAAAGACAGGGCCAGGTACTTTCACTATAAGGCTGGGTATGCCCAGGAAGTTCCTCTCTTCCCAGAGTTGATCCACTTCAATAATGACAAAAAATAAATAACAGCTCGTCATCTATTGAAACATCAAACCTTTCCTTGAAAAAAGAGAATAATCCAAGAATAAAAAAAAAAAAAAAAATAATACTTGAATAAATATTTTGGTTGCAAAAAAAATCTATATTGTATGCTATTTTATCATCTAAGTCCCAAAGGATGTAACCTTGATTAATTTTGGCTATTGAAGCATAAGAACTAAAAAACATAATAAACATTATGTGAAATTTCCAGATAAAAGTAACGACAATTTTAATTTTATAAGTTTCACCTAGAGAAAGAATTTTCCCACATAAATGAACTTTGGCGGACAATAATTTCTTAAACAATTTAAATCCATGACATTTGTTCAAGACTTACTAAAATTATTATTTATTATTATTAATTTTTTTTTAATCGTTGTTAGATGCTTACATGAATATAAACAAAATATGTAATAAAATTTTGACAAATGTTAAACATTCATTAAGAATTTTGCTAAAGAATAATCCAATTCGCCCAACACATTATGCAGGTTTATTTGCGCGGATTACCCTGCAAGAGAAAAACGGAGGTTGGTAGGAGGATAATTAGGAACTAAGAATTATTGTCTTCATTTCTCTAGGTTCGTTTATTGCCTGGAGGAAACATCTTGAGATATTTGTGAAAAAAATGTGTTTTCGTAATAATGCGTATTCTGATCTGGCAGATGTTTTGAATGCATATATAATCGAAAGAGTACTTATAGGTCTCGATAAAACAATGTTTCATTCGGAACCGTGGTCTGCTCGTGCAAGAGCTGAGTGACAGCCTCTTGTCTGTTCGCCCCAAGTCACTCAATGTCAGTGGCAGTCCTGTACTCCAATATCATCCGTAGATCGATGTGTAAATATAAAATGCACCAGGATATGCGATTGAATAAGCCTTTATTTCCATGACCACCGCACCTTTGGTACCAGAACCTACATTTATGAATATGAGAGGAAAACTGCTTTTGAAAGCTTGAACTTCGAAAAACACAGTGTAGTTCCCATTTATCTCGGTACATATCTTATATATTTATTTATAAATTTCATCATTCCAGATTATTTTCGCGATTTAGGTACAGCTGATTCTTGTTATTCAGGATTATATATATATATATATATATATATATATATATATAGAGAGAGAGAGAGAGAGAGAGAGAGTGAGAGAGAGAGAGGAGAGAGCGAGGAGCGGGGTACCTCATAGGCAAGGTGCACCTATGTCCTGATTCAAAGAGTTGGAGGAGACCGGCTGTGACAAATAATTATTTATTCTATTGTCAGCCTTGGATCGACCGTGTGGTGTCGGGAGATCCTTCTGGGGTTCATCCAGCCTCTTTAAAGTGGGTACCCTTGATTAGGGGAATGAATTGGCTCTGGCGGTGGAGTGTGATCACGACCAAATCACCTCCTTGCACAACCGCTGGCCAAGAAACAGTACTATCTTTACCAAGAACTGAGCCCAAGACCCTTTATAGGTTGTAGTGGTACAGGTTGTTATATATATATATATATATATATATATATATATATATATATATATATATTTAGGCATTTATGTCCCAACAATTTTTTATGTCTCGCTCTTTCGCTCTTGCCTATTAATATATATATATATATATATATATATATATATATATATATATATATACTCACTAGATTTTATTTTATCTTTTACGAGTGTTCCTAGACATTTTTAAACTTTTTTAACTTTGGATAGCAAATAAAACCGAAGAATTAATTAAAGCTTACAGAAGAAATTGTTGAACATTTTATGAAAACAGAACCAACATATTCCAGAGTCTATAATTTATTTATTTAATTATTTATTTATTTAATATAAATATATGATATTATAAATATAATATAATATTATTTATTTAATTTATTTATTCAGGGTCGTATATAAATAATTTATATACGAACAGTATATAAAAGCTACATACAGTGAAAGGCAAGAATAACTACCTACTTTAAAGTAGTAATCCTCAATGAGATCAAATGTTAGAAATAAAATATCTATTCTTGAATCGGCAATTTAAATTTACACAGATAGATGTCAACATAGATATAAACATAAAGATATACATATTATTTTTATAAATATATGAATATAACAATTATACTTAATCATTAAAAGTACAATTGAGAATGCTATCCTCGAAACTATAAAAACGCTACAGATCATCATCGCTCAGACTTAAATAACTTCTACTGCCTTTAATAAAAATGATATGGACCTAGGCATTTCAAATTTACGAGCAAAATAAAAAAAAAACATTTCAATATCGCTAAGTGTTTAAATTTTATGACCTTCCTCCAGAACTTTTCAAACCACAATCATATTCGAATGTAGAAATTTTCATGACGAACTACTTAGACAAAATAACAAGTAGGTGTTTGATAAGACATAGTAGGAGGTTTTCTCAAGCCTTATCATGTTAGTATCAATGTAGGTGCAAATAGAATTGAGAAGTAAAAAATAAATAATTTATAAATAATTTATAAAGCATTTTTATTATTTGGAATCCTTGCATTATAAGGAAACAAATTTAAACACGTCCTTATAATCACCCATTTTTATGTTTATGACTCGTTATAACCGAGTCAAGAACGCCTTTAACGAGGATGATCAGCGCTACAATTAAAAGTTGACAATCAGTATAATAAATAAATATTACGTATAATATTCACATTTCGAATTCTTGCATGTATTTTCGCGCGCATTCAAGATTAGAATGCTAATGACCCCGAGGCAAAGACCAATACGCGGCACTCTTTCCAAGAATTCCTGACAATTTAACAGCAGTGTCGGCCCTCTTTCAAGAACAGGACAATTTAATGACTGCCATTAATATCGGCACTTCGGTGGGGACCTTTATAAGGTTCGACCTCCCGCAGAGAGAGGTCGCATCCGGTAATATATGCGACCAAAGAGAAAGAAAATACATAAAATAAACAAAAAAACAATGCTTGGAAAGGGGAGTGTAAATAGAGTTTTCCCGAAGGAAGTTGGTTTTTCCTGATCTCCAAACTTTATCCCGACTTCGGGGAAACTCTACGGAACCCAGTTTCCGCCCGGGTTCCGTTGATTTTCCTATTATGAGAGGATTCCTCTTCGTCACATCGCTGTCAGTGGGTCCTGAGATTCGGTTTTTGTTTTTATTTGATTTAATGATGCGCGTTCTTAGAAAAATAAAAAAAAGTTGATTCCCTTCTCACTAAGGGTTAAACTATTTAAAGTAACAACTAAACTTGCTAATTTAGCAGTCTTCGAAATGGGTAACCGGCAATAGTGTTTATAATTACTTATACAATGACTGCTACTCGTATAGCAATCTGTTATTTTTGAATTATATGATATTTTATCAATGATCTTTCAAAATAGAAATTGATTCGAATGAGGAAAAGTCTAATCATGCTTTAATAAAATAACAGAAATTCATACTGTGTGAAACAGAAATTAGGTATAATAAAATAAAAATAGAAAAAATGGTCTTAAAAAGTTTTGCTCTAAGGCATTGATACAAAAAATTAATACTTATAAGATTCCAAATTTACAAAAAGTGTATCTTTTTTTTAAAAAGTCCTAATAGTGTTATTGCACACGTAAAGTGCGTATACCTATATAATTATTTTTATAAATAATCATAAATATACATGATATATATGAACAACTATATTATATCAAACGATATGTGACTTGCATAGTCCCAAAGCCAAGACATCAACAGTGTATAAGACTAAACAAGATCTGCTCCTCCTATCTAAAGTACATCCACGTCCTAAAAAAAACACCCGATGATTTATGGTGACACACTTCCCCTGGCGGAACGTCTGTCAACTGACAGAGCATTTCTTTTCCCTGAGAATAATTTACCTAGTTCTTCGATATTCCTCGAGCCAGTGCAAAGTGAGGTTACACAGACATCTTCATTTGCTCTGGCGTTCCTGGCAGGAAGGTGGAAAATCATAACTAGGCGCCGAATTATTTGGCACTGCTGAGGATAGGAATAAATGAAAAAAAAATCGCCATCGTCAACAAAAAGGACAAAGGACGTTTTGGCAGGAGTCCAAAAAACTTCGCCAATAACCCCCATGTTTGAATTATATTCATATGGGAAACAAAAAAAAAAACAATATATGAATGTCTAGACAAGGCTGAGAGGGATCAATGCCATTTATCGCTCTCAAAAGTTGCCCTTTTGCCAAAAGATAGCTAAGAAAGCCTTATTTATTTTAAAAATACAGAGAATAAAAAATATTGAAAAATAGGAATAAAAAAAAAAACTGTCTGAGAATACTGTCTACAACTCTTAATATTGGAATATATAAGACTATATTGAAACTCGCAATTCATTATCGAAATAAGAAAATAATTGGTAATTCAAGAAGAGAACAAGTCTAGTCCAAGAGACTATAAATTTTTTGGTGTTTTTCCTGAACAACGACGAATCGTTTGTAAAATTGACAAAAATATTTTTTATCGGACTCAAAAACTAGACAATCACTAAAATGAGTGATGATGGTGATGGGATTAGTACCAAAGTGGAAATATAGAACTGGTTGCTGATAACTTGATAACATCAAGTCTGATATTGTCAATTTTCTTCTTCTTTCTTCGTATAGTGCCAGTAGATGTGGAACACCCCACCAATCATCTTCAAACTAAATACAACATTGGTCCTAAAATTGGTCCCACAAATAATCCTGTAGAGTCATTGGACCAAGTCTCAGTATGTTTTAAAGTCCTCTTGTTTCTGTATGGTAACTAACATAAAGTAATGATTTCTCATTATCATATCGTACGATTCCTAAAACAGAATCAATCAGTCGGTACATTGCAAAGGAAATCAGGAAGTAGTCTTTGTATAACATATAACATATAGATCTCATAAGAATATATTTTTTAATTAACTTTTTTGTAGACTTATTGTTCATTATGTAGTTACACTTTATATACATTTAGTGTTTCTTAGATCGATGTTGCTTGAAAAAACGGATCGCCTTAATGGTATCAGCAAGTTAGCAGCGGTGGTTATCCTGCTACTACCAAAAGTGTTTCGCCGCCTCAAAGATTAAGGAACCATTGCTCTTTTCATTTTTCAATCTAAAAGTATTATTTTATATATTTTTCATCCTCAAATACGTAGTAGAATTATATCACATCCCGACTCTTCAACTATAACCTTTTAAATTAAATAAAGTATCCAGCCATTTAAATTCGAATTCTCATAGTTATATTCTCACGAAAGAACATCCGTTGTCGGAACAAAAATGCCAGGTCAAAAATCGGACTGAAACACTAGAGCGAAACAAAATGGTACTCTCTCGATTAACAGTTAACATTCATAGCTAAATAATTACAGTGTTATAGGCTCTATGCATCATAAGGGATTATTTTGAATCTGATAGATTCAAATGTAACTTTTCTATGTTTGGTGGATTAACAAGCAAATGATTATTGAAAACTATGAACTGGTATGAATTGCTTACAACTATTTACAACATAAAATATTTAAGAAAATATTCTAGACTTATTCTTTTATTTTTTACCTTATTTGGTCTTATCCTGACTTTAATTTCAGTTTTCTTACGAGGCTCGGTAGAAAGCATTCACCGGAAGTTAATACAATTATGCAAAACAGCAAAGAATTCTGAGAAATGCACAAAAATATTCATGAGATAATGAAGAGTAAGACAATACCGCATTAACTCCTCGACAGGAACTGAATGGAGACACCATCGCAGCTGACTAATTCATCGCTGATGATCTGACTCCTGTTTGAGGAGTCCAAGATCCAGCGAAGACGAAGAAGGAACGGTCATCAATAATGCAAACCAATTAGCGCTGCCTAACTCCTTGTAGAAAGCACCTTTTTTCTTTAACCTCCTCCTCCCTTCACCCCTTGGGGGTATTAACGCTACCTGGATCCTTTTTATAATTAAATAATTCGGGGTAAGATCCTTTTTAAGATATTCTTATCTGGATAAAAAAATAATCTGTGACAGAGATTCTCTCGAACAATGTGACAAAAAAAAAACAACTGCTTATACACATTTTTTTTTGTTATCACGGATATTATTTAATTAAATGGAGATAAAGCTGAAGAAAAAAATACCTTATGTAGATTTTTATAAAAATGTGTAAATGTAGGTAATGCATAATGGGAACCCTGGGTAAAAAATAAAACATAAATAAAGAAATTAAAAATGCAAAAATTGAATGCCAGAGAACACGAGGAGACTGGAAATGACTTTGACGGATCTTTTCCCATAACATAGCAAATCTGTTTATCGCTAAGTAGTCCAGGCCTATGGTGCTTTTACTTGGAATGATTTGAAGAAGTTTTGAAAATTCGCTCATTTATGTTTTAATTTTATATTGTTTGTTGCCTCAAAATTTTCCCCAAAAAAAGTACATAAAAAGCTCACAAATTAATTTCGGCATTCCGTCTCATAATTTCGACACGCGCTCGCTTAAAAACGAAGCAACTACTTCAAAAAAATTGGAATAAAAATTATAGGAAATTTATTGCTCTAAGAGTAAATTACAAATATAAGACGAATATTAGAATTTATAGCAATAATAAATGGTTTTCAAGTTATGAGTTAAAAAGAATTTTCTTTTTTTTTTAAATAACTTAATATGCATATAATAAATAATGTGTTCAAGTGCTTTAATTGCTAATATATTTTTTATGACTTTTTTATGGTATGCTATATAATTTATAACATTTGCCGGCAAATTCACTGGTTGTCTCATTGACAAGTGAAAAATAATAATAAAACAAAAAAAAAAACTGATTTAAAGCTTATTTGGTATTAATGCTTGGAGATATAAAAATTCTAATTTGGTATACAAGTGTAACAGACTATTACTACAATTGATGTATAATTTAATGGATTATTCTTTTTTTCGTAGCGTTAATAGATGAAATTATTTATAACTGAATATTCATATTGATTTCATAAATAAAGAAATACTAAACGGGAGCCCGTTTTTATGTTACATATATCAGTATTATTCACCCAACCCTAAATTACTTACAAACATAATCCAATTCTGTACCACATTTATCTTTCCACAAAAGAGCCGCGCACATAAATAAAGAAACATAAATACAAAAATAAAAACAACTTCAAATTACCTTAATACAGAGACCACTAATTCTCGAAATCGACTAATATTTCAGAAAAATCTCGACCTACGACTCCCAACAAAGACAGGACGGACGCCCCACTGGGACCATTTACTAAGACTAACTACTAGGATTACTATTAGTAGAGGTGGGTCGTTAAGACTAAATGACTTCATTAGTAGATATAGTCGACCGCTCTTGACTGATGTGTCCTCTACAGTTTCTTCTAGAACAGTTATTTGTTAATTTAACTACAGGAGTGCTTCAACGCAGTCGACTCTCACCACTTATCTTCTAATGAACGGGTTGACTTTTTTATTAAATTTTACTATTAGCTATTACTCGCAATAGAATAACAAATATCATCTTCTAAGTGCCTTAAATGATTATTGGGAATAGAAAGGGAAGCAATCTCGTAGTGACGGGTGCATGTGATAGGTTCATGGGATAAATGCGATTAATTTTTTTTATTGCATAAAAAGGAGTATTGAGAACTTTTAAAGGATTTTAGATTATAAGGATTCGATTCAAGATTAATTTGATGGGTTCTGGGACACCAAATCTTAATTTTGTTTATTCTAAAAGACTTGATCATAGACATATAGATGAGCCTTTTGATAATCATTAGGAATTAGGTATTTATGGCGGAAATTTTTAAATTTTAAATTAGATGTCAAGGGATGTTATAGAAATAAAATAAAGCGATTCTAATTTATTTAATTGATTTGTTTTTTTGTTTTCCACGTATTAGGCAAAAAATACACACACATATATATATATATATATATATATATATATATATATATATATATATATATATTTTAAAACAATTTCTTTTCTTCCAGTTAAAAATTGTTTAAGACACTCCGTTTAACTTAATGAAAAAACAAAAAAGCAAATGCAATATCAGTTTTATTTAAAGCGAAAGCTGCTTGGAGAATGATAAATTAACTTTCAATATCTTAAAAAGCCTTTGCGTTCGAAAGCGTTCTTCTTAGCCATGTTCTAAGGAGCTTAACCAAATCACTGATAAAAGATTGCAAAAACTCGCATTCATCGCGATATCTTAAGAGCTTGGGATCGACTTACACAAGGCAGAACAAAATGTCCATACTCCATAGCCTACCGATAAAGAATCCATTAGCCCCAGAAGCGGCTTCCGTGTAACTCTGACGCCTGTTCCGAAGAGACGGAGTACAAACTGCTTTTTGCCCTGTCGTGTCGTGTTTCATCTTATCAAGATTGCAGTATTTTTTTTTCCCTACTTCTTCCCTCAGTATTATTTGCATTAGACGAGAGACACTCTCCCGACACAGAGGGCTAATGCAGAAGCTCTGCTCCCGAGATAAGGTTGCCTGTACTCCGCCTGAGAGCTGTAGTTGAGAAGAGCCTCCTGAGTGGGGATTCCTTCTGCTGCAGTATATCTCTCGGTCATCAGGACATGTGGTCATCGCTGTAGGCCGATAAGAAGCATGAGTTTGTTAAACTGGAGAGTATAACAGTTCGCAGTATTTTTATATATGATTTCCATTTCTTAGCCAGTTATGTCAGTATGTATACATATGTATATATATCAGATCTATGACTTAAATTCGTTTTTTAAGTATTTCTTCTCAAAATTATGTTTAACTAATATGAAATCACAAATAAAATGACTATTCATTATAGATAAAGAAAAATTAAATTAAATCATGCTGAGGATATTTATTAAGAAGTCTTAGGTAAAAATTTACAGTACCTATGATATATGAAATACAACACTGACATCAAAGAACATTGCTACGTCCTTATTTACAAACTGACACCTGAACAAGGCATAACATTACTTTCACAATAACTGAAGCACTGAGTGATAGCGAATCACAGAATAATAAAAGATTAAAAATCTAAGCAGCATTGATAGGTTAAATTTCATATAGGTAACTCTCTAAATTATAACATAAAATACTGATAACGAAAATTGTACGCCTTCACCAGTGCACAACCTCTGACGTATAGAAGGACAAGTCTAATTTTACAATATTTTATATTTAAAAATTATAGATTATTATCATACTAACGTGACCAACAATCATTTACAGCTAAATAAACTTGAAGCAGATAGATATGACTGGCTAAGAAGAATAAATCAGGTATAAAAATAATGCAAGAGCTTTTTATTTGAGGTAATATAAATATATATTTTTCCTTATAGTGCAAAGGAGATTTGCGAAATTATGTACAGTATGTGAATTCGGAAGTGGTCCGCTTTATGAACTAAACTTATATTTTAAAATAAATTACAAATACCTAATACAAACATTATAATAAATAGTTCCGTGACAGTGCAATTTTTAAATAAATTAATCTGTTTATAAAAAAATATCCTATCAACCGTACATGGAAAGGGGAAATGGGATTGAAGGTGATGCTGAGCTCATTAACTTGTAGTATATTAGTAGTTTAAAAAAACAGTATCCCGTTATAAGGCACTGCAACAAAACCGTTAATGGATTAGAGTATTACTTTTTTTTCTTTTAATTTTACATGTATATTTTTTCTTTTAATAAACATTATATGAGGTATTTTCTATCAAAAGTTAATATATCTACTTCTCAAAAGCAAAGATTTTTTTGAAGAATTAATATTCTACACCCAAACATTATTCAGCTTATTTCAAATCTTAAATTTTCACTTGTCAAATAGGTGTTATCTATCAGCATTTTAAATATAAATTTGCCTTATCTCCATGAGATGCCCCCCAAATAATTTTTTGTAATAATTTTCCAAAAGTCGATAAATTAAATTTTAATAAATTAAACTGCTCAGATATTTATTTTGAATGTGATAAAAGTCATCTAATTAAAGTTGACCTAATAACCTTTATACCAGGTAATTTTCCAAAAAAACAAAATTGAATAGTAAGAACTAATATTGTAAGGAGGATTTTCGGAAATCTAAAGAAATTATATTATTATATTTTATTAATAAAGTGTTAATAAGATAGAAATAATTATTTTTAAATATTACTACTTAAGCAAAAACGGAGAGATTTCCAGCAATGGAATTTGGTTTAATCTGGGATTTTGGCAGATTGCAGAGAATCCGTTCTCCAATTGATTGTGGCTGCGCTTTACCAGCTTACTGCTGCCTATCTGATGCAGATTAAGGGCATTTAATCTACAGCAAGAAGAATATAAAATTTTCTCAAAAAAGATCTTTCAAATGAAGTAATTTTGTGTTCAATGCTACTCCCAAGGGTGTTTAAAAAATTAAAATGAAGTTATTGAAAATTCTTAAAGCCTAAGAAGAAATAAGTGTTTTTTTTTTTTGTTTTTTATAGGGAGGGGTTTACTAAATGTTTTAATAAACATAAAGAATTTGGACTTCAGTTAGTTTTTAGTTTTTAGTTTTAACGCAAAATATCATAAAACATTTAATTTGTATAAAAAAATAATCATAGAACATAACTGTCAGGCCAGGTACCAAAAATACTTTCCAGGTGGGGTACGTCTTAGTAGATGTGTCAGACCAACTGGAAGGATTTGTCTGAATATAGGTCCACACGTACTAAATCATGGGTTCTATAAGTGGACATGTTTCTATATCGTGACGTTCACATAAATTCATATCCATTCATAACGAGATACGAAACAAGAATAAACTTGAAAATAAAATATTTTTTAAATCTTGTCAGAAGAGCGAAACTAAAGATATAATAGAAATACATGTATTATAGCAATTGAAGAGCAACTGGAGTCCAAAAATACACGGGACAAGAATATAATTTATGTTCATTTATTAAAGATTACTTGGTTTTGTGCAAAACAATATAAGTTTTCTGACAATGAAGAATAGTTGAAAAAAAAACAAAAAAATTGTCGATCTATTAATCCAATTTTTAGAGATTTCTCGGTTAATCCCAACTTTATCATTTTATTTTACTTATAACCATTTTGAACTTATCACGTCTACAAGTTTCTCGATCATTGAAAAAAACACTAACAAAAATATATAAATAAAATAACAACAAAATATATAAAAATAATGTTCTATTATATTGCAGCTATTGTAATGAAAATATTTCATATTTGACAACCAATTGATAAAATCGTTTAACAAATCAACATTCATCAATCCAATAAGCAATTAATGTTGACAGGAGACGAGCTAATAAACTCCTCGACAATTAGAAATTAATGAATGAAAAAGATCAAACGCTTAATGCAATCAAGGGAATTGGCATTCGAATAACCAAATAGACAACAATGAGCTATCAATTAATTTACTTGATAAAATAAATAATTGTTTAATGGTCTATCCGGCATAAGAAGAGAACGATGCCTTTATATGTACGATGTCTTATGACGTCATTCATCGAAAATTTCATAAAACAAAATAAAATTTCAAATAAGAAAAAAAATTCTCTTATCATTACACTATTAATTATAACATCATTACAATCTTAATAAATCACAAAATTAAATATGCTAAGTGATTTCATAAAAATATGATTAAGTGTTTTTAATGGTACTATTGATGCCATCAATTATATAATAATTAGGTTTTTAAATATTGCAATTGTTATTTCAATGACGCTATATATTTCAAGTAGCTAGAAAACACTTATGAAGCAGAAGTTATCTTAAGATAACTAAGACTAATTTTGAAACCTTTAGTAAAAAATTCATATGAAATTCGGACAAAAATACATAAACTGACAAGACAAGATAAAATTATAGCAAAAACAAATATCTTTGAAATTGTGTAGATACTCAATTGTACACACACTCTCAAGTTCTTTTTAGTCGTAAATTAGCAATCGTGAATTCTTTGGAATCTTAATTCATATAAAAAAAAAAAAAAAAATATTTTAAAAATATATTTACTTAAATATATTCCACATTCCACTTCCATAACTCAATGAAGATTGTAAAATGTAAATCTCATACTTTTTTGGATGATTAATCAGCATAATAATCCTCCGAAAACCGAACTATTTTACACCTGCTCTAAAACCATTTCTGCTTGAATGAAGTCTTCCAGATACCTTATGTGCACTTATCCTTTAAGGCAGGGGCATACTCAGTACTATTCGATAAAATTATCAATCTCATCAAAATGGATGTGGCTGAAACTTAGGCTTGAATGTATTATTTAAACATAATCATCCAAGTGCGTTCGAAAAAAAAAATAGGAAAAAAACAAGCTTAAAAAATAAAAAGTTTACAGCCCGGTAAAGCAGAACTTTATAAAATTTAGTGCGCACTGGCCCCACCATACCCTGCACTGATTTAAAATATCATCGTACATAAACTAAGTATTTGCAGTTATAATATATGCTAAAATACACTGTACACCAATCTACATTATTCAAAAGAATGCCAGCTAAGTTTTTATTTCAGACTCAGAAAAAAGAGGCACGTTATTAATAAAATATGAAGTGTAATATGATATCCAGCAGGAATGAAATGCCACAGCGGGCTGGAGATGTGTATTCCAGTTACTGGAGCGGTTACTGAATAAAGTCCACTCTCGGATTATATTTTATCATTTCATTTCTTTTTTTTCTTTTTGAATATTCATTCGTAAGGATGAGACGTTAGGATTTAGAATTAACATACTGATTAATATGGGGCTTAAGTTTCTTTCAGATTATTTAACCTTTTTTTTTCTTCTTTTTATTATCAGAGTTCAGGGACCACAACCATAATAAAATAAAGACTTGAAATCCAAGAATTTAATCTTTAGAAAGTATAATAAGAGGATTTTTTTATTCTGGATAATAATTTCGGAATAATTCGAAAGAATCAGAAAAAAATAAAAAGTGTGGAACTAACTAACTGATCTTGTTGGTGAATTAAGATCTTCACATGTTCAGAAAAAATCTTCTGAAACTTTATTACTTAGTTTACTACATAAATTTAGTTCAGAGCAGGTTATTAAAAAAAATAATAATCCTGGAACATGTTGATTTCTTTATGAAAACTCTGAACCCAACAAATCTTACCTGACTTAAAGTGTTTGAACTGCGCTCGTCTCTTTAATCCCCCTCGAAGATTAAAAGCCACATCTCTTGTAAATAAAAATAAGAGAATCCTTGGAATGATCCTGAGCTTCTAAGATTATCGCCATCTCACTATATCTCCAATGGCTATAATATCAGTAAAACTTAATACGGAACCGCTGGGATTACCGAGTAAAGACTTTACCCGGTATATGTATAGGTACGAGACTGGTCACGGGGTCTATGGGTGAGTATGATATATTTTTATAAATATTATGCATGTATTTTATTATTCACGAATAATATTAATAGCAAAATACAGCATAATCACTAATTCACCCTAACCGTGACAGATTGTTCTGATAACTATTAAAGGAGGTTGAAAAAAAACAGAAACCAAGAGTAACATATTAATCGTATCCAAATCTTGATATTAACCTATAAATAATTAAATCAATTAATTAATATAAACAAGTTTTCATGATAAAATAAAAACTAATGAAATCATGCATGTAGTGACAAACTGACAGTCGTGTTTGGGCAGAAATCTAAAAAGAATATAGGCAGGTACTCTTTCTAATGAATATTAATAAAAAACTGTTTTGATATATAATATCAATATAATATAATATATATAATATAATATCAAAATAATCTTTATTTGATCTTAAATGAAAAATGAGTAAGTGGAAATGTAGAAAAAAAAAATACAAAAAAAATTTAGACAACTGGGACAACATATTCGTATACTCATGCAAAAACATGTATTAATAAAATAATATATATGTAATCACTATAAAACACCCGACAGAAGCGCGAGAAGACTTGGAAGCTGATTGGGAAAAATAAACAGTCAATTTTCTTATCGATACTAAATTAATTTTATTTAGATGTTAATAGATATAAATGTTCAAGGTCTGACATGCCATTAAAATAAATCATGTTAGTTTTTATTTAGAACATTTGAAAATGGTTATGGATTTTACTAATATTGTGTTTTATATAATTTTATAAATATATATAAAGGAGATAGCAGATGGAAAAAACACATTTATGCTTGACCCTATACTATGGAGTAGAAATATTATTCACCAAAGATATGAATAGCTTTCTATTGAGTATAACGAAAGCAGGAAGATACCTAGGAAATTTAGACTTAATAGTTAATTGTAATAGACCATTGGTGAAAAGCTGCAGGAAGATCCGTAACAGAAAAATCATAAATGAGATAATCAGGGAAAAAAATGGAAGCTGGAAAAATTATCCAGGAGGAGAAAAAGAAAAGAAAATCTAAACCGGTTTGAACATTCAAAAAGAATTCTTAATAGAAGATTACCGAAGGTAGGACAGAGGCGAGAAAATGCTTTTCAGAGAAAAATGGTGGAGTCATTGAAAATTCAAGTGATGGAAACCCTCTTTAGAGGAAATCCTTTAAATAATAAATACATATTCTGACTAATGCAATTATTAAGAGTTTTAAGAAAAGTAATTGAGTAAATCGTGTTTTCCGGGGAAAAATCTGATGGATAATGAGAGCGTTTATAATAATTAAGATTTAATCATTTTAATCTGTTCTAATTATTGATGAAATAATGGAAGCTTAATGATTTGGAACGGTCATTCAAATATTAAATAGGGATGTGAAAACTACACACTAAAATTAAAGCTGCCTGAACTTAATTAATGATTGCTCAAGTGAGAGGAATATTTTTCCTCCAATTCCAAAACAATGGAAAAGAAAATATTGAACATTATCTTTTAACTGTAGAATAATAATAACGATTAAGATTAATACAAGAAAATGAACTTAATTATCACTTAATTATAAACCAATATCAATGAACAGGAAAACAAGAACTGAAAACTGTATCTCATGCCACCTTAAAATAATATGCTCCAGGAAAAAAAATAATTATCATGTAATACAATACACACACACAAACACACACAAACACACACACACGCACACACACACACACACACACACATATATATATATATATATATATACATATATATATATATATATATATATATATATATATATATATATATATATATATATATATATATATATATACATATATATATATATATTTTTTTTTTTTTTTTTCTGACACTGTAGACCGTGGAGATCCTTGGCCGCGCGATATGGTTTCATACACATTCAATTTAATAAATATATATATATATATATATATATATATATATATATATATATATATATATATATTGTATGTATATAAGGGGTAAGAAAATTAAATAAGTAAAATAGTAAGGTAAAAAAATAATACTAAATAATCTTAAAAATAAAATTATAAAAATAATCTTTTACGAACGCCAATAAAATATCTGAAGATATTAATTACTTGAGTAGTTATAGATGAGGAGCTTTATACAATAAAGGCGATGTCACCAGTTCGTTCGTATAATATTATAATATATATATATATATATATATATATATATTATGTATTATTGATATATGGGTATATAAGGTTTATGGGTATATCCTATAGATCATATGATGATCATATTGTATCATTTATGTACGGTATATTTTACAAGTCGTCAAATAAAAAATAAAAATAAATAGGCGACGAGATTCGTCCTTCTTTTACGGAGCACCTGTAGACAACATGTCTTCAAGCCATTTTATATAACTGTATTTATTTATTTTTATATATTCATATAACTGGTATCTTACTGTTAGAGATACCCTCTAGAAGATGAAAGTATTTATAATATTCGTGGTCTTTAATGATAAATAGAAGTCTAAAATGAGGAACTATAAGTTCTTAATAAGATATCGATCATATTACTAGTAAATAAAATGTAAATGAAAACGGCCTAATATACAGCAACATTTGAGAGATAATGGCCCAAAGTCCTTTATAAGGTCTAGACAGGATCTTTCTAAAGCCGTTATATTATTCTAAAGCTCTAGTGGCTCGGGCTTTAAGCACTGTTTAATAAGTCCTGCCTAAGTTGAAACAGTTTAAAGTGCGACGACGGCCTAAGGCTTTTAGCGAGATGGCAAAGTCGACTATATTAATTAGCTCAGGTGGCGAGGAGCTCACCTCAGCTGATGAATATGGAAAACAAAGTGATGATTAGCATCCGCTGATGAGGCCAATGCAAAGGCACACTTGGTATTAATTAATGAATTTCTCGAGTGTTTCCTTTCCGACAGACAGACGGGCTCCGGTTAATCTACTAACAGGAGCAAACCTCAACCAGCCCTCTAATCATCAGAGGGCCGCGAAATATCAATCAAGGAAGCCGTGATGGATCACCCGCGCCCGCCGAAAAACTCTCGCGCGGCCTAATGTAAAACGCGATTAGCACTAATTGAATTAGCCCATTGTTTAGGGAGTCCGCTGTGCAAATATTGTGTGAAGTCAGCTGGGTATCATCAGAAGGCTGTGATGGATGTCCTGTTTAAGGGGTTGGGTTAATTACACGTGGAACAGATTAAAGAGTGAGCATCTGCCGAGGCAGCATCCTCGGTGTCATCTGTGGCCTCCGCGTCTCGAGACGCAGGAAGTGCTTTGCAGATGATTCACATTTCCTTATATTCACAAGGCAGGATACGACATAACCAGAACGGAAATTATTACTTTAAAAGCTATTTAGAACGAACAAAGACAAATATTAAATAGCAATTGACAATGCCAAGATCCTTTTTTTTATTTTAATAAGCACAGATGATTGGTAAGTTGGTAATATTTGGGTAAAAAACTGTCCATATCACAATATCGTGTTAGCAATCTTATACCTATGTTAGGCTATGCTACCTTCGCTGCTCAAGAAAGTGTTCTAAACGGAGCAATTAAAAGTAATAATTTCACAATGTTGCTCATCGAAAATATATTTAAAAATAAACAAAAAAAAACAATCTGACTTTTAATGGATAAGAATAATAGCAGACTACCGTTGAAAAGTGAGAAAAATAAGATTGCCAACTACTAAACAAAATTTGTTTAAATCAGAAAAAATTATGGCATCGAAAATATGCATACATTTATTTTGATCTGTTCATATATAATTTATTACGGTGTTCAAAATATAATGGAAATAAATAAGTATTCGAAGGTACTTAAAGTATTCGATAATTTTTAAAGATGACCGTAAGTCAAGTTCAGTGGGAATATTCACAAAACGATGATATTAAACCGCGTCATAGCCGAAATTCCCTAAAAAGCAAGCTTACTCACGTATAATATACAACTGTAGACAGACAAAAAACGGATTGACAAGAATAATAGTTTTTATAGCATAGGCAATGGGATATTATCTCATTAAAAATAAGTTTTTTTTTTGCAAGAAAAATACATATAGCGCATAAATGAATACATTAAAAATAAAATACCTAGGCCAGGAAATGTCCTCAATATAAGATCAAAGGAAACCACGATGCCAATAAATAGACCTCAATACCGGTCTGACCTGAATTCCTCCAGCTTTATTAAGAAAAAACTACGCCAGCCCCTCCTCATCCACCACAGAAAATACATAAATATATAAAACAGGAATAAATCCTCCGACTCAGGGGTTTTACGAGACGAAGGGTAGAGCGATCGGTGAAGTTGGCAGCCCTGCTCCCGGACTGATAAGCCTTATCTTGATTTATTTAAAAAGAGGGAGAACACGTTTAGGCCGGTTTTATGGGTGCCAGTAAATCTTTATGAAGCCCACATAGAGCAAACAAGGCCAGTAAAACAGTAGCGAGTTACTGTTTAACCGACACTAGCGTGTGGGTACTCGGTCTCACTACCTTAGTAGCCGGCTAAGTACTGCATCAAAGATGCATCTCCCTGCTTTTATGGGCCTTGTACTCTTGTCCGCGCTTGAAGCTGTACTTATAGCACGGTAATTTCTCTACTTCAGTTTACAAGCAGAGACTATATACAATCCGGACAGTCGGTAATATAATTGGATATTCATTTCAAAAATAAATATGGTTACTCACTACAAGACAATTCGACAAAATATGTACATTATACCGTTATATGTTTCAGCAGTATAACATAACCTTTTTTTTTTGTTTTATAATTTCCATCTACGTAAATTCAAACACTCGGTTACAAGGACAATGAAAAATCGGTCTAGATCCACAGAATTTAGCAGTTCAGGATCAGCTGGTGCAAGACTATCTATATTTTAATACATCATGTATGTATATATATATATATATATATATATATATATATATATATATATATATATATATATATATATATATATACAATAAAAAGAAAAAAAATCAATACACAACCAAAATTTTATTAAAATTATTTATCGATTTTTTTTTTCTTAAGACTTGTATTTTCCTTGGTTTTCTTAAGCGCGCTCCAAACGCTCCCTTAATCATCATAGCCAGTAACGTCATTTCTACAAAAAAATACGCTACGGTGGAGTTTTGAAAGAAATTACATAACCATGATGCCATAGGGAGCGTTTTGACGCGTAACTATATCGTTCAAATTTCTGTTCTGTTTTTCTGAGGAAATATATTACGGATTGATATGGAAATGGAAGGTCTCGTATTTTGAATGTAATATCTATATATGTTACGGGTTGAATTACATAACAATAAACAAAATACCGTGTAAGACATGATGGAGACAAGCATACATTTGTATCTCCTCCTGGCTTTACTTTAGATCGTTTGTTAGCTGAGATGATCCATAATCCAACTCCTTTTTAGCCTTCGGTAAGTATTATCAAGGATATTTATTCTAGTCATAACTTGTAATAGTCTCTTAGGCTGACGAGAAGTCAGTGGTGTTAAACAGGTGTGTCTAGTGAGAATTGTTGTATCGTCAGAGTAGGTTGCTGTGAGTGTTAATGTCAAGTGGGATGTCATGTGTATATATTATGGGCAAGATATACAACGGTGCAAGTATCGAATCTTGGGGTATTCCGGTCTTTATTGGGCTGAAAGACGAGATTTTTTAATCTTGTCGGACAGCGAAGAACCTCTAGGAACGAAAAGAAAGAAGGATGAGATAGCATGTCGGAGGGAGAAGTGATTTCAGTTTAAAATGAAGTCTCTCATGCAAGACTTCGTCAAATGCCTGACCTACAACAAGAAATACAGCAGTGGCTTATTGCCACTCCAGAGCTGTTGAAATGCAGTCAGTAACTCGGAGTAATTGGTAGGTGGTGGAGTGTAATTAGCGGAATCCGAATGGATTTTCATGTATGATTGAATCATATAGAAATGACAAATACTGCACATTTCACTCTTCCACTCTTTCAGTCACCCCAATCCACAAGTGCAATATCTCTGATCTTCCCTGTTACCCAGTGAACCAGAACGTAGGCTAAAAAGACAAAGACCAAGGTAATTCATGGTTTATAAATAGGTACTATAGAACAGGAAAATCAAGACTGATGATCATAAAAATCAAGGTCTTGCAAAAACATCAGTTTTTATGATGCGCTAAAAGCGTAAATAAATGCGGTAAAACGAATAAATAAATAATGGTTTTAATTTAGTGATGTAATAAAATATTTAAAAGCCTTTATAAAAAAAGGGGGTATGAATGGAGTTACTGGGCAGACGCATTCTAACCAATATTTTTAATTTGTATGGAAACATAATTAATTAATTGTCCAAAAACAGTCAGACAAACCAAAAATAATTACAGAAATAAATAAATAAAACCACTTATATTAGCATCTAGTCATTCACAATTTATGATATGTTATCTGAATAAACTGGTTTAGCTTAGAGATTAAACAGATATTGGTTGTTACAGCTGTGGACTTGGACGATAACAATCATCTGTGTACACAACGCGCAACCCATGCATTCGTATCCAATAACAGTTGCTAGCCGATAATGGTATTGTACTATATATATTGTGTATTATGTATAAGAGGAGGCAGGAAAGAGGGGGGGGGGTCGGCATCAGCTACTTAAATTATTGATTACATGGATAGCAACACAGGAAGAGCTGATCCCGCAACCCTCTTGGAAATTTCATCGAGGAGACGTAAGTTGAAAATTTCAGTGAGGTATCTGTAACACGTGAAATGGGAGATGTGAGACGTTACAGCCAATGCTTAGTAAAGTGTTATAATTTCGATCAGTATTATAAAGAAGTTGTTGAAAATAAAACAAAAATTAATATAATTTTTTTTTTAAGAAAAATGTTTTCTGGTCAGCTTTTACTTATCTATCAATTTCAAAACAGCTGACTGCTGACTAAAATATGACTAAAAAATAATAAAAAATAACTGTTATTGCTTAACCAAAATTGCTTCCTTTTGCTAGCTTCAACTTTTTATAGAACAGAGGATCAAATTCGTCGCAATTGAGAAGCGGTATTAAAAAAAAACAGCGGGTAGTCTTGGTTCGCTTTTATAGGACTGATTTAGGGAAGAAAAAAATTTGCTTCCTGGACCAACATATGTCCAACGTTCATTCTAGTCCTTAGCTGTGAGCACGACGCAGATTAACGAGTAACCAATTATTCAAAATATTTTTTTTACTGTAAAGTATTCCAATAATCTAATATAAGATTTAACTAAAAAAATACCAGTCACAATTTTTTCATTCCGCTAAACTTATATTAAAAAAAAAACATTTCGTGGTTGCATGAATTTGTTTTACAATTACAAATTTTCTTGTTCGCTTTTATTAGGTTGTATTAATGTTATGAGTATACAAGAATTAACTTTTAATGTGAGATATATTTAATTTTATTATTAATTTAGCTTTTTTCTTTTTTTTTAATTTCAATCTGCTCTCTACATCTCTACAATTTTTCTTCATAATGACATTGTAATTTTATACTTTGTTTACACTAATAAAAATAGTATTTGTATAATATTTTGTTTAATGTTCGCGAAATTATCCGTAACAACAATTATAAGTCCCTAAAACTGTTTAACCTTTTTTTTTTTCAATCTGAGCATAAGTAGTTGCGTCCAATAAAGCGTTAAAATTAAGAAGTAGAATACATTTTACTAAAGATAAATATCCAGCAACCGATTGAACTTATTATTTACTATGCTACAGATCTTTTAAGTTAAGACTTGACGTTTTATCTCTGTTTTAAGAAGAACAAGTATATATATTTTTTTTACCAAGACTTCCATTGAAGTCATTGCCCATTTTTTACATATATAGCGATTTTGGAGGAATATATTACTGCTTCAGGGCATTCGCAAAACAGGCAAGATTAAAAATAGCCAATTTTTGTGGTATGACGTTGAAAGGAGTGTGCGATATGGATATGTAATTCTTTTTTTTTTTTACAAACATGAATTCTAATTTATCCATAAAAAATAAATTTTGGATTTCAACAGCTCTAAGAAAAGGCTTCAGACACATTTAGTACCAGTAATGGATTTTAAATAAACCATACATAAAATATCTTATGAGAAAACAACCAGAAGAAAAAAATCTAATAAGCTAACCACACAAACGAATTATCTTCTAATCCAAATAAAAGTTTGTGATAAATTTACATGTAAATGAAATGACAAAAAAAAAAAATTAAAACTATTTAAAATGCAAAACATTGATCGTACATTGCATTCACCCAACTCGTTTTATTTCTTTTCAGTAAGAGTTAAAGAGGTCGAAATGGCAAGCGGCAATAATTAAAAACATACAAAATAAATGATATCTCCATAGCTCAATTGGTTGCTTTAAATTTAATGGAACAATAAAAAATTTGTATTCATGATTTTTGAAATCGTGATTGCATCGCTAAGGAGTTCAGATACGATCTCTAGCTTAGTTCTCTATTCCACGAATGTTATAATTTCTCAAGGGGTGAATGTGAATTCGCATTAAACAGTGGGAAATATAAGGTGAGATAATCTAGCAATAAGAGGAGTGCCGAGAAGAGATATGATATGGTAAGCAGGTGCTCAGCAACGCGGTTATTACAATAAAGAATACTAAAAAATACGACAGCCTTAGTGCCGGAGGAATATTGCCATGCTACGATTATAGAGGCTGCGCTTATGTAAATGGCCGCATGTGTGTGTGGTCTGATACACCTGTTGTTTCATCGGTAACCGGGTAGTATAGTTCCAGCTACAGGAATAGTTTTCTGTGTAACTGAGAACAAGCCGCCAAAGTGTGACAAGGATCAAGGCGGCATGTGAGGTCTCCGATATGGGAAAATTGATACTTCATTGTCGATTCAAAATCGTGAGTGACCAATTTATTCACAATAAAATGAATAGAAAATACTTAGTATTCAATAAATTAACATAGTAGTGTTTTAAAGTAAATTCTTAAAATCTTATTATAAATTTACTTTTTAAGGATCAAGAAGTATAGTATTATCGAAGAAAAAAATGAATGTTAAGCGAAATTAACATGTATATTACAGAGATCGAGACGTAAATAGAAGAAACTAAACAACATATAAAATTAAACATAAATAATTAATAAGGAGAAAATTTCTAATATAAACCCGATTATCGAAGAATTTTTAAAAAATTTCAGGTGACATAAAATTATATTTAGAATACATCTTGAAGGTAATAAAAATTGGGCTCGTGGCTAGAACATTGCACCATATTACTAATTACTTATATTAATGTTTCCATAATTAAAAAAAACACACACACAACATAATTTGACTCTTGAAATGCATATATAAATAATGAAGTAAAAATAAATATTTTTTTATAGATATAATATATTTTTTTGCCGAGTATTGAAATTTGCCACATTTAAGGAAAATAAATACTAGAGGTAAAGTATGCATTCACAAGGCAAAAATAAAATAAAATGAAAAAATAAATAATGTACAATCAGTCAGGTGCCACTCCAACTAGCTTCCTCTGAAATTGAAAGCCAGTGGAGGCTGAGTGAGAGTATTAAAGCCGCAGGCGCTCATAAATTGGACTGAGAAGGTTGTAATTAACAGAACTCCAATTATCGTATTTTATCGGACTTGGAGACATTCCGGCTTTAACTAAAGCTTAGAAGTAGTGAAAAGGATTGGACAGGTGGATTTGAATGATTGGAAAGATTCTGATAAAAATAATAAATTAAATAAAACTAAAACTTGTAATAATCGTTGTTTTTTTTAATCAGGTATATAAATTTGAGAATATATGATAATTGTTTAGCAATTGATTTTGCTTTTCAGAACCTTTAGAAGAACTTTGTTGTTCTTTTATATGTATTACAGCTACAAACATATAATATTTAATAATTTACATCATTTAAAATAATACCACACATTTTCATCAAATTCACGTTAGTTTAATACTGAAAAATAAAAACAACTACGTAGTTTTGATAATTTTTGGCAATGAAATGTTCTGATTTTTTTTTTAAATTACTACAAGCTTAATGGACAGATACCCAAATATTAGTTCTTCAGAAACGAGATATTCAAAAGATTTTTTTTTTTTTTAACTGATTTACATACTTTTTCTATATTAGACAGCTCAGGGTGTCATGAATGGCTTTTGCAGTTTTCCTTGCTCCGGTATGTAGATGAACTGTATAACTTTCGGTTCACACGACTCTCAGTAATAACACGGTGCACTAATCTCTTAATTAAACACGTTCGTTATACAAAAATTTATAAACACTTAATCAGCAGTAGGATATAATTATATGTCTTATAATCATAAACATTGTAATTAGTTCGTTACATAAACCAACTGCTTAATTAGGCTACAAAGGCATGTCCGGGCCATTAGTCTACATTTTTAAAGATAATTAGCACGTTATCGCAAACATACTAGTCAATTAACAGTATCACTCAATTAACCAACAACGGCTGAGTCGCATCGTTACAGAATTCATCAATCATTTAAAAACGTGATATTATATACAAAATAAACAAATTGAATCAGAAACGAAAATATTGCGGAAATGGGAACTAAATCATGAGCTTACAGGATATCATGAAAAACCATATCATTACTTAAAAGGTGAGACCAAAAATACTTTCCTAAAATAATTATAGGAATAATGAATTATTCATTATTTTCATCGACGAAAAAATAATACTTAATAATTAAGTCATATAAATTATATATATAATGGGCCATATATATAATTTATATGACCCGTAAATTAATTAAATTTTATTTGTTATTTTAATTACAAAAATCTGTCCAAATGAAGGAAAATAATTAATGAAATTAAAGAGCTCTCATTTCTGATACATTATTCCCATGTGAAATGAGCATCAGAGGAAGCCAGTGGTAAATGGGGAAAATATCGTTGTTCCAGTACAACAGTGTAGTATCTAAAAAAATGTTAATTTTAAGATATGCATGCATTCCTAGCAATCTATGCAGTTAATCTCTAAAATAATTATATAAGTGCAGAACTGCATAGATCTTGTATTTGTTGCTAAGAATATTCACGTGCCTCAATATTAAAAAAAAAAAAAGTCTAAATTTTTTTATTGAGGCATTTTTGAACCAATTCTAAAAGTTTTTAAATTTCTTTTGAGTGAATGTTTATTTTTAAAAAATACAATGTAGAAAGAAGATTCATATTCATTTATAATTTAATCTTTATTAGTCATATTATTATAATTTTAACTAGAACTGATCTGCATTTTATGAGTCGAGCACAACGATGTTTAGAGACATTTTTAGGTCATTTAAAATGTGTCTGTAGAGAATGATGTGTTTGATGGCCTTAAAAAGTCACTGCAGACATAAAAATCTAGATAAAAGTTAGTTCGAATAATTTTCCGTAATAGATTCGTAATAGATTACTTGGATGAAACATGACTGCAATCTGTATAATCAAACCACTTAAGGAAAAACCTTGTGGGCGAAACATAGGCTGGAAGGTTACGCTCAGCACGTGAAAAGCCTCTACATAACATTATGTCATATACGATCTATCTCGTATACCGTCAACATTTTTTTTTCTTGAATAGTTTGTTTTGCATTTAATCGCATACACTAATTCATGAGTTCATTATTTCAATAACAAAAGAATAGGCGCATGCGCACTAAAACATTCTTCTTTGAGTTGTTTATCTGTAGTTATGCGGCTAGGGTTGAAAATTGCCACATCATAAAATTATGTCATAAAAATAACAAAAAAATGTTGATAAAAAAATTAATTTTTATCTATCTATTAAAGCTTTCAGACAATCATGTTGCTGTATCCAACTTAATTACTCTTTATTATAAGTATCTTCACAATTTTGCCTCAAGGTCACAATGAAACCCAATTATTCTGATCTGGAGGCAAAATAGTGAAGAAAACTTGGTCAAATAAAATGATCAAAAATTGACACTATTTATTAATCAAATGGTAATTAAATTAATTGTCAATTTACTTCAAACAAACGAAACCAGCACCGACAGATGGACTGATCGAACAAATAGGCGGCTTTAATTATAGATAGAACGGTAGTAAAGTCTAAATTAAACTTGAGAGGACCTCCCAGTAGCATACATATGGTAGCATATGCCTTCACCACTTGGTGAATATAATTAGTGTACCTAGGATAGTGGAGGGTATTTGTGTCCTGGCGGATGTACCCATAACACGTGCTGTATTGGGGCTGGTAATATTAATGTCTCATATTAGGCTCGAAAGTAAGCCATCTGTCCTCTGCATAGCAATCGTAGTATTTTATTGCCTTCCTCAATATTATTTAAGGGAAATATTTATCACAATCTACAAATTAATTAAAAAAGTAGAAGAGAAAGATATGATATATTTATTATTACAAGTCTTGATATTTATTATAATAAGCCGCATAAAGTCAATCAAATTATTTCAGCACCTAAAGAAAATTATCAGAAGAAATAAAAATATAGGGATTTGCAAGAAAAATATATTTTTCATTTGACAACTGTTTGCAGAAGAAAGAAACAATTCCCTAAATACATGCTAACACAAGCCAAGCGCCAACACCTTTGACGAAGGTTCCACAAGAAACCACATTTTAATAGACTCATTCAAGAGATAGCCAAAACAAACACACCAGACAATGCTCTTAGAACATTGAAAAGGAGCCTGATGAGAGACCTGCTGTAGATATAAGGAACATTATTATCAATGCCTAAGGAGGCACCACTGGTACATTCTATTTATCATTATTCAGGTCTGGTTTTGATTGGAAACATCACATATTGAGTGGGGCAGAAATGAGTGACATATTTTGAAGGGCTGTAAAAACAAACCAATGTCTCTAGAAAAAAAGGTTATTGAAGTTCCTGGAAATTTTCCATCAACGTTCTAGTCATTTTTGGTAGAATTACATTGATTTCTTGCCTGATCCTTTCCTTTTGACCATCCTTCAAAAAATCACACGGAGTTGATCTGCTGGCCACTCCAAGTCACCCATCAAACAGATCTGTCGGGGAACATTTCCCTCAAAACCCCAAGCGAATGTCGAGAGGTGCGAGCCCTGAAACCGCAAATCCTCAAAGTCGATTCAATATACCTTGAGGAAGTCTCCAGGGCATAGGTTCTCCTAACATTGCACAGGGCGTAACATTGCTGAAAAACTTTTACTTAATATAAAATTAAATTGCTACTGAAGCGAAAACATCCTTTAAAGAATTGCAGTATTACTATTATTGTTATTATTATTATTATTTTTTTTTTACAAGCTAGCAATCCGGTTGGTTTAAAAAGAAATTATAGACGGTTTACTCAGAACGGAAGTTTGTTAAAAATGGAATTGAAAGAAAAATATTTGAAACAAATGTTTTTTATATAAATTTTAATAAAATTAGATTTATACAAAACAAGATAACAACAAAGTCGAACAAACAAATTCCAAAAATGAAGCCAAGTTGATATAAACAGAAACACAAAAGTAACACTTCACGTCTCGGACGAACATTGGAATTTTTGCGATATAAAATTGCGAGCGCGATTATGAAGGAACGAATATTTTTGGGAAACATACAACAAAGTGAATTATTATTAAAATCATTATTAATTATTTCATTGGATGAATTGGGCGAAGAATTGAATAAATGGTCCCTTAGCATTCTATCCTCTGACTTCTAAAACGTTTGAGCTAATGAATCGAATAAATCTTAAATTTTCTTCTTTCGATTAAAGGAACAAAATAAGCTTATTAGTGTTGTTATGTAAAACAGAATTTTGTTTTATGCTTGACAATAAAAGATCCCTTTAAACGATACGTAAACGTTGAACTAAGACTGAAGACTTCTAAAACGACACTTGAGAGATTTCGGTCTGAGTCAATAGCTCGGCTTCTCTTTTTTTAGCCTCTATCTGTTCCTGCTGCGGTGAGGGGGAAGGAGGGGGAGGAGGGAGAAGAGGTGCATTAGCTCTCTGTTCCTCTGACCTGTTATCACTTTCGGAAGATAGTGTATTCGACGGATATGTTTGCGCGAGAATCTTTTCGGTAAACAGTCGGCGATAAGGCTTCCGCGTACACAAATAGATCTCCTCCTCCTATACACACAAATAAAACTATTTTTATCCACTCCTAGACTCCGTATAAGAAATTTTTTTTCCTGTAGCCCGGACCTTTGGTATATTCTGTGTAATAGGATGATTCAACCCTAACCATTGGTAACGCTTTGTATACCCGAGCAATAGAATGGGATCGGTCTGGAGTTTGGTGCCTTTCATCTCCAATGGGATAAATTCTCTTTTTATAATGTAGAAGAGAAAATTGGATGAAAGTTTGTTATTGTTCCTTTTCTCAATAACACGATGGAAAGATAATTTATAAAACGTTGGTATGTAATATGCCGGTAATTATAATATATAATTAAATCGAAAATATAAAACTGCTATACAAAAAAAAACATAATCCGGATTAATATTTTTTTTGCATATGAAGTGATGTTAATATTCTATCTACACGTCATAGGTTATACCATACGTCATACCTTGTTTAAGATAGTATTCCTTGTTTAAGGACAATCTTTATATTTGAAGTATTGCTTATTTTATTACTCTTTTAGCTTATTTACGATAATAATAATTCGATAATGGCCAGAATAATGCAAATAAGACAACAAAATCGAAATCAACAAAGTTAGACATACCGGTTTGGACCGTGGGACGCACTTCATTTACAAATTTTCTAGTGTGAATGATATTTTCTAGTGTGGATTTAGGAAGATGGACGAAATATTAAAGCGAATTATGAAATTAAGTTAATTTAGGGTAAAATTCGACAATAGTGCTTTACAATTACACAAAAATTACCTCGGAGCTGCGTTTTTGACACTCCTGAGATAAGTAAACGCAAAGCCAAAAAAGTCAACCCTTCGGCCCTTTGCGGATTGTAGCGATTAAAAGGCGCCATAGAACCGAGCCAAAGCCTACGATTTGACAAATGACCGTGGTCTAATTATGCCCGTATCCACATGCTCATCGTCATCAGGATTGTCTAGTGTTATCATTATCCCTATCAGAACACATCCCTAATGATTCTGCCGATACATCGCTGATGGAGATAGTTGTGGGCATTGGCTCGTTAGATTTTTTAACAAATAGGTTATCTGAACTGAAGTTTGCGAAATAATAATAAAAATAAAGCGAATGATTGGGGGAGAAATATTCATTACACTACCTTATGGATTTTGTCAAATACTTATACCATTTTATTTAATATCAAACTCATTACTTACTCATTTTTTATTTATCATAATATTCATCATTATGGAACAAGATTAAACTCTAGTATGAGCTAATATTGAAGTACGAGGTTCGGTAGTAGCAGAATACGACGTACAACATAAATTTACCTTCGTTCAGTTTGGGTTTTCATAAATTGAGAAGGTTGAAGAGTGTTCAGTGTTCGATGTAAATTGAAAATTAATATTGCTTCCCTAAAAATCACTAAAAGTAGTCACTCATTTTATAATTTGATAGGGTTTCCAATAATTTACTAGTTAATATCGCTCCAATTGGTTTTATACAGATGTCAAGGAATAATTTTTATAGAATTTAGTGCAACCAGGAACGCTTGTGAACATCAATTTCTATCCTGATAAAGTCGATGGAAAAATTCTGTTGTTACGTTCATACTACCAACAAACAGATAATTTTATTACATATCTATTACGATCACATAAAAATATACAAAACAAATAAATAAAATACTTTTACAATTTTGAAGCATTTATTTTTAAAATGATTTAATAATCTCTGATTTTTGAATTTTGGTGTTTTAGAACTGAAGATGAATTTATAAGATTCGAGACTAGTTTTCAATAAAAACAAAATTATAGAAGTGGCAAATAATTTATCAATCCCTGATTAGATTGATCCTTCTATTCATACGGACGTCAATTGATAAAGTTTATTAATAATATTTTTTCTTTTTTGTTTTAGAAGATTTTTTATATATAATATTTAATTTTGGGTATTATTCCATGAAGTAATTTTCTTCCTTTAATATCCCGTTTTATTTAAAAAACGTTTATCACATATTTATATACCATACTTTTCAACATTTAGGGGATTTTCCCCACCTTTCGGACAAAAATTCTTATGAATTAATCACTGTTATCCTATTTTCCTTTCTCCACTCTTTTTTTTTTTTTTTTGGTCGTTTCATCCATAAATTTTATTTTTTCTTGAATTTGTCGCATATTATTTAAAAAAAAAAAAAAATTGTCACAATGACAATGATATTCAAGGCAAGTTGCACCTCTTTTTATTAGTTTTGATAAAAAAATAATATGTGACTAATTCAAGACGAAATAAAATAAAATGTATAAATGAAATGACAAAAAAAGAGTGGAAAAATGAAAATAGAATAATAGTGATTAATTCATAAGAAAGTTTGTCCTGAAGACGGTGAAATTCCCCTAAACATTTAGAAGTATGTAATATAAATATGTGATAAACGCCTTTTAAATAAAACAGAATATTAAATGAAGACAATTACTTCATGACATAATATCGAATTCAGCATTAATATTACTTTATAACTTTTTCCCATTATTTTGTGAAACATTACTGAAATCACATCGGCCCTACCACATTGATTCTAACTATTGATGTAAGATTTTTTCGGATTTTCAGGTTAACACATATGTTAATAAGAAACTGATTTCAAAACCAAGACTATCCTTAGTAAGGCTATAAATAATAGTTTTTTATTAATAATAAAATAGACTTAGGAGTTAAGTATCTTGGGGATCTTTATGTCTAGCTTTCTCCATAGACGAGATGAGGCTTTAGAGTATATCGTCGATATTACCGTTTATTATTACTTCTATTACGAATACTTAACTTTATAAAAGTTGAAATCTCCGAGTATACATCCTTCTGTGTAATATAAGGCGAGTATGGTAAGAATTTAATATAGATGGCATTGCTATAGAATAGTATTATGTCTAGAAACTGAGAATATTTTGTTCAAACACCAAAAACACTAAGCCTAACATATTTCATTCAACAAATTTCATGATAGTTTTTTTTAAGGCCGTTTTATAGGCCGTGATCCTAATAGAAAACGCCAAATTAAAATCGTAATAAAGAAATTACGTATAATAATAAATAAGATATAACAGGACATTTCTTAACAAAAGATGGACCCAGACTTGGACTCTGACTTAGACCCAAATCCGACACCTGAAGAACAGACTGACAATTGGAGGTATTCAATGGTGGCGCTAGGCAGCACAAATGGTTGAGTGATGTGCCTCTTCATCTTTTGTGAGGAGTCACAAAGGCTGACCGCAGCGCACCATTTGTATCACTCAGCCTCTTGTCCTCAACCATCTATCTTCATTGGTCCGTCCTATCTTCTTCTGTCTCTTCTTTCATTTAGTAGAGGGCAGATTTGCGGCCGCTCTTGGCAACGAAGACACCATGGAACAACATACGACCATCAGTGACATTTCTTCAAATGAGGAGGGTATAAATGCTTGATCAAATTATGAAGAAGGTGCATGAATGAATTTGGACAAGAAAAAAAAACCATTATGAAAACTTTGAAAAAAAATTATTAAGTAATTCTTGATAACAATCTAAAAATAGCAAACTATGAAACATTCCTGAGGCTGTTTTGCGATTAATCAAAATTATCAGAGGAGATACTCATAGTTCTGTTTTCCCTTCAGCCTGAAAAATTCAATGTTTAATATAAGTCCCACTAATCATTGATAGATAAATACAAATATCTATTAACTCCCACCCTCCTTTTTATAACATGAAATAAATATCTACATCTCACAACTAAATTATTAAATTAATTTCTTATTAATTCGTTCAATGGACTGGGCATTACTTTGTAGATGAACTATCCTAAGTGTGTTTCCACAATGGAAATAAAAAAGTCTCTGATTCTTCTTATAGTAAAGACGCGACTATTCTCTTGAAGGACAGCTAGCCGATGAGGAAGCGGGATGACAGTGGAGATAAGAGCCCACACAGGTGCCGGGCAGGTACAGTAGCAGTCGCCCACAGACTCCCAGGTAACTGCTAATTGTGCTCAACGGTATTTTAATGGAACAGCGATAAATCTCAGTCTTGGGCTCTTTAACAGTCATAGGATAGGGAGGAGTGTCTCGAGAGCTATCCATTACAACGATACGGTAATCAAGAGTCAGTGGAACTAGAAGACACTGATAGTATAACGGGAAGTTATCGGTGTTCAATGAGGGGATTATAGATTAAAATCGATTATGCAATGAATATGCAGAGGAGATAAACAATTTAAACCATACTTATGTACATTGACTTGTACCACTACTGTACATGAAGGATCATGGGTTCTTTATCTGACAAGAAAATATTGTTTCTTGACCAATATTAATTCAAGGAGGTGATGTGGTCAGCATAAAGAAAATCCCAGATTCTTCCCTAGCCCATCAAAGATTAAAGGATCCACTTTATAGAGGATGGTTATGCACCAGGAGAATGATCTCCTGAGCTCAGAATCGTTCCACGGCTGACAGTAGTACCTTATGTCTAATCACATTTTTATTAATGTAGAAACAGACTTATTTTATAACGTGGATAAAATTGTAATTGTAGATGAAGTAGCCAAGACTAGTGAAGAACTGGCCAAAAAGCTTTTAAGTTAGGGTAATTTACTCTTTTTCAAGTATTAACGAATTATAATTGATTACTAATATATTTTCTAATGTGTACCGCGTTTAGATTTAATAAAAAAATAAATAAAAATGGATTGTAAACGTAAGCTACAACACAAAAGTTTAATATCTGACAAAGTTCTTACCTTCACTCAAATACTTTTCAAGTGACAAAATAGCGGAAAATGTGGTTTTCGAGCAGGTATTTTCCAAACATTTTCCGGGGAAGGACTTCCCAATTGGGAAGGAGATTCCTCATCAGTCTTTAACTGAGGGCTTCCAAAAGTGTCAGTCCTGGCCATATTATGTTTCTAAAGAGAATTTAAGGTATTTTCGCTTTGTTTCCAAGGTATTTTTAAGACGGAAAATACAACAGCCGTACCAATTTATAAGAATACTATGCCAATTCAGAGTGAGCACGTAAGAAGAAAATAATTATTTATATGTTTGTGATGTTTTGTCACGTTAGAAATCATCAATCCTTCAATACTGATCATAAGTTAGAGAATGCTGCATTTCTTAATTGTTAAAAATTGACTTGTGCCAGTTGGCCAGAAAAATATATGGTACGCTGAAAACGAAATAATAGCTTGTCTCACGATGGCTTAAAATGATTTTAATTTGGTATATGATTGTAGAACTATTCTATAGGCGATTTGAAATGTCAAGAAATTATAGATGAACCAATTCAGGGCGCTTGTCTTTATATATTGTATTTATATATAAGTAGGTGCGAATTGGTTTCTCAGTCATATTCCTTTAGAAGGTAGAACCACTGGTAAAGCAGTCGCCGTATTCTTCAATTACGAGCTTAGAACGCAAATATATCACAATCTATTCACATCAAACAACATCCATACCTTACATCCGCAGCAACAGCCACATGCTCCAACAATGATTGCTGGGTAATGACGAGGATATTGACGATGCCAGTATCGTTTGCAGGTGTTTGAGGATGCAAATTAATCCCGACGAAAAAGATGCACAGGGTACGATTTCCTCCCATTGGTATTCCGCGCGAGCCACTCACACAAAGAGGATGTTTTCACTTAGTTTCTTTTTTCTTTTTTTTTTTTAATCCCTCCGAAGATAATAGCCTGGACCCGAGGCACTGTAGATAGCCGTCAGATAAAAATCGATAATTACATAGCGTTCGATGTTGATAGAAGAATGGTTCGTTCATTAATGATCGTTGTGCTCCTAATGCGAACCTCGTCAATGATTGATACCGAGGGGATAAACGCTAAGTTAGCTATTAGTGAGTACACTTTGGCAGCAAATAAATCATTGTAGACAGTACCTTAGGCATTAAGAAGCGGCCTGTGAGCATAGAAATAGAAAGATTTGAATCTATTACAATGATTCCAGATCTTTAGGCCCAGAAAAAATAATAATTATGATATTCAAACCTCAGTGTGGCTCTGGCGGGTCATGCTATCTCGAAATGTATCTTATCAGCTAAGTAATTTATTATTCTCTCCAAGCCTGTATCAGAAGCTACTCGAATACAGAAAATAATGAATAAATAAACATAGTGCACCTCTGTTTCACCGCATTCGGAAAAACGCTGAGTAATCGATTGAAGTCATTTCAAGATACACATAGATACACAGCTTTCAACAATTAAAAAAATAAATAAATGCAAAAATAGCGGAACAACTAAACATTGCATTGAAATCGAAAAATTCTAAAATCGTAGGTATAACAATACAAACAAATTTTTTATTCCTTTTCATATCCCCCTACACTTGTTGGTAAATAAATTAACAATTCTGTAATGTACTAGCTCTGCCCCGCGGTTTCACTCGCGTTAAATTTGGATTTACTCCTAAAATAAAAAATAATCTTTAAATCCATAACCTGCAATGTATTGCCTAGTCTCATTTGTTGTAGACATTTTCAATGAATGGCGTTCACGTTTTCACGCTTTTTTTTCTTTTATCCCCCATTTTATTTACAAAATAATGTTTTCACTTAATAATTTCAAACTAAATAAAAAGTTTGTGTAGTGAACTTACATTCAAGGGTATGAAGTGTCATGACAACAGGTACGCAAATTGGGCATTTTTTCTCTTAGCAATTTATTTATGGTTACTATTCAGCTCTAATGGGTCGTAGCGTGATGTTATAAAGCCTAAAGCCTTTCTCAATGAATAGCCTATCTAACACAAAAATATTTTTTTATTTTGAGTAGGTAATCCCTGAAATAAGCGCGTTGAAAGAAACAAACTCATTACCTTTATATATTAGTATAGATTAATAATATTTATTCGAGGACCAGTCAGTATATTATAAATCAGCAAAATTAACATCTTATATTATTATAATGCAAGCCAACCTGTATCCTTCAAAAGGATATTTTTTTATTATAGCTTTTAATTTCAGGAAATATATTTAACAATCCTATAAGATTCAATATCATTAATTTAAATTCCTTTGATAAACTACGTTTCGGGTTTGGTGAGCATTTCAAGTTGTTCCTCCTTTTTTTTTAAGTGAATTTGTCTTTTTTTTTAAACATTAACTATGTCCTAAATTTCTAATTCCGGTCATTTCTGATCTTTGTTAGTCCAGGTAACTTTGATTTTCATTTTCGTTTCTTGTTCTAACAGTCCTTCAATAAGACTGTAAATAAGATAGGATGGTAGAAATGGTGCGAAAATCTAATCTAGTCTATTTAGGAATACGTAGAGACGGTCATCTAGGTTTCAGACTGATAACTGAGGGAAGCTAACCCCTAGGTTATGCACGAAATATTAAGCAATGTCGCGAATCGAACTTGTATCTCATGCTCATTCAAGCCATAAAATCCCGTTGTTTTCATTTTTGATAAATTTTAGTATGGTTTTTGTTATTATATTTTTCATATCATTCATACTACCTAGTAATTATTAATATCTTAAAGTAATGATCTTCCTTATTATTTTTATTTGAAGCATTAACATATCTAAAACATAATACTCGTACATGTAGTCTTAAGTATAAAATCTGTAGATATTTAGAGGATAACATAATTAAATGATAAAAATCCGACTGACCGCGAAATTATTTAATCAGTCGGTGACATTGGCAAACTGCCAAAAGAACAACAATATTAGAATTGTATTCGAGACAGTTAACAACAATAGCTACAATAAACGACGAATGAATAAACTTCCGGTCCGATAATTGATAAAGTTGGAAACGGCGTAAAGTTGGATATTTTCCCATGCCAGTTTCCGCTCCAATTTTCTGACGTGTTTTCGCAGTTGTTCAACCTACTCTAATATTCTGCTAAGAGTTCCATAAAATTTAGCCGAACTAGAAATTCGTTGAGGGGTGTATTTACTCAGTCATTTTGAGCATGGTCCTCTCAGATGGACATATTCAATCAAGCCTTCCTCTCCGTGATTAGCCAATCAACATTTGTTAGCTGCATCCTTCATGGAATATGATTGGTCCTAACAACTTATTTAATTAAGACCCGACTGGCAGCCGCTGTGGTCTCAATTGTAGATGAAGGCTGTAATATAACCTATTAAACTAACTCTTAGAAAACCAACTATAGGATGTAGATCGTATCACACCAAATGCATCAACATTTAAAACATGGAACAATAAAAAACAAAGCAATAAGTAATATTTTAATATTATGTTTTGTAGCTTTAATAGTCAACTTCCAGAAATATGAAGGAAATAATACTTACGAATCTACCTCTTAACCATAAAATGGTTCTAGTTTTATTAGTCATAAAAATATATATATATATATATATATATATATATATATATATATATATATATATATATATATATATATATATATATATATATATATATATATAGACAGGAATATATCAGATACATCAATCTATAAATACTTTTATTGTACTTTTAATACAAGAAAATAATTAATAATAAATAAATTTAGAAATTAGGTGCTTCTTTAAATTTTACTGTAAATGCTGTTAAGGTTAATTCCTATATGTCTGATGATTTCAAATATACATATAAGATGAAACGTGGCTAAAATAAAGGAACTATAAATAGATAGTTGGGATTATTTTAATTCTCTTCGATATTTTATTTCATAACTATTATTATTAAAAAAGTATAAATATAGTTCATTAAATTCCAATTTATTTTTTTCTTAATATTTCCCCAATCGATTTTTTTATTTAATTTTTTTATAACCCCAAGGTTTATACAGTCTTGACCATAATAATATCTTGATTGATCTCCTGGTGTATTAAGTTGTTAGCTATTATTAAAAAAATTGTTAATAAACTTGTTAATAGTTAACTATTAAAAAAAAAATTAAGCAGGTAAACTACCATAACAAACGTTTTTCTTATTTTGTTTTTTCACTTTTTGATAAAAGACATGTAAGTTCGAATCTGAGGTATTTCTCACTTTAATTTCGAATAATTCATTATTTAAACTCGTGTGAATTATATCTGTGAGAATTATGAATAAGTGTGTAAATCGAAAATCATAAAATTTCAAGAGGACGATTTCAAATTTAAATTAAATTAGGAAACTTTTTCTGAAATTTCAAATAATGATATCTTACCACTTTCGTTGCTGATTAAGCCATTTATACACGATGCAGAAGTGAACTTATAAAACCTCGTGATGGCTATAAGCCAAGAAGAAAACTCATTTTCGTCATAAGTCGACTTAAAAGCTTATTAAAAATTGTTAAAGATATATTTTTTAACGTGTCGTAAATTTATCCTGTAAATGCCGATGCACTGGATATGTTACTAAATATTCACACTCGTTACTTGCATCTATTGAAGGGATACATTGCCCATGTCGAAGCCTTTATCCGATATAATACCTTGGAGGAATACTTTAAGCCACCTGCACAGGTAATCTGCAATTCTAATTAGTACGACCCGGTTCGTTAGCAAGGAACAGCACAGTGGTCGGAAAGTGGAGCCACAAGATCAGCAGAGCTTTGTCTTATATCATCTTTTTTAAATTTTACAGGTTCGTATCAATATTCTACAACATACTTTTAAATTAATAGTAAAAAATAAATATTAACAAATTACAATTGAAAAAAAATGTATCTGATACGTTCAATAGACAAATATTAGCAAGACTTGAGTTTTCTGGTTTAATATCACTAGTTCAATAAAGATCAAACTAACTCAAACTGTCAACTGGAGTAATTGTTTTTTTCCCTAACGAATCTAAAACGGAAAAAATAACAAGTTAAAAAAAAATAATAATAAATTAGTAAGACTCTGAAAAATATCCTAGTGAAAGAAACAGTAAACATAAAAGCTTCATCTATCTATTCATTATTATTATTGAATAGTCTTGGAATTTTAAAAATACGGAAAAAATATATCATTTTAAATTTAATTTAATATTCAATTTTTATTTTATATTTTTGCCGATCGGCTTTTTTTTTCTAGCACGATTTAATTACTTTCGTTCAATTTTTTTTGCTTTCTATTTGATATAATTTTCGCTTGTATTTTTCCATTATACTCAGTATATTGATCTAAAATGCAAGTAATAGTTTACTTTTCCATATTTTGGTTCTGTTGTATAATTACGTACATAAATAATTAGAAAATAATGTTCTGTATGTTTATTTATTAGATCAACTCGAGAAAGAGACCACATATTCTCAAGGAATGGTGGAGTCGACAACTTGATCCATTCAGTCAAAGAAACAAGTTTATCCAGTGATTGGATGACTGTCAGATTCACAGGAAAAATGAATAGTTAGAAGAAGAAGATAAAATGGGTGCAGGACATATTTTTAGAAGTATTTGAAGAATAGCAACTTTTTAGTAGTAATTGAAGAATAGTATGCATTTTTTAAATTAATTTATTTAATTTTTTTTGGAGTGTAGTCAACCATTTTGGTACAATAATTTTACGTATTTTTTAACTGAAATGTTTGTATTTAGAAATAAAATAAATGCTTATACTCAGTACTATATAACTCACTACTATATAACTAGTTACAAAATTTACCTAAACGTATTAACAATCTTTTTGCTAGGACAATTAGTTAATTGATTAAATTAGATAAAAGATCGAATGGACTTGTTGAATTATGAACTTATGCCAGCATTTGAAAATCCAGCTTACGCATTTATATGCATCGAGATGTTTTGTATTTTACTCTCATTAATCTCTAAATTTGTAATTTAGTCTCATTAACTATTATGGCTACTGAAGCCAAGGCTTGTATATTTCTCTTTTCTTATAGGCAGTAGTCGACTGAACATAGTACTTAAATATTAACTTAAAATGTATGGGTTATTAAATATTTTAATTAAAAACAAAAAGCTTACTGTGAACTGGAATTTTATAAAGCACAGCTACTCACCTGAAAATAATAAAAATGCAACCATTATTGCACGATTTTTATATATACAATTAAATAAACATTTCTAATAATTCTAGGGCTAATAATAAAACATAAAATGTACATATAAATTCACCAATAAATCGCGTGGGTTCGAGCAAAAGTCACAAATTCCAAAACTTTAAAAAATTCACATTTTGCATTTACAGTTCATTTCTTTCTTTTTTTTTCCCTTTCCATTGTAACCCTATGTGAGGAACGTTTATTTATAAAAAATGCTGCAATGGGCATACTACTTCTATAGTAATGTTTTAGTTGCATTACATAGCAATAACATTGATTGTTGAAGAAATATAAAAAAAATAGAATAGAAAACAGTATGAAGAAAAGAAAACCAAATAAACATCATAAAAAAAAGACAAAATCCCCATCTCTTAGCGCAAATTAAAACAAACATAATTTATTTCATTTTTAAATGAACTGATCAAGAACTGTAAACAATTGTGTTATAATAAATAAAAAATGTTTGATTTTGTTCTTTTAGGATTTCTACAACTTTCTGATTATTATTTCTTTTATTTTGTACACATTTATTTTCCTTTTACATAATTTTAAAACAAAGACTAATGGTGTGGAGATTATCACTAAGTATAACAGAGTGAAATTATTTAGCACCTGTACTTTCTAAGCTACAAAACACTAGTAGAAGGGTAATTAAATGTATCATGAAGGCAAGCAGGATGTTTAGCGAAGGGAGTGAGAAAGGAATAAGAGAAAAAGTGGAACCAAGAAATTGCGGTAGCTGAGGAAGTGGCAGAACGCAAGTTAACCCTAGCCTGGCGCGCTCTATAAATCACGGTGAGAATTAATAGTTTCTTCAGAGCTGTGACTGATTAATTACTAAGAGGGTCCTATCGCTGCTTCATCTGCTACTAGTAGCGATTATGGTAGCTGCCATTCCTGGACCCTTCCAGGGTATCGTGTCAAACCATTATAGGGTGGGTCCGTATATCAAAAGCTAAAAATGTATATTACGTTCCAAGTGATTCCATATTTTATTAATAAAAATAAACATAAACGCTGGCCCGTCCTAACTCTTACTTAAACTACTCGTTAACTCCAGAATTGATTCATATAAATAAATGTTTTTAAGAAATAAATGTATTTAAATTTTTAAATATTACTAATCAATTAACCATCAGAGTTTGAAAATTAATTCATAGAGTTAATTATAACATTTATTGTAAAGTTTAGTTTTTACGATTCCTTTAAACAAATAAGCAGGAAATAAAATAACTATAAAATAAATAAACAAACAAAATTAACAGAATGAATCTACAAAATAAATAAAATAAAATAAAAAGGGGGAAGACGTTTTATTTTTTGGACATATCTGTAGGATGAAAGACATCAGATTGACAAAGCTGACATTTAAGTAATTTTGCAGAAAAAGGTCGACAACAAACTGGATTCATGGGGTCAAGAGAGATTTGGAAAGAAATAAAATATAAGAAGAGGAAAGTATGATAAGAGAGGTTTTTAAAATTAAGGTTTTGACTCCAAGGAGGAACAAAATGGAGACCCGGCATAAAGTGGAGGAAAGTGAGGAAAGGAAAATGAGGCATGGGAAAATGATAAAGGAATATTGGAAAGAACAAAAGAGAGAACAAAAAGGAAGCAAAATTGGAATAGTTCCGTGATGCCAAGTAGGGAGAAAAAAAGAAAAATTACAGCTTTTAATTAATTTTTAATTGAAGATAAAAAATAAAATACATACATAAAAGAAAAATTATGATTAAATAACTTAAGTTATAAATATCCGAACTGTTTGTCAATTTTACGTTAAGAATTTAAAAGCTAACTAAAACTTATAAAAGACAAACAATTAAAACATTTTATAAATAAATAAAAAATTATAGTAATAATGGTATTAAAAATAAGCAAGAAAAGAAAATTACTAGCTTCCAAATATATTTTTACATTTGAGGTTATTAAAATCTATTTTGTTGATAAAGTTGCTAATTAAATTTTTGTATTTTATATTAACAAATTTTTTTTCTACATATCATTTTTTTATTTATTTATTATTTGTCTATTTAATTATAAGTGTTAGCGTTTAAAACACTATCAAAATGCTATTTAGTTTCACATACCTATATTACCAGGATTGGTAGCTGAAACGCTGTTGAGGTATAATGTAACTAAGGAAACATAATGATAGGGATATGATCCATAACCTGGTTAGCTCCGACGATATAATAAGCTATAACCGTCATAGAGATATAATATTACATTTGCCAAATTTAATTAAATATTGTCAAATAAATAAAAAAATCGTTTATAAAGCATTGTTGCCCTCCTGTTTAGCCTGATCTACCTATGCTACGAGGCGAGACGGCATCCTCTACTCCGCCTGGTGGATGTAAGTCCCTCCCCAGGGCTACGTGCTTTGTTTCCTAAGTCCCTTGATTAATGAGTGCTTAGGGGAACCCGCTCCTTCTGTTAGTCGACCATAAATCCTACCTCATCTCGTCGGATTTATTTCATTTAATCTCCAATTGTCAAAACGTAACTTTGTCTTCGTTAGAGCCAGTCAGTTCCCTTCTTGTTATTAAACAGATGTAAATATCATGGAGGGGGCACCCAATTTTCCTAAATTGGTCTGATGCGAAACGAATCGATAAGTCACTGCTGAATGGATAAGCATCAGACAGTATACAATCAGTTGTTGTGCATTGACGATTATTATTTTATTTTTTTAATTCCAAAATGTATGAATTCGAGGTATTTAATAAGTAATTTTTAAAATAAAAGTTGATTAATCAATAAAAAGTTTTTATTGACTGATGAAAATACCTCATATACAAAAAAATTGTTATGATTTTAACATATTTATAAATCACTGGTGTACAGAGAGCCTTATTAATATTTATTTATCTAATATTGTTGTTTGTATCCTTAATTGTACAAAACGCTAATTTTTACAGTTGTAAATCGTGAAAAATACGAATACTGATAAGTATAGATTTTTTGAAAAAAATTATAAAAAGCAAAATCATAAAGAGGAGATGGCACTTGAAAAATATTTTCCTACTATTAAATTTTATTAAATTAGGCAACTATTGATTTTATTGACAAGACTACTATGTACATATCATAAAAAGCGCATGTAATTAATTTTTTATTTCCATTATAGTTATTTTTCTTCTTTTATTGAAAATTTCTCATGTTTTAGATATTCTAACTTAAATGTAATATGATGCATACATATTATAGAATATTAATGTAAGGAAAAAAAAATAAAAAATAACACCTTCGTTATTTTTAAGGGGAAGCCGACGCGAGAATGTTAACCTCGTTAGTGCTTTGTACACAGCCAGTGACAGAGCTGCCAAGCAGATTACACGCCAAACGAACAGAATTATGCACGCCAATTATACCACGCCATCGAGAGTGCAGCAATACCATGCTTCGCTCGAGCCCTTCCCTAAGAAGAAACGGCTTCATTACTTACAACCTTTAGCGTTTTGAATTGTCTCTTTCAGTTAATAAAGTCGAAGCGCGAAGCACCAGTTAGTCCCTTTATGGCCATTGAGCGTTTCTTTAGCACGATTTGAAGTCAATGTCGAATGTGAACAAGTGTCGCACCTTTCCACGAGGTTTACTTAATCCTTGTCGATAAAAGGAGAGAGACATGTAAAGAGAATGGTTGTTCTCGTTCATAAGTCAATCTGTGTTAATAGGTGCTTGCACACCGAGCTGTTTATCCCAATTATTATCTGTTTTAATCTCAATTCCAATTTATACAACATATTAAAATTTTCAAAAGATCAACTAATTCAGCTAAAAAAATTCAAAAGTACCTTTACAATGTTCTTAGAAAAAAAGATAATTTTTTTAATTAAAATTAATATTATTTATTCAATATTTTTGAACTAATTTTGACGGTTTTGACATTAATATTTTATAAAAAATCCTGACATTAATATTTTATAAAAAATCCTGACATTAATATTTTATTAAAAAAATCCTAATAAAATACTGTGAAGAAATAAAAAAAAAAAATGTTTTGAGACGAAATAAATTAATAGGTAAAAAAGAAAGTATTAATTTCAAATATTTCTCACAAGGATGAATGTTATATCAACGCATTTAATATAGATTTAAAGATTCTCGCAAGGAGAGCGCAACTTCTGAGAAAAAATTGAGCGCAAAGGGAAAATGACTAAAAACGATTATAGAGCTAAAAAAAAAAAAATAAATAAGTAGAGCAGATCGTATTTTAAATCATCTTTAATACTATCTCAAATTCAAAATTGATAATACAGAAATAGCGGGGGTGGGAGAAAAAAGTTAGGATCCCTAAAAGGCACTTCTCTAATACCAACTCAATTCACTATAAAATTTTCAACTCAATTTGGAGGAGCTGTAGATATTCGCAAAACCTAAAAAAAACACGAAAAAGCATTTAGACATGCCGAAATTTTGCCTAATATAATCCCCACTTCTATGGTATTGCCCTGCCTAGAAAGCAACTATACATACCGAATTTCATTCAGCCCATTAGATCCGAAGGAGGCCGGAAGAGCCCAAATGTAGCGAGAAAAAAAAAAAAAAAAAAAAATATATATATATATATATATATATATATAGATCGACTTCGTTTTTTGAAAAAGGCGTAAGCGCCATTTAACAAACTTTTACAGAAAACACATGAAACTTTTTTTTCCCAAATAACAATTTTTTTTAAATTTTATTATTTATTGTGTATAAAAGAAATTTTATTACGGGGACAAAACGTATTATAATTCCAATACATTTTTAAGGTTTTTAGCACTGGCCACTCTGGACTGAGATTCGTCAGTATTTGGTGCTTACGTCATCAATAGTCGATTTTTAGACCATTTCCAACTTTTTTTTTCGATATGTCGAGCAAGTATCGATAGGGGTAGTGTTTAGGTCCCAAAATAAATTGAAACCTTAATTTCGAATTTTTGGCGCTTAAGCCTTTTAAAAAAACGATTATCCCCGAAACCACCAATATTATAAAGTTAATTTGCTTACCGAAATGATCAAAAACAACAAAAGTAGTGTATATACTTATACTGCCTAAACATCGGCCTTGGAAAATTTAGTTTTTCCGGAGCTAAGTGACGTTCACGACTCAGAAATAAATACATATTCTTGAAATTTCTTCCAACCCAGTTTTTATGTAAAGGGTACTAACAAATAGGGGACGATGATGACAAAATATTTATTATTTTGTAATCACTTTTATAAATCGGAATTATCTAAAAAGTTCATATTAACTACATCTAATTAAGTAATTAAAAACAAAAGTAGAGGCCTGAGAAAGTGTTAAGAGGAATCAGTATGCTGGGCGAGAAACATTTTGTTCAACATTTAATGAAGCTCTCACATTTTCAATTCCTAATAAATATTAATTGAAATTGTAATTATAATTGTGAGTGTAGACGCTGATTAAGGTAGAGTTGTAATTAGTCTTGTTGAGTGGTCATTATCGTTGTCCTGAAAACATTTTCAACAAATCAATACGCGTTGATCATCAGTTGGTAATTCATTGAGTCGTTTCTATCCAAAGTGAACCCTAATAATCATTGAAAAATTTTAAAGTACCGCAAGAAACTATCTTTTATATTCCAATTGTGATATCAAAACCAAATTTTTTTTTAATATGTTAGAAAAATATTTATTTCTCGCATAAATTTTACAAAAATCGTCAATATTACTACAATTAATTAAATAGCATTTAAATTTAAAATAGACAATGAATAAAAAAAAATAAAAAATCGTTTAGTATACAGTTTGGATATAAACAACTGAATCCTGTCGGTGAGAATAATTGTAGAGTCAGTCAATTTTCGCTTACATCGCTGGCATGTTTTATCAATGTACTGAAATGGTATATATAAAATATGTATATATTACTTAAACACATTTAGATAACATTCACTTTATCAAAATAAACGAAAATGGATTTACACCACTATGATTCTCACCGGCACAATTATGTTATGTAGAAAACTGATATATTTATGTTAGCCTAATTAGGAGATAAATTGCGTATGTCTGTATTGAAAATATTTTAAATAATTAATTATTCATAGACTAGGTTAGGATCTCACGTAGTATCTAGCAGTTTTCCAAACAGCTGAGATGACAGGCTGGGAAGCACTCAGGGACCTACTGTTGTCCTAATTACCCCCTACGGTTCTTCAGGAAATGGCTTCCTATTCGCTCCGAACTGAATTTACTGAATTTATCGATCATTTCCAATTATTGACCCAATCGATAGCTTTGAAATTCGTAATTAAAGCACAGTAATGGGACCACATTGCTTTAGGATTAACGAAGTTTCAGAGAGAATTGAATTAAACCCTTAATATCTGCACTGACTTCGTTTACTGCACGTTTCAAATATGGCTATCGTATACAATGCTGCCTGATTAGATTTTACTGAACACGAACTCTGTTTGAAATGTTTTCATACGATTAATTGAATTTCGAAAATACCTATAAACTTATACAAGCACACCTGGTATTATTTTATGGTATTGGAATCATAACATTAAATTCAGACACTACACCCTCTTTAGTATCAGTCCGACGAAAACAATTGATTGAACTGCACTTAATGTGTGAACTGTATTAATACCGAGTGGGAATGAACAACGGATAGTTTAAGCAAATTTTATGTTAATAAAAATTAAAATGAATCGAAATGCAAGAATAGAAGATGAGATACAAGAACAATTTTAATTCGCAAAGTCGTAAATATTTAAAACTTTTTTTTTTTTTATAAAATTTTATATTATTCAACATTGTAAAGTAATTAGAAAGGTGAGCGGAACTTAATTAATTAACTTCTTAGTCATTAACATAACGTTTCCGCAATGACGGTTAGAGGCACAAGCTTAAAGTTTTGTGAATATTTCATGGTAAACCTATTATTTTTTTTTAATTTTAATTTTCGTATAGCTGAATGTGTTAAAAATTATAAGCAAATGAGCTATATTCCGTAAAACATGTTATAGGTAGGCATAAGGGAGATAGCAGCAAGAGGTGCATACTTCTGACATTCAGCAGAATTATACTGTCAGCCTAGGAGGTCTCTCATCCAACTCCGCTTCAGCATTTGACGAATTGCACCAGTTACGACAGTAGTTGCCATATTTTATATAAATTTGTAAATGTATCCATGCAATTTGTCATAAAACCGCTTGTGATTCATACGAATGTGATTTGTCGCAAGTCGGTATGAAGTGCCCCGTTTGAAACGCTGCGTGGTGGTTTCGTTATCAATTTCAATAATTACGACTGAAACGTCTATATTCTCGAAATGCTTCTCTTTATAAAAGGTCCGTAAATTTGGTAACAATAAATCATTAGGGTATTAATTATCTCAATTTATTTTCCAGAATTTTCGTTTTTATATAATTAATTCTATGCCCGGAAATCAGATTCAAATGCCCTATTTTAAAATTAATTTTCTTTATTTTTCTTATAAAATCATGACAACAACGTTTTGGGCGTCTTGCCCATCTTCAAGTTGTTTATTTTTGTAAATTAGTTATATATAAATCGTCATTCATCTGCATTAATTAATTCATAATTAATTGTGGTATCGGGTAATTGTCTATGCAAACATGAGAGCAGTTTCCATGTCCAAGTATAAATGTAACGTGTTCTGACTTGTCACGGCTAAGCTTTAATTTCCATTTGTAACAACAGTTTCCTATGTTGTAAAGGTCAGGGATTCCTGGACTTGATGCCATTTCGTACTCCTTCCAATTTTCAGATAACTGGGCGTACCACTTCCTCAAATTATGATAGCATTAAAGATTCGTCTTTATTACAAAAAAAAGTACCCACTGATTTATATAAGTTACTTTTAACAAAAAAAACAACAACAACAATATATGCCTATTACAGCAAATTTGCTTAACAAGATAATAAATGTAAAATAAAGTTCAAAACTCAAATGTTTATCAATTTCATATAACAGCAACAATAAAAGGTGAGTCCACACAATGTAACAAAGATTCACATAACAACATCAAAATTCTGCAAATAAAAGTGCATCCATCAAAATTAAGAAATTTGGACATTATAAAGAAAAGCATCAATATTTTTCAGTTGGGACCATCTTGTTTATTTACAATCGGAGCATCGATTTGATATTTGATGGACCTCAACTTCATTGTTAAGTTCTCTTCAACACGCAATGCTTTCGCCTTTGCTAACTATACTGAACTTTTTTTATTAATTGTAAATCTTGTTTATTCATCTCGTAATAAATACATTCAATGATAATTTAAAAACAAAAATTGTTATGCCTTGTTGAACGTATTAAAAGATTATTTTATCTGTGACTTTTATTTGCTCGTTCACATACAACCTGGAACGCCCTTTAACCCCGGTCTGGGAACCTCTGATCTAGGTTGTGTTATAATATTATCGTGGTTTGTATTGTATCTTTTTATTTAATCGGTTTATTTTTAAATTAATATTTAAATATTTCTACATGACTAATACATGAAAATGTTAAGGAGATCGAAGGAGACGAAGAGATATTGGAGAATAAACGGATCACCATAAGATGGTAAAACAGGTACCAAATAGTATAAAATAATGATGAAAAGTAAAAAAGACAAAATGGATCCTCAATTTTAGCATTATTCGTTCGGAATGCCGTGTTCATAATCATCTAAAACTATTAGAATTATAATCAGTAGTTTCCATTCACATATTTCAGCAAGATGATCCATCCCTTCCAATCCTGACCTGCTGCTGCAATTCCAAATGTAAAAGATGTCCTTAACATAGGCACATCCTTGACAATACATCCCGCCTCCACCCAGCCGAAGTGCGTCCTCCACTATCAGAGTCGAGTGAGGGACCCCAGAACAAACAGAGCAAGAAGAGGCTATTACTGACGATCAGTCGATCCTCTGCAAACAGTTCGGTCCCATTTGAATTCCCAGCTCGTGACAAAAACCTAATTTAGACCTCCACTGCCTTCGCTAACTGCGTTCGCCCGATCTTTGATCAAGCGTCAATGGGGTCCTTGATGAAGTGGGGTGGTGTTCGTTCGGAGGGCTATCTTCGGTCAGTCGAGTAGAGGGGGGAGGGAGGAGCAACTCGTTAGTGAGATAATTTGTTAACGCTAGTGAACAGAAATTCCCAAAGGTATAGAAAAAACATGGGTATTGCGGCAAATGAACTATATTAAATATTGGTGGATAATATATTTTAACAAAATTGTATTTTTAAATACATAATTGATATTATATAGAAGACAGATACTTTTATCTTCTAAAATGCACTCCCAACCCAAATATATTTTTGTAGATTTGTGGAGTATGTCTTATTTTTTTTCAGTTAAAACTTTTTAGTTTAAATCAACAATTAGAAAAGAACGTTATTAGTATAAGAGTATTTTTAAGAAAACACAAGCACTTTATTCTTAATAAGAACTTAAGAATTTTAATATTTTTTTGTATGATTTAACTCACAACTGTAAAAACTTTATTGTAGCAGACCTTAAAACTATTGAAGAACGATTATTCAAAAAATTAGTTGTGCTTCTAAATTTAAATATCATCAGATAAATCTGTCGTCATTTCGAGAATCTTTCTATTCGTCAATGTTGATATACGAGTAGACATTCCTTTTAATGTTTTATATAAGGTAAATATATTTTAACCATTATATTTTTTTTTTTTTTTTAGTATATCGTAAAAACTGTCAGTTATATTCGAACTGACTCGTGAACAGTGTTAATAAATATGAACTTTATATTATGGAGCCAGTGACGAGGACAGCCAATAAGGAATCTCATTACGCTTTAGGGAGAAATAAAACAAACAGAGAAGATTCCACGTGGAGTCTGGGGCGGCGGAGGAAATTAAACTGAGAGCGGGCAGGATGTCGTGGCTCCTCTTGGGAAATGAGCTGACTCTCTTTGATTTATTAAAACGGCTACTTGCGACAAAAACGGCAGGAGTTTAGGTGATAGGCTGGTGTTAGACCTGATAGAGTCTGGAGGATAGCGAGTATGTCTTAGGCGGGGTGTGATGTATGATAAGCAGTATGTAAGACGGTGGTTTAAGAAACATAGGTGGAATTTAAATAATAAATATATAATCGTGGTCTGGCATCTACACCAAAGAGACAAGGCTTATCGAATTAGCCTCATCTCCAAAACTGTTAAGTGCTCTTCATTTGTTAATTAGATACTATTTTTTTTTTCTACGAAAAATCATATTCACATAGCTGTGATGGAAAGTCAAATTGAAAATTTTTTTACTAGTTAAAAATGGTGCAGGAGTGGAGTAGTTTGATTGATATGGCATTTGTCTCCATGATCCCGGACCTAGTCTAGTTGGGCTAAGCTGGAAACATTATTTTATATTAGATTTGCGGTGGACTGGCTCTAGGATCAGGAGAACCTCCTAAGGCACACCTAGGCTCCAAAAAGTACAAACCTGGCGCTTCATTCGGATGGGAAAAATTTGCCGGTTAAGCACGGATGCCAACCACATCATCTCCTTGTATTAATATTTCGTCAGGTAACAGTACATCGTTAACAAATTCTAAGCCTATTAGTAATATTGATGCTTTTCTCTACAACGTCCAAATTTCTTACTTCTGATAATTTAATCTTTATTTTCAGTTCAGTATTTTCTTAAGCAGATTTACTTATATCTTAAGAACAGGTAGTGGTACGCCTAGTTATCTGGAAAGTGGAAGAAATACGCATTGATACAAAGTCTAGGAATCCCTGACCTAAGTAATCATAAAAAAAAAAAAAATAATAAAATGGGTTCTATAATTTGGTTTTCCAAAACATAACAAAATTATAAACTACAAAGAGTGGAAAAGCGCTTCGCTTTTAATAGGTTTTTAAAGCCGAACTAATTAAACTCCGTTAAAACTTTTAATTTCCAACTTCTTCTCCTCCCGAAAACTTAAAAACTTGAAACCATCAGCGACCAAATTCAATTTGGTACGGATAGACCTAAAGCTTTCTTATTTTCTACTTTAATATTCTTCTACAGGAAAGTAATTACGAAAGGCCTAAAGAGACCAACTACTGGAATTCACTCCATAACTTGGTGACTTTTGTTATTAACTAATATATAGGGAATAGGAATACCTTGAATAAAAATAAACTAAAAAAATTAAAATATCCAATCAAAACAAATTTACACTTCCATCTTATCTGGCAGTAAATAAGAGACAGAAGATGGAAATGATGAATCTATTTTTCAATATATCTATTTATTTATTTTTCCTTGTGGAAGTATTTTCATGATCTAAGAAATGAGTGTAAATATAGTTATATTTAAATAGTTTTTATCTAAGTATATTTTTACTCACTCAAACTGTACCTATTTAAAAATTTAAAAATTTTTAATTTGGGTTTGTTACATAGTCTCTAGTAATTCCATGAAGAAAAATATTTTCATTTAAATTAGAGATCTGGATTTAGTTTTTGTAAATTATTATTTGTCTAGGACTAATTAAACTAAGTATTCCAATTAATATACCCACTAATCAAACGACCTTACAAATAAACGGAAATTGAATACTTCCACATACAATTAAAAACTCTTTGGACCCATGGAATACTGATATTTGGCCCAACTGAGCATGCACACACAAAACTATTACAAACATTTCAATCAAAGACTTTAGTTGGACAAAGACGAATTGACTGACACTTGCCAGTTTGAAAAAGACTATAAAGGATGACGGACATAAGTAATTATATAATATCGTGTAAGTAAACTAAAACCGACGATGAGTTACTGCAGAGTAGTTGAATAAGTCAATTTTTTTGATTGACAAATGAAATTTTTAGTTTTCGAAAAAACGTTTCCCATAAAGTTGTTGTATATTAAGAAAAGGAAATGGAACAAAACCATAACAATAAATTGAAAAAACAACAGATATAATATAAGATATAACAAACATGATAATTCTATTTGATATAAAACAAACTAAGCACTAAACTAAACAAACAGAAACCAAAAAAAAATTCGATATCAATTATTTATAATTGAAAAGAAAGATAAACCATAATATACGATAATTGAATATGCAATTACCACAATTTCCTTGGTAAAATTAATACTTATAACGACCTTATTACGCTCTTTAGTTCCTGAACAGTTGCGTATAAGATAATCATCTGGGTTCGAACTTGCATAAACAAGCTGTTTTAAATCGGTAAGATTAATCCAATAAGCCGATTAGTAATTACTGTTTTATTGCAATGATATTTATTCAAGGTGAGCAAGGGTGAGAAATAAAGTGAATATGAATTAATAAACGCTCCCAATACTCCTATATCCTTTTTAATAACTGTTCCATTAAACAGATCTTAAGATGTAATTCAATGTAAGATACAAAAAAATCGAAAAGATCATTGCGACCTAATCGAATCGAAAAAAACAAAAAACTCTTCCATATTAGTATGACCTCATAATATGACCAATTGATACATATGACCACTAATTAGTACAGGCCGTATCATTTAATCGTCAACCTTCGTCGATTCGTTCATCAATGCTTGGCCATATCATTAGCTTTATGCTACAATATATGTCCGTACAAGATGTAATAAAAATCCAAATATATCCAAATATATAAAACTCATTTATTATTATTTTAAGTACAAAATTAAGTACTTAACAACGAATTAAGTATCGCTTAGGTGCTAAAAAAACAAACAATCGTCTATTAATTTGAAATATTAAAAAAAAGTTTTCTGAAATGACAAAATCTGCGATCTTAAATAATCAGAAATCTTTGGAAAATTAGAAAAACGTAAATTTTTAATAATTAATATCTTTTTAGCTTATGAGGTTTCCAGATGCTAGGAGAACTTCCAGTTTCAAAGTATATACAGATCGTTTTTAGGACCGTGAAAGGCATCTGACATGGCTTCTTAGTTGAGTTGTATGATTAAATTACATAGATATTCATATAACAATAAATGATTTTTAGGTAGCATCATAAAATTGTGAACATTCTTATGATGCTCGTTTTTTTTTTTTTTTTTGACATATTCTTACTCGCTTTTAAAGTAAGAGAATAGACATTGTCAATCGCCGCCATAATACATCGCAAATAAATAGAGCCCTGTCAGCGCCTCTCGTTGTGGATTACATAACTATTTAACAATATTATAATTTATGTTTGGCCATATCATGAAATCGCTGTACGTCTAGTTGTCCATATCGACAAAAAATTTCGATTTCATTGATCTTACCAAGACACATCGTAATGTAGACAATAAACAGTGTAATATTTCATGAAATGCCACCATTTCATGAAATGGTCGGTCGCTTCATAATGTGGGTATTCTACGATCGGAAAACGACATATTTCGTATTGTGGAACTTTTCTTTCAAACCAATGATATGGCTAAACCCTTATGAACAAATCGACAAACGTTGACGATTAAATGATACGGCCATTATTAGTTGGTCATATTATGGAATGCCACCATTTCATGAAATGGTAGATCACTTCACGATGTGGGCAATTTCTTCTTCCAAAAGAAAGATGCAATGCAATGTAATATTAATGATATGGACAAACGTTGATGATCAAATCGCTAAACTTTAACGATTAAATGATACGGCCAATTATATTGGTCATATTATGAAATGCCACCTTTTCATGAAATGGTCGGTTGCTTCGTTAATTCTCTGAATTCGTTGTTAAAAAGCTAATTAAACGTGCACCTTTAATAATTTTAGCTATATTTGTGACTCCTCATACATGCCTTTCTTTATATCCTGGCATTTGACCTATCAAAATCATAACTCAGGTGTTTTTAGGATGAACAGTTATTCTTTAGGTTACTACATTTATTTTTTTTTTAATTTAATTCTTAAGCAAATTCAATCAATGTGAAGAATATTGATTAAAAAGATACAATTATTAAATAAAAGTGAGTCGAACAGATCCGCTACCTAGGACTTCATCTTGATAAACGCCTTACATGGGATCCTCATACAAGACTGAAACGACAAGAAACTGCTCGCAGATACCGTTTACTACAACACTTACTTGACAAACGCTCTAAACTTCCGATTTACTATAAAAAGCTCATATACATTGCCATTATCAGGCCTATTTGGACAAATGGGATTGAGCTTTGGGGCTCCACGAAGCCATCAAATTCATCCCGTATCCAATCCTTACAATCCAAAATCCTTCGAAAAATCCTCAATGCTCCTTATTATGTTACAAATAAAATTATACATAAAGACCTAAATATACCCTTTGTTGCAGATTTAGCCCGAAATAGATATACCTCTTTTAATTACAAACTCCTTGCCTACACTAATCCCCTAGTACGTAGTCTGTCATCCCAAACTATTTCCCATAATCCTCCGAGGCGTCCTAAAAGAAGATGGCCGCGGGACCTCCTAACATAGATGTCATCGAAATACTACCAATGGGTGGCTCAAGTGTCATGTACATTTTACCATATGCTTGTTGTATAATCTTATACAGTTGTAAATTTCTGTAAATAGAAAAAATAATAAAAGTGAACTTAAATAATACTGTATTTTAATATTATACAATTGCGGCTACTTCCATGTTGAAATAACTCATTTTTTTTTTTTTGTAACTCAATAGGATAAACCATTAGCAAACGAATCCTAAAGAATCTTCAACAATATTCACCGATTTATGGAAAAATTACGTAACGAAACAAAAAAGATTGAAACATACGAGAACTAAATCAGCATCTAAAACATCAATCTTACTAATGGGTAAATTCGTTAAATTACACAAACATAAGATTGTCGGGAAACGACAGAGCTATAAAAACCTCTGATCGTAACTTTGGTTTGGAAAAAAGAAAGAAAAGAAAACTCTGATCGGAAAAGCCGAGAAAAACCAATTTAATTCGTTAAAAGAGGTCTCGGATAAAGAAAGGCAAACATTTTATTGCCTCTCTCTCTCTCTCTCTCTCTCTCTCTCTCTCTCCATTGGATCGCTCTAAGTGTTTGCCCAATCAAGCGCCTGTATAACAAGGATTTTACTAAAAGAGGATAGAAATATACGTACGTTCCTATTTAAAGTATAAAATATACATGAGTAATAATTTATTTTAAGACTATAATGTTACAATGTAATTTTTTTAGATGATATTAATGAATTTAGTGACAACTATGGTATCTACAAATTCTGAATTTAACATGATTAAAAAAATTCTTATGAGATTAGTGAAGAGAAATCTTCCGATTTTTATTTGTTTATTGAAATTGCAGTTTTAGCTGACAAAGTTTCAGGATATATGCCCCGTCCATCTACAAGTCTCTTCATATATAATTAATAAGTTAATGATTATATAAATATCTTAATATTATTATGTTCCTTAATTGTAATAAAAATATTAATGAGTGTAATAATTACTCCTAGTACATCATATTAGGATTTTGCAATCACCTTTCCTTGTTATTATGATCCATAAATAAATTTTGTCTAATACTTATAAAACTTCTAAAATTGCTCTTTTTAGCTAGGAAGATCCTATTCATTTCTGCCGTCACAATGAACTCTGAAGTATTTATTAACATAGAGTATTCGGTAATATTCTAATATATATTAAACTGTAAAATACGACCCATGAAGGGTCTTGAAGTTCAGTACTTGGTAAGGACCGTACTGTTTCTAAGCTAACGGTTGTGCAAGAAGGTGATTCAGCCGATATCATGCTCAAAGTGTACCTACTTTATAGAGACTGGGTGAGGCCTCAGGAGGGTCTTCCGATCCCACAGGGCTGATCCACGGCTGATAACAGAGTAAATAATTTATCTGCCACAGCCGGTCTCGAACTCTGAACCTAGAGATTAGTAGCAAAGTGCCATGCCCACTGACCTACCTCGCACCTCTATTAAGTATTAACTTTCTAAATCTATTATTATTGATAGATCTTCTATTTTATTCTGTTAGTTTTGTTAGGATGGTTTTGACGATGTGTTATATATTAATTACTATATTATTTATTACTTTCCTTTATAGTTTTCTGCTCTATTTTTTTTTATTAATTTCAAATTTGTTTCACGTTATAAGCTAAAACTTCAATTTCAATAAACATAAAAATTGGACGATTTTTCTTCATTAATAGAAATGTTGAATCTTTCTTTGAAAAAAAACAAATTAGAAATGTTAAAAAAAAAAAAAGTCAGTAGCTGTACTTTTGAATTAAAACAGAAAAAAAAGTTTATTTTTCTTTCCAATTCGAGAAAAAAAATACATTATTATTTATTTATTAAACTAACAACATCTTGGCGCATAGAACAACATACCCAAGAATATATGGCCGACACTATCCGAATAAGGAACTGACTACATTATCCCAAGAGGCCGAAATAAGCTGTTACTGGACGCAGACATACGGACAGCCATAAAGTAGCCGAAGAATACAATAACTGGAGATTTCCTTGCCTCATACTGTAGAAGGCATTAGTAAACTTTTTTATTTGCCCACAATATAACTCCGACTGCGCTATCAGATCCAGAGCCCGGGTGTCGTCTCCTAATCCGTCATTGTTGTTTCCTCCGGGATCTTTCATGGTAATCTGTGAACACGTTACCTTGTATCATTCTCTTTCTTTTCTTTTCATGATCTCAATGAATCATATAGTCCACGCCTCTTGCGGTAACCCTTTAGGATTATTTTTTTTTTTTAATTTTATGAAAGGCGGCCTTATCCTATTTAACGGAACGAGACCGTACGTCAGGATCGTTTCTTCATGATCTTAAGATTAGGTAGCCAGCTTCGAAGGCAACCGTAGGCTATGCTATCTCAGAAGATTAAGCAGTAATATCTAGAAAATATATTCCATAGATATAGACGCATCATAGAATGTATGGTGTTAGCCTAGAAAAATCTGACGTTATATTCATATTCAGGGACTCCAAAAACATCATAGCAGCAAGATTAAAAGTATTTTGAATTTTATTACCACAATATTAGTTCTTCCATTTTGATATTTTAATATGAAAAACATATCCAATGTCAATATAATAGTGAGATGATTCATTCTATAACTGGGGTAACAAATTCTATATTCACAATCATTTGGGGTTGGCGATAGCATTGATAATTGTAACTATCGAAAAGCCTATGGATAATCTTGGCTATCGAAGAGATTAACGATGGAATTGTTGAACACACTTTTTCCTAAAAGTCTATTCTTTGTCTCAAAAAAAAAAATTAGTAGGACAAAAGGAAAATCTAAAATAAAAAAAAATTTAATTAATGAAAGAAGGCTGTTAACTTTAAAACATATTCAAGGTTTGGCTAATTAAAGCTTCTAAAACAGAATACTAAGCTTGAATCCAACTGTGATTCCGAGAATTTCATTTGGAAGTTTGGACTTGCCAACTAACCAATAATTGAATCATTGAGAATATTTCTTGTATAGTCCCAAAAAATATTTTACAAATCTGCTTACATTTTTCTAAAAAATGTAAAACATAAAAAAATTCCTAAACTATATTAATGTATCTAAGTAAGCTATTGAGCTTAGATCAGCGATTCCCTTCCAAAGGAATTGAGGGCCAAGGTAGGAGCAATTAAGACAATCGGTAATGAAGCCCTCATCAGGATAACGTTGCCACGAACTACGGTTACAAGTTAATTACAGGTAGGTTGGCTACTCATTAGTAGAAAAGGAGGGTACCTGACCCCGTGGGAACCCTTCAGGTCGTTGTCAGTTATGTCACGGTGGACGACTCCGTTGAGGACACGACGAGGAAATTACTTCCTTCGGAGGAATTGTTTTTAGTTTTTACTAGACAGCTATAACCAAATCTACAACACGTCGATATATGTTCCTACGAGTGCCTACAATTATAATTCCACGAACACTTGAGACGGACAAACAAACACACCTGGTTCGTAGTCACGATAGGTCACGGCTACAAGAGTTTGAAGGACTTGTTCGATGATTGTCCGTCAACAGTTCGTGGGTTGGAGAATCGTGTCCGATGGGTACTCGGCCTGTAATGGGATGTGCCGATAGAAGCCTCTCTTATGTACTTCTCAACTTACACTGATGAACTTTAGAGTTGTTATTATAGTTAAAGCCATCATATTTTATGGTCAAACTTTAATACTGTTGTATTAAATAATTGAAGAGCTTTCTATCTAATATCTAATTTAATACATCCACTTCTCAAAAACGAAGATTTTTTTGACGAATTAGTATTCTAAACCTGAAACTTATTCAGTTTATTTAAAATCTTAAATTTTTTCCTTGTCAAACAGGTCTTACAAATCAACATTTTCAATGAATATTATTTGCCTTATATCTATTAGATGTTCCTAATAATTGTTTTGTAATAATTTTCCAAAAGTGAATATATTGACTTTTGATAAACAGCACCTCAAATGTAGGAGAATTAAAATCATTCATCAAATTTATACCAAGTAAAATCAATAGAAAAATATAAAGAACCATACATTTATAACGTTTGCAGAAAATTTTTATAGTTTGAATTAATCATCTAAATTAAAAATGTCCAATTCCAAAACAGGTATTTAGGCCGTATAAAAAGTATATTAATGCACTTTTATAAATTCATAAGGTGGAGGCGAAATTTTTGAACTTAATATTTTTTAAAATGTTCATTTTAATTTTAAGAAAGAGTTTCACGAATATCTAAATCCAGCATTATAATGGAAGCATTTATGAAAATCTAATTGAAAGGTTAAGAGAGAAATAAAAACTATTTTTAAATTTTTTTTGAGTTTATGATGAAATAAATAATCAAGAAGCAGTCAATAAAGCATAGTTTTTATGATACAAGCCAAAATATTTAATAATGTAATAAATATTATGCAATAAACTATAATGCAATAAAAATATTTATATTGTTATAACCGAAAAATCGGCTTGCAGAATAAAAAATATACTGTGACTGCGTCCTGATTATTTATTTCATCACATCACAGTGGATCAAGCAAAATCAATAATTTTAAGTTTATGTTAAGAAATTTTGTCTCTACCTTATGAATTTATAAAGATGCATTGATAGTTTTTTAATCTTAAATAAAATGTAAATAGCTTAGTTGCAATGATAGCTTCAAAATATAGCACCTCAATACCACAAATTATTATGTCAATAGATCAAAGTGAGCTCAGGATTTAATGCTTTCATACGAATTTTATTAAATTATAAAATTATACTTGCAGGTAATAAGTATATAAAACGTAAAAACTCGATAAATTAGGAATGAACAAATCCCAATCCGTCGAAGCATTATTTTAATAACTAAACGGACAATTTTTAGCTTCAGCCCTTGTTTAATTTAAGTTTTGTAAAAAGAAAATTCTTTTCAAAATCTAGGTTAGAACCAGCTCATTACGCAAACATAACTTTTTCGATTTTCAAGAGACCATCCTCTCTGGTAATCTTAGAACATTAGTCAAGCAGTAAAAATATCTAAAAAATCGTTAATAATTGCCTAATAATTAAATCCATTAAATATAAAATAATATATAAACAAGCTATCTATTGAATAAAGTTTCAAAGGAATGATACGTTTGTTGTATAATCAATTTATTGTATATATTTACTTTATGGGTTTATAAATGACACCTTCAGATCATTATTATCATACTCCGCAGTGAACAATCCAGGCCATGATGAAGTTGCTACGGTGTCAACCCAAGTATCCTGAACAGTATTTCTTGCGGCTCTATTTGCATAATCTAAGGACGAAGTTGAGGATAATCCGACAGAGCCGCAGGACTAATTAAAGGACAAGCCCTCGGCTTGGAAGGCCGCCAAGGAACGGCTCCCCGCTATAGAGGGAGACATTAAGGTCGTCATCCCCTTGCAATCGCTCGTTTTTACACACTCGAATAATATTAAATCAGTCCGCTATGGGCGATAAATTCACAAAACCACTCTGGTTAGTGGGAGTTCCAAACGGTTTTGCTACTGTATAGGGGTTCTACAGTCGCCCCTCTCGCCCGGTGTTAATTGGTCCAAGGGTTTTCACAGTAATATTTTATGGCAGTTATCAACTTCTATTGCCAATAACGAAGCATGGACCAAATTTAAAATAAAAAAATAATAATTTTTGCTACCATGAAAACAACAATAATGTTACAATAGAAACACAAAAAATGATTATATGATTTATATGTACTAAATTGTGCAAAGAGGGATAATTCGATAAATATCATATTCTATTGACTCATGAAAGCCATGAATGACAATATATTTTTTACGACATGCCGTTTAGTAAAATCTGATTGAATAAAATTTCCTATTACACACTTATTATATAAATCCTTAATGGACACTTGACTGAAATAATGGAAAACATTACTATGAATGAATAGTGACTATAGGACAGTTATTTTATTAAAAAAGAAATATTTTCGTTTAATTTAGGTTCTACTGATTGAACTACTATTAAAGAGCACAATGATGCGCTGAACCCCCAGAAGTGGATGCTGGTTCGATTCCGGTCGGTGAGGATTTAGTATAATTTGAAAGAGGGCTGAAGGAATAATTCTCGAAATACCTACTTTGACAAGCTAGGTAAGTGAATTACGGGATAACACTAACTTTCGACACCAACTAGTACATCAAACGTTATTTCAATAGAGTCGGTTTTATTCAAGTTTGTTAGAATAAAAAAACGAAAAAAATTATTTTATTTTGGATTATTAAATAATTTTAAGTTATTTATTCCAATATTTAGCCCTATGATTTTACCGTAGCATACTTTAAATCCGTAAAAAAAAATATTTTTTAATTACAAAATTATTCAAGGAACTATGAACAAATGGTCTCTTTTTAAACTAAATTAACCTACCTTTTTATTTAAAAAATATGTATAATTCGTTATAAATTAACAGAAATTCACTTAAAAATTATCACCGATGTGTTTTTTTTTTGTTGTTTTTTTTATTATGACGGATTAATTTATACCATGTATACGCCAGAAAAGAAGAATCACATCTGTAATTTTCTTTACCAAAAAAACATTACGTTGAAAAACATTGATACTTAATACAAAAACGGAAACTTAATGCACGCCTTGATTAAAAAGTTAACATTCTGTTAATGATTAACTATTTTTTTTATTATACATATTAATATTCTTAATTTATAAAACTGACAATGGCATATATTTTCGCCACCACGTTCAAGTAACAAATTTGGATATAGCTACTTTTCAGGAAACAAAAAAAGAACTTTACGTTTAACTTTTAACTTCTCCATTTCCAATATATTTTTTTTTATCACTGCGTCTTTTTACTTCACTGAGTCTGATAAATTTGTGTTTATAAGCTTTTATTTTGATAATATGCTTCTGGTAAATTAATAAGATTAAGGAATTCGAAAAATGGGAATTTTAATATTCGTTACAACAGCCCATGACTTAAAATACAATTTTTTTTTTTTATTTCCCAAACATCTGACGGACTTCTATGAATTTTTAAAAAGGAACTAATCGAATTCTGATGGTTATTTTTAATTTTCTGAAATATGAATAACATCAGAATACACAATTCCTACTTTACGTATTTATATTTCGTTACGTTTATGATATAAAATCGGGCGTTTCTATATAATATAACATATTAAGTAAATCAAAATTAGGCCTTTAATGGAAAAATAAAAAAATATTGTATGAAAAAAATTATATTTTATGAAATTTTATGATATTTGATTCTCTGATCTAATACAACATTTTGTTTCTTAGATGCTTCAATGAGTAATTATTAATTAACAGGAATTATTATGTGGAGGCATAAGTGGATGAAGGTAAAATTTTAATGAAATTTGATTAATTTTTTTAAAAACGATCCTCGATTCACTGAAGAATTATGCGATTAACCGAGAATATAAATATAAAGAAAAAAGCATCATTCACTCATTCCTAAGATATAATCAATGTCTTCAATTAATAAATTGAAATAAATATATTCAGATTATAAATACGAAATTTGATTATCAATAGTTCAATATATGTATATATATATATATATATATATATATATATATATATATATATATATATATATATATTATTTACTAAATGTCTCCAGTAAACATGACTATGATTCTTAATTCCATAAGAAACTGTGAATCAATTGAAAAAATAAAACTAAAAAAAATTACCAATAAGAAGACATAATAATAAATTTTAGGAGAAGTAATTAAATTATTAATTGAATGGCAGTTAGCAATAAATCATTAGCCCTGAGCCGTTTCATTAAGAAAGAACAACACAACAGCTGTCCCTATGAGCCCGCCTTCTGATTTATATCGACCTAACATCTCGATTATTACAAACTCCCCGGTTCGATATAAAATATATTCAATTACTGCAAAAAGATACGGTATCATATACTATAAATATAGTAGGCATATGTTTAAATAATTATCTCCATATGAGGCGGTGGGAATATATCATTGAGTACACTAAAAGACATTAATAGCGCTTCGATGGGTCCTTAAACAAATAGCGATCGAAGATAAGAGACTTTGCTTAATACTGACTCTTCATCAATCAAATACCAACCCTTAGCTTAATTAACGAGAAATAGGACGGCTGGTTTATAGCCACTTTCTAACATATCCCCATTACATGATATATATAAATGAAAAAAAAAAATTGTAGATAAATACAAATATGATGCATAACTCAATAAATAACGATAAAAATAAATATTCAGTGTATAATAACTAAAGTATTAATAGGTTAGGTTAGGCTAAGCTTCTTATGGGCACTCAACTGCTTGGTTCTTTAGTGCCCTTCTTTATTTGTTTTTAATCATTCACTTTTGGTGTTATATTTCCCAAAGCTGGACCCAGGTCATCTTGGCTTGATATTTTAGATATTTTCGTCTATCTGATGAAGTATAGATGTTGCTAACTTCCGCTGATGATAATGCTGCTTCTTTGGCTGCATGATCGGCCACTCATTCCCTTTGATTCTAATGTGTGACGGTATCCAGACAAGAACAATGTTTTTCTCTAGGTTTGTTATCATTGTTGAATAAGTTTCTGCTTTCTTTATTACAACGTTATTTGAGTATATGTTATTGAATACCATCATAGCAGATAGGGAGTTCGTATGTATAACGAAGTTTTCTTCATTATGCTGCATAATAAGGTGAAGTGCTCTACTAATAGCGTATCATTCTGCGGTGAAGTTACTGGTTGCATGTAGTAACTTGTATTTAATTATATTGGAGTCAATAACAATGGAACACCCAACATTAAAATTTGACAGTTGAAAATTTGGAGCCGTCTGTATAAATGTATTTGCTATTGCTGTATTCGTCTTTAATTTTTTGGAATTTTGTTGAATAGGTGATATCATATGAATAATATAATATAAATAATTAGAATTATATTAATAAAGTATTAATATAAATTACTAAAATGAAACAGAGCAATAAAAAAATAATAGGAAAAGCAACAAATTTACCACATACCTTAACTTCTCTAGTTTCTATAGAGGACAACAGACCGATTGAAAAATTTTAAAGCAATGCCTGATTTTGACTAAATATTTTTAGATAATATCTAAAATATTTTTACTGATCCTTCAGATACTTCATTCCGCTTTTTTTTCAGGCATTTTTGTTGCCTCCATTAGTGATAGTCAATTTTTGTGTCATAAAATGTTAATATGTAGTCCGTATGAGTAGAAAAAAATGTATAATGTTTTAAACAATAGAAATATAGTTAATTAATGTATTAATAGAGAAATCGCGTAGATTACCAAATCTTTATTTGTATTGTATCTTACATAATAATAAATTGAATTTAAAAAATATGTATATACGTATATAATATATTATTATATACCGGTGTATATATAAAACTGATGAATATAAAACTTCCGTGGATTGATAGACTTTATTTAATTTAAACTTTATATGATTTGTATTAATTTTTCTAATAACAATACATCAAAATTACAACTGTTATTTCCGGAAATTTGTTTTGAATCAGGACAAAATATTTCTTCTTTAGTTCATTATCAATTTTTTTCATAGTTTATATATACATATTTATTATTAGTACAACTCTTTCTACTAACAATGAGAAAATGTTAATTATTTCAAATAAACAAAATTAAAGGTACTTTAGAGGAAGTAATTTTGAAAATTCGGCATTTAAGCCCTGTCAGACTATTACAATGAGAATAAGGTTTGATCAAAACCGTTGGAACCATTTTCGAGAAAATTGTAAAAACGTGTAAAATCGAAGATGTAAAGTGACACATCCGGTTAGCCGATTTTTGCGAAAAAATTGCTGTAACAACTCAGACGTATACCTACCTAAAATACGTAATTTCAGTTTCGTACAGCTTTTCCTTTTTTAGCTGGAATTACAAAATACAAACACAGAAACCATATTGCGATACTTGGATAATTGGATCTAAGGAATCTTAAAACGTGTATATTCGTTGAAAACTCGGGTTCGAAATATTTCACGATCGCGACACTTTCCATTGCTATATATTTCATATAAAGGTAAGTGAAAGTAAATATATAGGCAATATAATTAAAACATTGTCAAGCCTAGTGAGAAAGCTTTGGAATGCTCTCTTTCTCTTTACTCAAAAAATATCTCTAATGCCACAAATATCATTATTGTCAACTTTATTTTCATCTCAGCCGTAAATGGCGGGGAAGTTAAAAAAATATTTAAATGGAAAATATTATTCAATATTCATTGATCATTCAACCCATTTCTTTTCAATCGAGGAGGACGAACAGGCGGGGGCCGTGCTCCCTGAATAGAGAACCGACGCAGACCGGGATGGCTTTCCTTTGTCGGCTGACATCCACTCCGATGACAATTCCTATGCAGACCAGTGACAAGCATGTTTATGACACGCCCGTCGATATGTCCCAATTTATGGGATTGCAGGCAGAAGAGGAAGGGGGGGGAGGGGCTGATCACATGAGCTCTCCAGATAAGAGATTAAATCTCGGCAGCTCCTAAGGGGTACGAGGGGAAGAAGGGAGGATTCCATTATTCCGGGGTAGTCACCGCAATTCTTCCGCAAGACCCTCGACTCGGCAAATCTTATTGGCCTCTTTGTAGCCTCTGTTCGGGCCTGACATCGCCGACTTGTAGGGGATTATCCAAGGATGATCCGGATAATAGGCCGCAAAGTCACTGTTACCGTCGGAAAAATTATTAAAGGGGAAAAAATCGCAAAGAAAAGACCACAGAAAACTAAGGAGTTAATTCTATAATCTATGAAAAATCCAAATTAAAATAAAGTTTAGAATCATACTACATCTACAATTACATCCCTACAATTTTTTAAGAAATAAATAAAAGCAAACCTAGATAACAACTGTACAATTAATTTTTAACGATCTAATACAAAACATAGTTGCAATAGTTAGTAAGATAAAAAATATGCTCATAAAAAATTACTAACATTTAACTAATTAACATGCAATATAGATTAAATGAAAACAAATGTATATATTGCTTGAAATATTAACTTATATAAATTTTCTAGTATACGTTTCACATTTCAAAAAAACAAAACAAAGGATGGTGAAAAAAAAATAATATGTTCATGCTCAACGCAACCATATAGAATAAAAAATTATTTCAAAAACAAAAATAAATATGCATAAAAAACTTTATTCAGTATCAAAATATACAAATAAGATTTATGGTCTGCATCTAGATATTTCAGAAATTACAAACAAAACATAAATTAATAACCACTGAAATGAACTACTGACGCCGAAGAAAAAAATAATCAAGCAATAATAAAAAGAAAAACCGATTTTTTTATAATAGAGTATTCGAAACGGAAAATAACGTATGCTAAAACATTTTTAAATTAATAAAAGTTTATAAGAACCATAATTTTAAATAGTTAACGTATTTCCACCTTGTAAATTTATTAAAGGTCTTCACTGAATCATAAGCCACGCGGGGGACTAACACCTGGAAGCCAAAATAAAAAGAAACGACCCAAAAACCAATTTAGAAAACCAATTGATATTCATCGGTAAAATATTTCTACATAAAAGTCAGAAGAGTTAAGCTAAGAGGCGGGGGAACACGACTGTAAATCGGGACGGAAATACGGCAAGGACGCAATAACTTGAGAACGGTTGGCCACGGTTCGGTATAACATCGTCGCCGACAATCGATTAGCACCATATTTTGCGATATAATTCAAGCTCTTTAATATGTTTACCTGACGCTTAAGTCCTTAACGAACATAACATACTGCTTCGGCATTCGGTGTAGGGGTGCTAGGAGTCCTACAACATGATTGGACACATGTTTCCAGTTTAAGGTATGTTTAAGTTATGTTTATTTATGAGTGTTAAGATAATTGATTTACAATTTATTGCTGGCAGGATAGCCAACCAAAACGGTTAATGCATTTTGCATTTTAATAAAATGTTAGATACAGACTTTTTAGCCGTAGCCTAGATTAACTCTGACCTTTTACACAAACCAGAAAACCGTGTTCGATTTCCAAAATCTGAATACATTACTAAACGGCTTATGATTAAAAAAAGTGGCTACTTAAGGAAAAAAAAAATGACGCAGTCAAGAAACTAGAAATTACAGATTACAATGACCTTAAGTTTTACCAACCATATTTACCTTTAAGGTAAAAATTTATTAGTTATTAACATCCTTGTAGACAGTAAAGAAAGTATTGTAATCACAAAAGTTTTTGGCTTTTAGTTTCCAACGGAAATATCCATTTTGATCATTCCTGAATCCATTTAGACAAGTTTCGTCGTGACGTCTGTACGTAAATATATCTTACAATTAAAAAACGGCTAGCCTTAGAAAGTTGAAAATTTGTACTTGGGATTGTCGTAACATCTAGTTGTGCACCTTTTTTTGGATACTACATGATCACCGAAAGTGGTACTCTACTTGAAGATCATAACAGATTTAAAAAAAAAAAAAATTATATTAAAATATAATATAATTTTTTTTTCAAATTTGTTGTATAAGGCTTACACATTAATACAAACAACACAGTAAATTTTGATTAAAATTAAAAAACCGAAAGCGGATCTTTACTTGATGGCCACAATAAACTTTCATCAGAAACATATTGAAATATAATGCAAATAATCTAAAATTTGGTATGTAAAACTTTTATATCAATAAAAAAATGTTTGTTATAAATTTATTATATTTATAAACATAATAAATGTTCATTAAAATTGGCTAGACGATAGTGGTACAAAAGCGCACCAAACTTTTTGAGTAATGTATTTTTAAAATATGTTTTATATTCTCTAAATAATATTTATAAATGCAGTACATATGGTTTTATACATGTTTTTTGGTTTATTGTTCGAGTTCCGAACTCGACATTATAATCCGTCTGTTTGTTTCAAAATGGCGGCCGATTAGAGATCTCATAAGTCCATCAAAGATGGAAGATGGAAAGATGGACTCTATCAAAGATAGAGAGAAAATGTAAGGTGTTTTGGAATCAGCATAACGAGAAATCAAAAAAAAAAAAAAAAAAAAAAATTGAAAAACAAAAAATCTATAATAATTGCCGATTAAAGATCTCATATACCCATAACTTGGCCATTTATAAACATGTAAGGTGTTTTGGAATCAGCATAACAAGGCATTAAAATAACAAAAAAGAAAAAAGAAAAAAAACGAAAAATAAAAAAATCTCTATCTGTAAATGCTTTTGGTTTATTATTTTCAATAATAGACCTTTGGAATCGACCAAAGAAAATCTTTTTGTAACCCCCCTCAAAATTTGAGGTTTTACGTTTCAAGATACATAGAATCCAAATATCGAATAAAAAAAAATCCGTCCGCTAAAAATTGGTGCTTTTATTGTATTTAAACGAAAGCTAACGAAAATCCCTACAATACGAACTAGAAATCACCTAAATCGGACCATTATTAGCTGAGATATAGCTTAATGAACTTCGTTTTTATTTTTTCCTAGTGAAGTGCACATAAAATATTTCCTCTGTATCATTTTACATCACAGCCTACTTGTATTGACGCAGTTTTTTTAATTAACACAGTTCGGCACTCTCACGGCGAACATCTTGTGACAAGCTTCAAATTTCTTTTCCTTTGATACCTACTGCTTCATATTTTTTACTTTGACAGAATAGATATTTTTGTGGAATAATAAATAAACAAGTGGAAATAATAAACCATTGTGTAATAATTTGCAGCGTTTCATTCCATTATTGGTAACCGTCATTGAGATATGAATGAGTACAGTCGAAGTCTTAAACGTAAAGTTACGTAAGCATTGCTATCTATCTTATAAACAATTAAGTTTTAAATTGGTTGATTAATTTAATTTTTCTTCATTGCTTATATTTTTATTTAGAGATTTTCTTTTTTTTTTATTATTATTCTGATTTTAATTTATCTCTATTTCTTGATGATTTTCGCCAGATATGATTTTTTTTCTCACGTAAATGGTGATAAAAGACAGCATATCTCACATCAACGGTCTAAGAAAAGACAACTTGAGATCGTACATCACTCCAAGATATTTCAACTAGAGATGTCCAATGTCGTTCTTTTTAAGGAATAGTTTCTCTCGTGACCATTCTTCTTATTGAACTAGTTCAAATTAATTACATTTTGTATTTTAAACTACCAATAAATAAGACTACTATAATAATCATTGAACTGATGGATCATAAAAAGAAAAATACATTCTTATTTGATGATTCACCAAAATTAATTCTGAAGATGTAAAAAAATAATATGGTTGCAGTGTAAATATGTTGATGTCTGGTTTTAGACAATTTATGTGGCATGTGGTGTATTTTATCTGCATTTATGAGGGAGAAAAAAAATCACATCTAAGCAAAATCATAAAGAAACAGAGGTAAATTAAAAACAGAATAATAAAAAAATATCTAAATAAATATATAATCATTAATGTAGAAAAATCAAATTAATCAACCACTTGAAAACTTAATTGGTTAGAAAATAGATAATCTTGTATACATTATTTTACGCTTATGCCTTCAACTGTATTCATCCATAGGAAAAAAAAACATGAATAAAACAATATGTATTGCATTTATAAATATTGTTGAGAGAATAAAAAAAAAAAAAAAGTTAAAAACACCAAACTCCAACAAACACCAAACAAAAAAACTGCGCTTTTGGAGCTTAAAGACAATAGAACAATATAAAGCGACAATCATTATCAAAAACAAATAAAGCTCAGTGATCAGAGCGATGGATAGGAAGCTATAAATGTCCTGCTGAGTGAAAAAAGGAAAAGGCATTTAATCAAAAAGTGATTTGTACCGGCGGGGCCTCGGATAGTAGAGATGAAATATCGCCGCTGACTGTATTTACAACGGGGGCGGAAACCCGTGATCGATGACTGGGGATTTGAAGGGACCCCCGTTCACATATAATAAAGATGGTACTCCTTCAATTATGACAATGGTAGGCATGGTAACTGGAGGCCGAAATTTTACCAATGACAACGCAGCTTTACCAAATGACCAATCAATAAGAGCCTTTTTATGGTCGAGGGGTTAAACGGCCAATAGGGTTCGCTCTTTTGTCCAGCATTCCGATCAAATATCTCCTCTTTAATTCCTACCGCCAGGAGACAAAAGCAAAACAATTTCATCAGTCTATTATTTCATTCCGGGCACGGTTTTTTTTTTGTTAAAGTTTTTTTTTTTCCTTTTATCCACAACGGTTGGAAAGAGTTGTTGATTAAAGGACAATCAAACGATGCCAATCATTAATACTATTTGTTGCAAGAAAAACACTGAGAGGATTCAGGTAAAAAGTATTAACTTTACAAAAACGATTGATTAAACTACAATTTTAAAACCAAATATTTAATAAAATTTATAAAATATAGCGATAATTTCAATCAACTAGACCTATAGATGCGCTTATATAATATAAGAACATATCTAGGGATCTAAAGGTTTCATTAATTTTTTTTTTTCATATATTAAGTACCTATATACATATAAAAAAAAGATCTGATAAAGTTACCAATTGTTTTTAATATTTAACATTTCTTTTTCCCTTCCATTATAAATGATAGTTTATACAAAACATTTTATTGCTGAAGCAACACGCACTAAAAGACGACTTCCATCTCCGAACATAGTACTAAGTTATTGTCGTTCTCAAAATAAGATTAATTCTTAAAAGAAAAACGTTTGGAAGCAATCTTTTAATATAAAATTAGAAAGTGTCCGCAAGAAAATAATATAAGATTTTCCGAACAATAAAGACCATTCCTTACAAAAGCATGTCCTTCAATCAATACTGTTGGATATATATCTGTATATATCCTTTTTTTCTATTTTGTATATATTGTATTTATAAATAAACTGTATATAATCTCGGAGGGAGATGAAAAAAAAACTAAAAAAACTGTTGGAGGCGGAAATATTTTTAAAAAATCCACATAATAATAATTAGTTATCAGCGCAATACGAAAATATTTAAGATGCACAATTTCTATGGCTAAAATAATACATAAACCACATAGCACACAGCTTGTTCAAATAGTTCACACCGTTCCAAAACTACTTCATAAGGAAACTAAACCGATGATATTATTATCATGATAATATGTTACTGGCAATTCATATTCTGAAGTATTGAATTAATATTTAGCTCGAGTCCCATAAAAAAAAAAAAATCGTTTCGTGTCTTTGATTGTCAGAATTTAACCGAATATCGAGATTGAATTTTACTACAGCTTCGTCTAAAACAGAACAAAATACAACATTTACTTCTTCATTTTATTTTTTATGCACGGTAAAAATACAAAATACCCTCATGCTTCGAACGAGAATGAACTTTATTAATTCCAAACTTTCATTTCCTCCTTCTTTTCCCAACAAGAGGGCCGTACCACAAGGTAGCGTTTTAAGTCCTCTTCTCTATATAATTTACACCTCTGATATCTCTAAGCACTCATGCAGCACCATATACAGCTTCACTGACGATAAATCATTCTTTCTTACCAAGGCATCTATAGCCCCCCAAAACCAATTATTTGATCTGGAAAAGCGGTTTCACAAATGAAAAATTAAAATCAATGCCACCAAATCATGCCATGTTAGCTTCTCCCTAATAGTTAGGTTAGGTTGACGTGAAGCCACGTGACAGTTAAGACAAGCGGTTGAGGGGATGCAGGAATCGGTTTTCCAGCTACGGCAATTTCTTTCTACTCATGGGTGCGGAGCATAGGCCCGGAAGGCGACTCCGAAGCCATGCATCGGAACCGGTCTTTTTCACCTATTCCGAAGGCATTTACCATTTACATTTACATTTACCAGGTGGTGACGGCTACAAATGGACCTACCATTTGTCATCTACCGGAGAGCTGGCGGTGGTTGGAGCCCCAGCTATCTGATCCACGGAACCATTAGTTCTGATCGGCTTCGCAGGCGCCTCGTGTTCTGGCGGTTACACTTCATGCAGTTTATCATCGCTTTAGCGTAGAAGTCCAAGGTAGGACCGAAGATTATATCGACTTCTTCAAGAGATCTATAATACGCATGTGCTATGAGATAAAAAAACATCATCTTTCAACTATGCAACGATTGTTTCTATCACCTACAAAAACCATTGGCCCTATGAATGTTACCTATAGTCTTCAACTACGGATTAATGCAAATAATTTTTCAATTTTAAATAAATTTGTTTCATAAATTATTAATGGAATAATCTTTGGAAATACCTACCTATTCCAAAAATCCAATGGATTCTGCTTAAAGTTCATAAGGAAAGTATTATGATACAGTTGTAGGAATAGAAATTAAAAATTCGACAAGTTCCATAGACATTACAACAACCTTATAAAGAACAGGACTTGACTGAGTTTATGCGAATATGGATGAAAAAGAGGATCTCCTCCTTCTAGCCAGTTTTATTGTATTAGGATCGCATGTCCTTATTTTCGCGGTATGAGTGACATGCGCGGATATAAAATAAATAAACATATACTTCATTCAATAAAATTTTTATGATGTTCCTATTTTATTATAAATGACGCTACAATTTTCATTGAGTACAGTTTTATAGTCAATATATCTATAATTTCATCGTCTATATTTCGATTAAGAAAATAATAATTAGAAATATGTTTCTCAAATTAAAAATAAATAAATGATATATGTAATAAGATAAAACTAGCTTGAGTTAAGTTATTCATAGAAGTTTTCTTGTCCACGAATCTGAACTTTATAGATAATTTGAAGTGATTTTAGTAAAACAAGTCATGATACAACTCACGCAAAACAAAGCTATAGTTTTTAATAATGCATCGGCAAGAATTCATGGCAAAATAAGAGAAAATATTTTAAATAATGCAGAGTCCCATCATAAAATTGAAATATGCATGTTGACATATGTCGAGAAATAAAAAAATGAATTTAAAATGTACTTATGATGCAGCAAAAGGAAAATTATTAAAATTATTATAAAAAAGTAAAAAATAATAAAAAGGGAGTTTAGATAAAATTAAACACAAAATTTGAGAAAGTTCCTAAAATCGGATGATTGCAGGAGGAAAAAAAAATTTCAACATGCACCAATGATGCAGCACAAGAAAAATTATAACAGGTATTTAAAAAAATGCGAAGATACTATAAATATAAAAGGCAGTAATGTGTTCAGGGATGAAAATATCTAAGGGTCGAAAAGTGCTTAGGCCATGTTGAGTGACGTTAATCTTTCGACTACGCCATACTCTAGCTAACCTAGACCCTGATGAACAACGACATCCTAAATACCGCTCCTGATGGAACTTGAAGCTATCAGCGGATGTGGTTTAGCTGCTAAACAATGCACGAATGAAACAAGGGACAAATATGGTAAATAACCGAATTACTGTCAAAGGACGGTTCAGGATCAATTTCCGCAGCGGTGAAACAAAATTCCTTTGTTCTCGCTCACCTGGGTTTTATCATATCCGGTTTGATACCAAAGGGCGATAGTGCAGCCAATATCACGTTTTCGGTGGATGATGAATTTTTTAATCGAGTGTTTTGAGGTGTGTTATTGGAAAGTGATGGGAAACTGGCGTAACCAAACTGTATTATAAGACAGATAATCTTGTCGCGTATACCTTCCCTCTTTGAATAATGATCATATTTCACTATATAGTTATCCTAATACATTATTAAATCCAGATTTCCATAGTTGTGATCATTGATTTGAGGAAATAATTCAACAGGCGGGCCTTAACTGTAGTCTGAATTACCCAATATGATCCAAAACCACATACACCAAATTATTATTAAAAAAACAAAACAAACATTACCATGCAAAGTGAGAGATAGAGATTATGCCAGTTAAAAACAAATATTTGAAAAAAATAATATAATCGAAATTAGCGATAACATGTCTTAGTTTTTTTGCATAACAGATTCGAATTATGCTATTTAAATAACTAAGTTAATGAGTAACTGATTTATATGAAGCTTATAATAATTTATTATACGGAGTTCGAATGAAACGTTTATCAAAAAAAAAATTATATTACATAAAATTCCATTATTTGGAAAGAATTATCAACGACTCAAAGATACAGAAAAAAAAAAGCAATACAAAAGTTTCAAAATTGGAAAATATGAAAGTAATTATAATTAGGACGATAAATCGTTAAATTTTAATAAATATCATCCAATGTCAGACAGTAAGGCGCAATTTATATTAAAAAACAGCTAAATGATCATTTAGGAATGACAAGAAATGAAAAGTTTTCATTTTCATAGGAATGACACCAATTTAGGAAATTGGGGTGTTATTTTTAACAAGCTGGAATCGGTTTTGTGAACCAATGAGAGATTATTAAGGATGAAAAGTTTAAATAATAAAACATGGAACATTGGAAAACGAATAGAATAAAATAATATACTTTAGTATTAAAGAGTGGACTTAATTAACTTCCTTAATTTTATTAACTTTAAACAATTCATCACATTTCAGATTTCCAACGTTTCGGAGTAATGTAATTTTTTTTTTTCGGAGTAATTTTTGTTTTACATTAATAAATAAAATATTTACATTAATAAAAGCATGAAAGATTTGCAATGATAAAATTGACCCCAACTTATAAGTAGAGTTCAATTGTAGCATTGCACGCAATTAACAAAACGAATAACAAACATTTTGCGATCAAACAAAATCATATAGGTTTATAATGTTAACAATTAATATTAAAAAGCATTTGAATACAGATATTACTTAATTTTTTATTTTAAATTATACATACATTTTTGTAAACTTTTAACACATATCGCATGGATAAAGAAATATAACAAAAAATAAAAAATAATATATACATATAAGTAAATGCGTAAATAAAATATTCTTTTCATCATAACTTTTTCCCTGCACATCCTCGGCGATTCAATACACATATGAAAAATTAAAGGTCTTTAAGAATAAGGCTTTAGACAAGTTTCATTAAAATCGTTATAGCCATAGTCGAAAATTTAAAAAAAAAAGTATAAAATCGATTATATAAAGTGGCACTTCCGATTAGTCGATTGACGAAAAAGTTAGTGTAACATCCCAAGAATGTACCTACCTTAAATACGTAAATTTCAGTTTCGTAAGACTTTTAGTTTTTGAGATTGACTATTCACACAGACAGAGACACACACACACACACACACACACACACACCTTTTTGCGAGACATGGTTATTTGGACTCAGGAAACTTAAAACGTGTATTTCCGTTGGAAACTCGAAATTTTTCACGATCGCAATACTTCCCCTCAATATATATTTCATTGTAAGGAAAAGTAAAAATCAACGGAGATGATTCTTATGGAACTATGACAAAGATTAATGTAATTTTACAGCCAACCTTTGAGCGATAAAATAAATTATTTATTCTATAATGAACTTAACGGTATTATAATTGCATCTTTAATTACATTTGCTTGTTAAGTTTATTTTTATTCAAGTGCAATTATTTAATTACTATATAAATCTTCTGATCTACTAAGCTTATATTGTTTATATATATATATATATATATATATATATATATATATATCTGTGTGTGTGTGAGTGTGTGTGTGTGTGTGTGTGTGTGTGTGTGTGTGTGTGTGTGTGTGTGTGTGTGTGTGTGTGTGTGTGCGTGTGTATAATTATTTATTAATTTTGTCTGATGTCTTTAAAATTTTGAGTTAATTTTAACATGAAATAGTCCCAGAAACTTAATAGAAGATTTTCTTCATAGGAGACCATCATGCCAGAAAAACTAACCCCTAATGGTTTTATGCTAGAATTCAAATGAATTAATATTTTAATTCATTATATAACAACCGTAAATTAAATTAAATTTATGATAAACCTAGGCTTTATGATTTTTTTGTTTCTCAAGTAAAGGAAATAAAGTCGTTATCACAAGTTTTTATAACTGGCTGTTTTAAAGAATTTTATGGTTACGGTAACTAAACTTCTCTAACGGAATCTGAGAGAGGGTATAAACTTTTTTTGTTATGCCAACCTAATAATTTAATGCAATTTACCGAAATATATTATTTTTAATTAGTTTAAAACAATAAAATTCTATAGATTTGTTTGAAAAGTTATTAACTAATATAAAAATTTAAATAATATTAGTATTTATTTATTGTACGTAAATAAGATCGCACATAATTTTTAACAGCAATAAGACCATTTAACCCCAAAAAATTAAGTAAATTTGCGTTTATATAACTTGTGTAAACATATATATATATATATATATATATATATATATATATATATATATATATATATATATATAAAAGAGAAAACAAAAAGATCCACGCGACGATTTAATTGAGGATTCACACTCTATTAATATTTATAAATGATCACAGATCTGCATATATTTGCATTAATTAGCGATAGAAGGTAGGGACACAAAAGATTACACAGACTGGTATAAATCAACCAACCAATAATAGCCAACTGCTAAACCAGGCTATTGGCGGGAACATTCGAAAAGGTTTCGAATATTTAACGGTGTCGAAGTCTTTTTAGTTTTTTATTTTTTTTTTATTTTTTTTTTTTTAGAGCTGGAGCTAGAATTTTGCATAAATAAGTAAACACAAATCTGTTTCGGCGTCATTAGAAGTTCCCTGTGTGTGGTCGCCTCTTAAATTACGGCCAACGTTTTTTTGTACTACCTGAAATTTTTTTTGGAGTCAGAGCTAAATTACATTTTCGATCAGGAGTAGGTACCGCTGCGTTTTTTCTTTAGGGAATCAATATGCCTTTAGCACCGTTGCAACCCTAATTTTGTTATTTTTTGAGTGCTGCCAATATTATACATCGCGGAGTCAAAAAAGCTTTTCACTGTGCGCTACTCATTTATTTTTACGATAATAATTTTTTTTCTTTTAAACTTAGAATTGAACAATTTTTAAACTTAACGGTTATTTATATTTTGATTTATTAATATATCAAATAAATATATTTGATAATTTATCAATAAAGTAAATATTTATTGAAGCCGAACATTCAAAAAGTTGGTAAATATAACATTCATGAAAAAAGTACCTAATTTTTATCACGATATAAACAAATAATTCTACATTTTGTGTAACATTTATTTGGTACCTGAATTTTATTTCGGAACCCTATTTGAATTCCTTCAATTCTATATTAATTTCATGTCAGACTAAAAAACACTGTCATAATAATACTAATAACAAATAGAATACCTTTGCACTTTTGCAGATCGCAGTAAAACAAACTAAGAAGATTCGAGCTTGGCCAAACTTTCTACGAATGTAATAATGATACAGAGTATTCTTTGAATTTTCGAGACATAATTTGTTGATAAAATTTGCATATGATATGTGTTTATCTATTTTAATTTTATTATAATTTTATCTATTTTAATTTTATTAATAGATTTATATATCTTTGTTGATTTAGGTGAATGCTTTTATGTGTAAAAATTAAGGCAGGTTGTAATAGTGAAATAGCAATAGACTGCCTTTATTTTTATTAATTGATTTAGTTGTATTATGTTTTATAACTAGTATAAGCTGCAAAATAATGCGAACTTTTAATTTATCCAAACGAATTACCTTCCTTTATTTTCTTTCAATTTTTTTTTGCTTAAATCCGACTTTTTTCAACTTCTAAAATAATTTTTTTGTTCAAAATTTATATTTTTCGATACAGATAATAAGTTACTCAAATTAAGATTGATGGATTATTTATTTTATTTTAACAAATATATACTCATTTCGGTTCATTATTTTTAATTAACCAAGTGAAAACATAACCACCTTAAAAAAATTATGTTATACGCTTCAAGATACGTAGAATCCAAAAATCGAGTAATAAAAAAAAAGTAATTCCGTCCACCGTTAAAGGTTTTTCTCTACTATGGCGATTTTTTTTTTAATTTTGCACCAAGGTCATAAGTCACACCAGGATGATCCTCGGAGCTCGACAATGCCATCCACCATTTAGTAGTTTCAAAATGGCGGCCGATTAAATATTTCAAATGAAGTAAAAAATATTAAGTTTTTAGGAATCATTCACTATACCTATGCAGAAAGAATTAATCCAAATAAATTCATATAATATTTGTATAATGTCCAAATAAAGTTTTATGTAATTGACGTTATTTTCAAAAAGTACCATACGTTATACAAAATCAAAATATCATTTTAAAATAACAAATATTTATTTGTATGTATTTTTAATAGTATTTAAGTATTTAAATTTCATTAGATAATAATTAATTGCATATTTTTTAAATTTATAATTTCATTATATCATTTCCTAATAATGCAAACTCTATTAAATGAGCCTCCATCTCCATAAATAATAATGTTTCTCGAGAACTGAGCAACACATTCATGCATAACTTTTATGATCAGACCGCAACATATTAAATATACAACCTTCTTTTCTCGAGATATTTCCGAATCGCTCTTTTGTCGGAAAATACCGTATACGGGTACACGTATTCGGTTCCGTGTGGGGCTGGACAATGTGGGCAGGTCGTAAAACATTGGAAAGACGCGGAGGAAAATTATTGAAGAGAAAAGTATAAACACAAAGAGGAAAAAGCGAAATGAAAATGTCAGAGAACTCAGGCGATACTTTCGATATGCCAGGCTTGAATGTTAATACGGCTGAACAAGATGCCTGTGAACAATCCTGAAGATAAAGTTCGTTTTATTATCGAAACAAAGGAAAAGAAGAGCATCGGCAAGCAGTAAATCAAACGAAGAACACCCTCACGGAAATCATAAACAAACCCGAGTAATAAAAAGAATATATTCTATGACATCCAAGGCAATATAATATATCCCGCTGCTATCGAACACATTCGGAAATTATACCTCCCTCGGCCATCCAGCTTGTTAACTAGTATATCTATTTTTCTACGACAGAGTGTTCGTCAATACTTTAGTTCTGCATACTTAGAAATCGATTAACTTGGATGCGGTGGCGGATTTACACAAAGACAAGGCAATTGCATGGGACGGAAATTTATGGAGAACGGCAAAATTGGAGTAGGATTATGTATTCCTATATTCAAACGATATTGTCAGTATAAAAATTACTCCTATTATTATAAAATTAGTCATAAAACTAAAAATTATCCATAGTTTTTGACGATAAATCAATAACTGTTTTTTCAACTATTTTAACCTAAGATTGGAGGGGCGTCACTATCTGCCATGCCTGTGGGTGGCCATAAAACAAATCCGCCCCTTATGGGGTGAATCTCAAGAATAATAAGGAAAAAATAAGTCTGTTTTATTACTGTATGGCAGAATATCAACGAGGATATAGAAAACAAGAGAATGAGCCAGGAAGAAAAGGACTATAACAATACGAAAATGCATAAAATATCTCCAACCAGCATTCCTATATTTTTATAATATACCTTAAAATGTATTTTACAGCTAAATTAGAATCCTTTCACTGTTAAAAAAATCACAATGCGATCTATTTAAGTAGTCCAATTGTTGGATAGATACTGATTTTAAAACAAAACTGTAAATTTCAATTAACTGTGTAATTTTACACTTCATTAATAATAGTTTGGAGGCTTTAAGAAAATTGACAATCGAGTAATGTTATACCTGAATATTACTAGTACTGTGTTAATGGTGAAAGAGTAACTATTTGTCCTGTTAAAAACATACGCATAAGAATGAAATCATTACAAATTTAGAAGCAATTTATAACAATATTTCGGAAGAATTTTGAATGGAAATGATAGTATTCTTTCTTTATTCTATTTTCAATACGGAGTACGTGACTACAAGTAATGACCCATGTGCCTGATAATAATCACGAATGACATATCTCATCGCTTAAATGCAACATGACATAATTACATTTTTTATATTGCTTTACATTTAAGGCTTGACCATGGATTTTGCCATGTCCTTGATTGACTTAGAACATTACATTAAAAATAATGTCATAATAATAAATTGCACTTTTACAGAATATTTTTTGAATTTTCGAGACATAGTTTGTTGACAACATATGCATATGATAAATGTTATCTTAATTATATTAATAGATTTAGTTGTTTTACAACTAGTATAAGTAGCAAAATTTTAATTTATCCAAATGAATTACCTTCCATTATTATTCTTTCATTTTTTTTTTTTAAATCAGACATTTTTCAATAACTTTTAAATTTTTTTTTGTCCTAAATTATATTCATATTTTTTGATGCAAATAATGAATTACTCAAATTAAGACTGATGGATTATTAGTTTTATTTTAACAAATGTCTTCTCATTTTGGTTTATTATTTTTAATAAAGAACCTTTGTAATATAATCCCTCCTAAAAAATTTAGTTTTATGCTTCAAGATAAAAAAAAAAATATTTCCGTTCACCGCCAAAGTCTTTTCTCAAAGTTTTTCTTTCGTGCCTATTTTTTTTTTTAATTTTGCACATTTAGTTATAATATGCTGTCAATATATACCTAACACCATAACTCAGCATCGATTTTGAAATTGAAGAAGGCTCATTGGGTCCGCAACAACGCTATACAAGATAAAACAAAATTCTAGGCTATGCATTATTATTGGAACTGAGGCAGATTTTCGATGAACAAAAATAATGATTCTTATTGATACTCATTCGATTATTCTATAATCCGAGGATGGTGAAGAGCATTTTCTGTAATTGGTGTAAGACCAATGCTGAAATTTAATGAGAACCACATTTTATTTTGTGCAATAAAAAAAAAAATGAAACTAGATTTCTGGTAAAAAAATGTTCACAATAGGCTGTTCTCTGCCAACTGTAGCAGCACAGAAATCATTTGCGGTACCCCACGGAAGGCAGCAGAACCAGATGGCCCCTTGATTGACCAACAAGTGTGGTCTCCTTTATGCTTATCCTGCGGTTCGGAAACAATGAAGAGGGGGATACGCTGAACCACAATGGACTCCGAAGTCCAATCCGACCCGGCCAAGATATTAAAACCGGGATTGCCGGGGTTCATTAAAGGAATATTCTTGCGCAGAATGGGCTCAGATGGCCTCCGGGACAAAGAACTGGCGGATAATCCTCCGCTGTACCATCTGCGGTACCAACTTCTGTGTTGAATGTAAATCATGAGTGCACCCCCGTTCGGCTTTTGGTGGAAAGTTCTTCTTCAGGAGCTAACTGTCTCGGGAGAATACTAGGGTAAGAAATTAATAAGGATCCCCCTCTTCACGAAACGTCATCTGATCCAGCTGCGACCGAACTGCATTTTTCTTATTTCCCATTTGGAGGAGGGTGGGAGTTCCATCGTCGAAAAGAGCCTATAATTCGATGTACTCAGGGAGGAGATTTCACAGCTTTGGAACAATTCAATAACAAAGTGAGAATATAACTGGAACAATATATGAAGGTTTGGAAATTTATTGCTTCCAAAAGCAGCTGTTTGACATTTTTGGACTAGTCATATCATTGAGATGAAACTGTAAAAACGAATACAATGCTAATAATTTACTGAAAAAGACAAAGGAGTATAATTAACTGGATATGGGCGTAATATAATGTGAGTTTATTATACTACTACTCCCACTATATTTTAGCATTACATTAAATTTTTGGAAATATTCTTGGGAACAGGACAAGTACTCAATGAAATCGGTTAAAAATCTCTAAAACTTTTAATACTTATCATGAATTATAGTGATGTCGATCCTCCAACATTGATATACTGTGACAAATAAAAGGTGAATTCCATCCATCAGATATGGAAATCTATAAAATAGACTATTAATATTTTATAATAGAAAAACTACGAAATGTAACAGAAGGTCCTTAAAATATAACGCGGTCAGAATACAAGGGGAAAAAAGAGCATTAAGAAAGAATAAAAAAACAAAAGAATTAAAGAAAAAAATATAAACATCAGGTACGATTTATGAAAAATGACTTGAATGAATATTATTTAAAACAGAAATAAATTAAATCAAAATAAGAACTTGGTTCTAAATTATAGGTACTTTATAAATAACTTCGACTTTGAAATAGAAATATGATTATTAATAAATAAAATAAAATAAAATGATTATAGAACAAAAAATATTAGCGAAGAAAACGCGTCTATATAAATGAAATAAATATAAGAAATTTTATTTAACCAATATATAAAAAATAAACAATCTGAAATGAGTTTTTTTTTTTTCAAGAGACCCTACAACATGAAAATATTTTTAAAAAATTAACGTTTAGATTAACCAAAACATTTTTTATTTTCTAAACTTTATTAACTAATAATGGAGTATTCAGCAAAAGACAATGTTCATAATTTCTGAATGCTCAAATATTTGCGCGGATAATTCAGGAATAATAATTATTTCTTGAAAGCAAATGTTTAAAAGTGCTTATACAAGCTAGCAAACTAGAGGGATTTTATTTTATTTTTGAATATGGACAGGAATTTATTACAATTTAATATCAAGCGAAACATTCCATATTTCTATAGCACTTAGGAATTTGTATCACGTATAAAGAGAATCCCATTGTTTTGAATTTATTTTCTTAAGGTATGGCCTACGTGACGTCTATGTGCAACGAGAACATAACAAATAGCAAAAGATTCACGCAGCCACAAGGATATCTAGTTACACATATATAGCATGAATAAATGTATATATGTATACATGTAGTTACACATACACTTATAAAGAAACAGATTATGTGATGTACGATCTATATTATAAATCAAAAAGTAATAATCACGAATGGAAAAAAAGCTTATCAGTTGTTTGTTTTTTTCGAAATTATATTAAAGAAGTGTAGATACTTTTTTTTAGATACACAGGGGTTAAAATATGTATTCGTACGATTAGTTTTTCGGGTAAAAATATGTAAGATAATTTATTGAACATAAATTAACTAATGGATATGATAAAATTAACATTCCGCATTAATGTTTACAGGAGAAAGAAATTATAGACCCGTAAAACCTAATTAACAACAAAAATAAACAATTAATCTTTACAGGCAGAGTTTAATCATTTCGATTTATGACCCATTTTGGAGGAATTATTGTTCAATTCGGATCATTTGGCCTATTTTGTATTTGTATTTGAATAAAATATTAAGTATTAAGTGAAAACCATGAGTTGAGAACTAATCCATGCCATGGCATACATGCAAAATGTTATTCATACAGTAACAGTGGTCGTGAAAATAACATGTCAGTTTGTTCGTTAAATTTTATTTTGTTAGTAACCATGTTTCAGGACCGAGTGCCCTAATGAAACCGCTTGATTGAAATCACTAATCATTAAATGCAATAACGTCATAACTCGAAAATCATGATTTTTGTGTTAACACAGTGATAATTGCTATGATCTGATTTTGTAACTAGCAGAGCGTCATTTCTGATATTTTAAGGCAAATCCTACCATTTTTTAAATTTGTATTTTAGTTTCACAGAAATTAATACGGTATTTAAAACTTCGAATACATCATCCGGGAAAATTATAACGTTATTAAATTTTAACGTTGTTGCATTTAATCGGCGATGTTAACAAATGTTGTTTAAGCACATATCCAGAAAAAAAATAAAATTTAACCAATGTAAATAGAAAAAAAAGAATAAGACTCAAAGAACATTTAGTAATAATAATTTTATTTTATAATAAATCTATTTTTTCGGCATCACTCAGGAAATGAAACTATTTGGATGGCTGTGATAAGTAAAAATGTGATCAGACAGACATTTTCATCATATATATTCAAAAGAAACGATTGAAAAATGAATATATTATATAAAACAGTATAAATAGTAACTCTAAGGGGTAATTATATACATATTTGAGAGTTCCATCGTATCATTATTCAGACCCGAAGAATCCCATCGATCACCCTGGCATAGGATGCACACCTCACCTCGGACGATACAAGAATACTTAATACCCTCCAGCTTCCTCTACAACAGAAGACTCTTTCCTCCGAACCAACATCCATTTTCACGTCATTTCCATATGAATCCTGTCATCTTCTTGGAAAGAAACGTCCTCATTTGATAATGAACGAGCTGTCTCCTGTGAGTACCGGATCCGTCAAATTGATGGCTTCTTAGGGAACATTGTCATTCCAGAGGATGAAGGGACCTCGTGCCCAGCTGGAATGGCCTCCAAAATAAACAGTATTACGGGAAAGTTTTAGGAATCCAAATAGATTATTTTAATTTTATAAATAGAGAGAATTAGTTTAATTATGCCTGATTTTAATTTATTGGTGGTATTTATTTAAAAATATTCTCTTTTTTTTTGTAAAATAAAGAAGGTTTTGGTGTTTGGTCATTACAAAAAATGTCTATAACAAAAGTTGGTGGTCCGCTAGACAACTTCTTGCGATCCACGAAACATTCTTAAAAACAATCTTTGTAAAATTCTCAAGAAAAGAAGCAAAAAATTTCTTATGTCGTTAAAAAAATTAGTTGCTAATTAATAAAAATAAGGGAAATAAATAATCAACCGTTATAAAATCAACATGGACCTTCATACAACTGATAAAGAAAGTGCTCATATGATACGTACATATCGACGTCGATTTTTGAAAAAGGCGTAAGCGCCATTCAGCAAACTTTACAGAAAACATGTGAAACTTTTTTCCCAAATAACAATATGGATATATTTACCTAAATTTAGAATTTTTGGCACTTAAGCCTTTTTCAAAAAAAGGACGTACATTTATATGGTCATAGCTGCTAGAATATGGTTTAGCGACTTTAAGTTTATAAATGTCTAATGAATTCCAAATAAGCGTAGTCATTCGTTTAAATTCCGTTGCCTTTATACGTTAGGTCCTTCATTTACATCCTCTAGATTCTTCTTCTGGTATTCTCTGACAAGAGAAACGTTGCAATTTTTCTTAATATATATAGAATTTTTCTTAATTCTATAAATTGTAATGGCCGTTTAATTTACCATGAAATCGTTTAAATTACATCCATATGCAATCATTATCTGTTGGCATCCATTTATTTTTAATTTGGCTCTTTCATGCAGTTGTAAGATAGTAATTTTGAGGTGCGGCGATGCCAAAACTGAACTAGACTTGACTGGAGTCCAGTAGAAGACCGGAGCCAAGTCCACTCAAGTCCCGTCCGATCACAGTGTTGCCTCCTCCTATTAAATACACAACACGGGTCCGCTACGGGGCTCCAGTCAAGTCAAGTCCGGTTTTAGAGTAGCTGAACCTTTAAGCTATTAAAATTATTAAAACAATTCACAGTTTCGACTAAACTATGAAAGTTTAGGTTTTAGTGTTGCTGTGAAGTAAAGGTTAAAATCGAAATGAATCGTAAAAAAAATATATATATATATATATATATATATAATGAAAAAACTGCGTCGACCGCTAAGAGTAAACGAAAGCATCAATTGCAACTTCACCGAAAAATCTCCCTTTCGCCCAACACAGAAAAGAATGCAATGGGGTAGGGAGGCAAACAAGTCAGTTATAGAGCGTTAGATCCCTCCAACAGAGGAGGACCCTTTACAGCCCTCATATCGTTAATGGGCACGGCCTGCAAATGAAACATCCTTTTTTTCCTGCAAAAAGTCCATTATCCTTACTGCTGCTATTGTGTCCCCTGTGCGTTTGATGTCGATTCCAAGTTTTGTCTTCGTCCTCATCAGCTTAGTGTCTGCCAGTGTTATCTTTCTTTCAATAGTCTGTCCTTCGTATCTACTCTCTCTCCGTCAGGTTTTTCATCGTCAAGAGCTTCCAGTGCTTGTCGGAGTTTTTGTCCGCGAAATTAGCCTTTCTTCCGAAGCATTGATGACGGCACTGCAAACATCAGACAATGCTTCTGGAGAACAAGAGAAATCAAAAACAAGAGTTCAACTGTATACCTCTAAAAAAAAATGGCATTCCATAAAAATACAAATATTACACTATAATTCTAATTCTAATACTAACTCAATTCCTATTCAAGAATGAACTATGTTTATCGAAAAAAAAAGAATGTAATAAAGCAATAATTGATAAAAACTAACACAAATAAATTATTTGATTTAATAAATAAAATAATTATAAAAGTAGGAAAAGCTAACAGAATAACTGAGAATAATTTTGAAAATAAACTCACGAAAGGAATAAGTATTTTTTTTATTAATATCATTGGCTAAATCTCTGTTGCATATTTGATGCCAAGAAGGGAATGATGATTATTACAGAAATTAAATAATATGAGAAATTCACTCTATATATCCAAAGTTAATAATTCATTAATTGTTTATATCAAACTTTTAATGTGTTCAAGATGTTTCTCGACCCAGGAGAAGGAGATGGAAACCATGGAATTTCAAATTGAGTTGAAGGAGGAAACATCAAACGGCATTTACCCTCAAACGACGACGAAGGAAACTCAATAACAGTCTTGGAAATTCCTTAAATCTAAAATTAGTTTAAAGAAGTTATGAAATAGAATTAGGACGGCTAGAGGGGGTCTTTAAAATTTAAGGTGGTCTGAGCCTACTTTAGAGTTAGGAAATGAGTTCACTGTAATCCAAGATAATTCTGTAGTGTTGAAGGGTCAAGATAAATATTATAGAAGCCGCGATAAGTGAACTTCGTCTGAAGGTGCAGGTACCCTATTTCGAGGAAAAAGTTCTTCAACGAATCATTAAAGAAATAAGTATGAATTAAAAAAAAACAACTAGGAATCGACGAGTAACCTGAAATTACCTGAAATGTTTCTATTAATCCAATATAAAGGAATAAGGGGAAGAAATATTTTATTTTGATATATATATATATATATATATATATATATATATATATATATATATATATATATATATATATATATATATATATATATATATATTGAGCAGATCGTGAATTTATTTCTTCTATAGCCTTAATCTGTAGTTATATGAAGCATAAATAGAAATTACGTGAAGATTGATTTACTTTACTTACAAAATATTAAAAAATAAAATAAAAAAAGCTTATAAAAGTATTTTAGCAAATAAATATATAGAAAACAAAATTCATGCAGTCTCAAACTATAAAATATGGCAAAAATTGTCTTAAGGTAAACTTACGATTACAAATGAACTAAAGCAGCTCTAACCATTTCAACTTACCTGAAAAATAAATAAATAATATTTGTTAGTGAATAATAAATATAATAAAAAACTCTTTTAACAACTTGAAATTTAATTTAAATATTTCAAATTATATCTAAACGATATAGACGATACTCAGGACCGGAATTAAGGGAGGGAACAAAGGGGGCACTTGCCCCGGGCTGTAAAATTTGGAGAGCAGCAAATTTCTAACGAAATTTTATTTTTAGATTAAAATGATTTATTTCTGCTTTATGATCGTTATGACCTTAATTCAGTGTATAAATTGAGTTACTGTTATGAGATGATATTTATCTCGAACTACATTGTCTAAAATATTGCATTAAAACTACTGACTTTTATTGAAGGACGGATGAAAGAAGGGACGGCAAAATTAAGCTTGCTCCCTTTGGCGAAAATCCACCTCTAAAGATACCACCAATCACTGTTCACAACCACGTCAAAACCCAAATCCAGCTTGTTTAAACACAGTAGTTTAAACATTAGTTTAAACACGATCTTCCCACTTACGTTTCGGTCTACCCCTCGGTCGCTTATCCGTGGTTTCAGCGCTAATTTGTTTTTTAGAGGTTCGCTAGTTTCGGAGTTCAACAACTTTATATACTCATATTCAAATGTTTTATTATTTAAATATAGAACATTAACGCTCTACGCTACTCTAATCTAAAAAGAGATATCTCATGTATTAATAAATATTGAAGCATGTTTAATAGTGAAATGAAATTAAGAGAAATAATATGGAATAGTAATATATGCAACAGACAAGGGATTTCATAAGAGACTAACTGGGCACTAAAGGCGGTACCTCACAACTACAATTAAGACGAGTAACACTCTCAACCGCCGGAGATAAAAACCAAAAATATATATTTGATTTGAAGCAATATTTTCCTGGGAAGCGGGTGCCCGTGTATCAAGTTTATGGACCACATTAACCACACCAGCCCCCCTCAGGTACTCCATTAGACCATCTCTATCATACAGCAATAATAAATAACCCTAACTTCATCACTCGTGCTATTAGTGACAGTTCTCGTTAATATTCCCCGTATATCGGATAAATGAAGGTTCATCAGGAGTCGGCGAAGAGAAACCCAGTCAAAGAATGAGCGCACGCTTCTTGAGGGAGATGGATTCGGCATCGTTCGGTCTTCGGAATATAAGAGCTATTTCCAACAGAAATTCCCACGGATTCGAAAAGGTTAGACCGAGCAATGCTTGAACTCGCTGAACTAAAATACGTGATGGGTAAATCAATTTTTTTTATTGAGGTTCTCTCTCTAAGTAATTAACTTCATTTTTTTTTAAAATGTTTACTCTTTATTTTATACCAAGTAGCGAAGCTATCATTCTATATATAAATAACGAAAAAGACAAAGAGATTGATTCCTTGCATAATAGCCTTTGACTAATTTATTATTATTATTATGTTTTAATCATTACCATTAGATCCGCCGTTGTATAAAAACGAATACAATCAATCAGTGATTAACTGTAGTAACAGGACATGACACGAAGAGACCATCAGGCTCTGGTGAATCCTTCTGACCTTTAATTGATATCGCAAGGTCATGAGATTTCTCATCCAAATCCTTTTTAATCCATTGAAAGATCGGGTATGTTGATTGTCATTATAGTTCTCACCATATTGTCGCGAAACTGTTCGTAATTCATAAGAACGTGATATGAGACCATACATAAGTCAGAATTTCAATTTTTGTTTTAAATATGCGTAGGGTGATTCCGATATAAGCTTGAAGTATTTGAATTGAAAATTTTGCATTATTCGAGATATGCCTTTTTAACCGGTTCTTAAACTTGGTACGCATAGGTATAGTGGAATGAAGTCCGTGATTATGTGTACCTGTTGAATTATTGTATACAGCTGTAGTATTTCTTACAACGGTGTTACTAAGGACAACTTAATTCCTCGTGGAATAGAAATATTCAATGAGTTTATGATAGATAAACCTAATATAGACGAATAAGATCAGGAGAGAGGAAGAAAGTGAGGAAGTAGAGATATGAGATTAAACCACATACAAAATGTTGGAAAGCTGATCTTTTTGAGCATAATTAATTTTCATAAGATGAGTTGCTAGACTGCAGCGTTTGGACAGATTCCAAAAGGAATCCGTAGCCCCTTAGGGTCAGATAGGGACGGCCGACTTTAACTGAGCTCCCGACCAACTTTATCCAGGATCGGAAAAACTTCGGGATTCGAAAAAGGGAAAGTTTAAACGCTCCTTAACGAGCAAAAGTCCGGGACTTTAAAAGTCATATCTCAAACTGCACATCATGAAGAAGAGCAGATGAGCTAAAACATAAATAAATAGAACTCGTTAATACAAATTCAACTCGTAACATCAATTTCCTCACTATTTACACATTTTTTCACTAACTCTGATAAATACGTACTTTTAATTTAAACCTCTCTATTTTTATTTTATTATCTTTTTCTTTTTCGTTTTCAGAGGAAGTGCAGTTTAATTCGAGGGCCTTGATACTGACTTTTTTCGTGGACAAATTGTGATGATTTATATTGAGGATTCAGCTTGAGAAAATATTCCGGAGATACCAAATATTTCCGATGCCCAGTATCAGAGAAGTATTTTTTTAATATTTTATTCTATTAAGTAAGGAGAATACCGACATTTAATTAAATTTTGTGTGTCTGTTTGTGGAGCGAAAACATAACCTAAACAATTTGTAAATAATAAATTCAATTAATTTTTATTTACGTAAGAAACAAATAAAATATGCATGCATGGACATTTAAGCACTGATATATTAATGTACGATCCTTTACCGCTCACCAAGCTAGTGCTATGCGATTTATAAATAGCCATAAAGATACTGTACTGTCTTTATGGCTATTTACTTTATATTTCATGATTGTAATGTACTACTTTTAATTATGAAGTATGTTTTATATGATTGATTAAATGTATTATTTCCATATTTGACTGTAATCATATCCATAGCAAGAAATATTGTTTCAGTGAGGGTTATCTAGTTTGTAAATGATATTTCAATTTATTGTACCTTTATTACGTACTTATTTTTTCGATACAAAATAATATTATCATAATATGTGATATTTCATTCTCGGAATAAATAAACACTTTCAAATGTAAGACCACTACATACCACAAGAGATCTATGTTAGAAATTATTCGAGTTTTACATATATTATAAGATTTATGAAAGGTTTTTCTATCATAATATTTAATATATCTGTCTTAATTTTATGATTAAGCATCAGCTTTAATAGAGACCTAAATGCTACTTCTTAAGGATAAGACTCAGTACTCACGCTTAAACATGAAGCGTACAGGACTTTCTTATGGGAAGAACCGCAGGTGGCGCTAATAGTTAAACAGGAGTAAGTGGGAATGTCAGTAATTGATCTGGTACACGTGTGGTCCACGTGGGGACGAGGCCCCGGAACACGTAACACTACCGGCCGCCATAACAGTACAATGGAGGTCTCGTTTTGCATAAATCCCTGTTTCCCTCCAGGATCTCTAATTAAAAACTGATATGGTCTGATAGGGCGGCCATTTAATTACAGCCTGCTCTATCCGCTTGATGCCTAGAAGATAATGTACTGTCTAATTTAGCTTTGTGTCGTAGCGTTTGCCAGCCCACACTGAACATATGTCAGATATTGCTTAATACTTGAGAAATTAAGGAAGTTTGGTGTTCATTGTATCTAAATATCAAACATTGACTTTCTTGTGAACAAAACATCTGAAGATGAACTTACGAGCAACAATAGATCTAAGGTTAAATTTATTTTAAATTAGCGATATCAATTTCTTTCCACTGACTCTTCAGGAAATATTCGTAAAAAGATAATATAAATATATTTATAAAAATTAATATTAAATAACAAGAATAAAATATGAAAAACAAAGGCAGTTAACAAAACAGGAGACAAATTTTTAAATATAATCCAATACCATTTAATGGTCGTACTTAGTTACGAAATGCAATTCCGCTTTATATTCTTGCACTATAACAATCAACAGTAACAGCGAAAACGTCGTTAATTATAATAGAATTGCATACATATTTCATGCAAACTAGAAACTTCCTATCCTCTACTTCAATAATTGCCATTAATAGTGTTATTTTATGCAATTGATGAATAAAAAAACCGTAATACAACAAGAATATATAATAGATAATTTAATTTATTTCTTATCAAAAATCAATAATTTAGTTACAGATGTTTATTGCACGAGTATTTCCTACAAATATCACATGATTTTACTCATGTTATTCGAATAATAAGATACACATGACGTTAATGGCTTTCTGTGGCTATTTGTTTCATAAAAAAGCTTATTTTTAATTCATTCATTAACATTAATACAAACAACATATCAAACATGGTATTTATTTGTTACTTGTAATCAAGTGATATATGAATTTAATATGTAATTTACAATAAAATTTACAATAATTCTTCAAGTTTTATTCGCGAAGCGTTGCAGTGGTTATTAATTTATACCTTTTATTCCTCAATAAACAATATTCCGCTGTCCGAAGTAAAAGGCAAACATGAATTAATAACAGACTATCGAAAAGCCGAGAGAGCGCAGGCAGTGACCAGTAATTAAAGGGAAGTTCGATAGCCTTTATAACGAACCCCCTGTTCTTCCCCTACAATTCCAAGTCTGTCATTAGGGACAGATCACAAGTTGACATTAACAATTGCGTTGAATTGTTGATTTGTCTGTCTGCCTGTCAGTCTGCGGCGCCACACGACACGACGAACAGTCAATAATTAAGTGCACGTGCACACAGGTAGTGATCAAAACCAAGTCAATATTAACGAAGGCTTGCCATTTGGATTGGGTGACTCAGTGGGATTTTTTTATAAAGACCGATTTGCTAATAAAATATAGAAATAACATGTTTACTTAATTAATTTATTTATATTTTTACCTTTCTAGTAATATTTTTGTTTAAAGATTTTACTGATATTATGTGCAATAAATAATAATAATCACAGTTGTAAGTCGTGGAGCCAGTATCAAAGTTATAGCTTTAAAAGTATGCTTTATTCTGTATTATGAATAAATTTATTATTATATTTTTTTAATGTAAAAAAAGAAAATTAAACAATTCAAAGAAAAAGTTGTAAAATATCTGAAAATATATATATATTTTTTTAAATACAATGAAGAAATATAGATATAAGCACAAAACACATGATTGAAGTCACATTTTTTTGTTGGAGTATTCCAAAATAGAAAATAAAAATACTTACATACGGATTTCATGATAATGACATAATAACTTTTGTAACTCTTTGTTACAAAAATGAAGAATCAAATAAGAAGACAAAGAAGACATGATAGAGATGGGGAAGAAACAAGAAGAATTCGTAATGAAAGTCGCGGAAAAAACATAAGAAAACGACAAACGGAAAGACTTTATGAAAGGCGCGAGCCTTCCTCAGTTATTACAGCACTTTCTGTTTCTACTTTAGAGTATAGAGTTCTTATAGCCATCTTGGCCGCATTTTCTGTTTCCCAACTTTTTTATTTTTATTTTTTAGCTGATAAAAAGGACTTAAAAAGCCGCTAGCCGGATTTTTACCGCGCTAAGAAGATTCCCCGCTATTCCCCGTCGTCCTTTGAAGATGTCTTTTTCAGGCTGAAGAAATGAAGTCATAATTTTTACTAAGATCATTCGATGTCTTTGATATTTAAAAAAAAAAATTATCAAATGAGTTATTTCAGATTGACGTATTGACGTAGAAAAAATTCAGTTTAAAAAAAAACGAAATTAAAACAGTTAAAATTGAAAACTTCGAAGGGAAAGGATAGGTGAATGAAGTCTATAAAAAAAAAAAAAAAAATACTTGTAAGGTCTAATACATCAATGTTAATTTAAATTGGATGATAAAAAACCGAAATTTAATGTTGTTATTCATAATACTCATAATGGACACAGTTCAAGAATAAATTAAAATCTCTAAACCTACAAACAAGATAGCTTTTAAGTCATTACAAACTAAAACCTTGTCAAAAATTGCAATTTAATCACTGTGAACTAACCGAACCCTAAATATAGGCAGCAACTACAAAGACAAATTTTAAAGACATAAACAAATTAATACATTTGATAAGTTTCATAACATTAATATTAATATAATATTAATTTAAACGTATTTACATAATATCAACGTAAAGATTATACGTTGATATTATGTAAATACCAAAAGCCTAACATAATTTTTTTTTGAACATTTCTAAAATTATATTTTCTATTATATTTTTATGTATTTTTAAAAAGTTATAATTTTCGCAATATATATTAACTGTAAACATAATATGTTAATAGAAAAAACTTTTTTTTAAAACTATTAGCCCAACCCATGAAAAAAGTAAAACCAGTAATAACCCTAAGTTATTCTATTATGATTATACAAATTCTACAGTGAAATTTTATAAAAATGCCCCCTGTAGGTAATATTCTTCATATTTTTACAAAAAAATATAAACATAAATGAGTGGTGAACTAAGAAAATTAAATATAAAGTAATCATAATTAAATTATAATATCATTATTAAGCAATTATGTAAAATAAATTAGGTTGTATTAAACTCTTGTTATTATAATATTGTAAAAAGTTTCGTTTTTATAAAATCTTCATCCATATATTAATATTATTGATAAAAATTATACACGTGAAATGTGTGGGAGGAAGCCCGCTGTATTTATTTTACACCGGATTCTGGCTCAGCAAACTGATGGCGGCCATGCAAGATTATGCCAATAGCTAATCATATAAAGAAATTAATTAAATGTTAGATCAATCGAGTTCGACTATCTGTTGATATGAAGAATTTTTTTTATGACCGTTTTTATGCTTAATAACATACCCAAACTTTATTCAGCCGTTTTCTTAGTTAAAGCATTTATAGACTCGAGAACAACGATACAAAAAACAAAAAAAAAACGGAAATATCGAAAAGAAAAAGTATAAAATTAATGCAAAATCGTATACTAAAGAGACTCGCTCGCTCCTGAGTGTTATATGACAACTTCGTTAGCATTTAATAAGCGAACGTTTGGAATGACAGATCAAGCAAGAAAAGCATTTGATAAGAGAAACATGTTGAATATGGTAGAAAATAGAATCATGAAAAAAATATTAAAACAAAAAAATATCATCTGCTTTCAATTTGATGAAAGAGACAAAAGTTAACTAATGAGACTTAAATTAACCAGCTAGTGCACTGAATAATACGTAAAACAGATGTTTCATTATAATTAACAGATAATTAATTTTTACATTTCTTTGAAACTTAGTAAGAACATGCAGTAAATAGTTTATATAAAAAAATAAACTATTGAAACAGAATTCAATATATTCGTACTCTAACAGCTTTGAAAAAGATAACATAATAAGGTTACTTGCGGTACAATGCATGACGAAAGTGATATATAATATTTAATAAGCAACAGAGGGAAAGAGAAACCGGTAATGAGCGCTAGCAAGTCAGATTGTGGTCTAATGAAGTCGTGAAAGCCTACCCTGATTTCCTGCATCTTGAGGATTATACTTCCTCCTCTGTCATCGGGTTACCAAGGAAATCGTCTCAGGAATCTTATGTCTTCTGTCAGAGTCTTTAATGAACATCACTTCCTTAATAGCTTTTTAAGCTTTTCTATTTTTAAAACAGTAAAACATTTTAGAAATATTATTTGTTTTTTTTATAATCGTATCGGTGGTGAGAAAAAAATCATTTATAACTTCCTAATAGAAAAATTATATCAAAATTAACTTTATGCACGATGAAAAGGGTAGCGCATTAAGTTCATTTATATAAATTAGTCTAAAGTGCATTTATAAAAATGCTATATCCATATATCATAAATAACAAAACCTGTACCAGTACAACCCATCAATGGTCTTGGGTTCAGTACTTGGTGAGGACCGTATTGTGTCTAAACCAACGTTTGTGGAAAGAGGTAATTTGGCCGAGATCACGCTCAACCGTCAGGTTTTTCCCCCAATTAAGGGTACCCACTTTATAGAGGCTGGGTGGTCCCCAGGAGGGTCTCCCGATTCCAAAAGTTCCATCCACGGCTGATAAAGGAATAAATAATTATCTGCCACAGCCGGGCTTAAAACCGGGACTGGGAGCATGGTAACACAGTGCCTTCCACTAAGCTGCTCCGCTCCTGCCATAATAAAATCTGAACAAATTATGCAATTATGATTCTTTCTTTTTTTATTTTTAGTAAATAAGCAATTATATAGCAATAAAATACCTTTATTATTGTTTTCCAAATCAGGCATTGAGAGTGAAGTTGAGAGTTTTCCGATTACAATTGAATTATAAAGCGGATGTTGACCAAAATGCCGGAGGGCAATATATATATATATATATATATATATATATATATATATATATATATCCATATGAGGGCACAGGAGCAGGGGCACTTTATAAGGCACAGCCATCCAGTTCTGATTAATGGGTGGTGGGTCCTTTTGGTTTATGATTGGACCAAATTGGGTCATCGCATGAGACACCAGCATTAAAAAAATAAATCCTCGGGAGGTCGTTCATCTTTGGTGAAAAGAAATAGAGTGGAAAAATATTTTAATAACTTATAAAAATAAGAATTTTTTTTAAAAGTATATACATAATATATAGTACATAATATTTAAAATTATGCCCAATTTCAATATACATCAGTAACAAAAAATATTAACTATATAAAAAAATATGTGCGTTTGAAACAATTTAATATATAGAAATAAATCAATTGAACAGATTTTAATTAATAAAAAAAGTAAAAAATAAATTACTTTACTTAGCATGAATTACGACAAGCTGAAACTGTCCATTATTTTAAATGGGTTTTATCAAAGCAATTATTATAATTCACTACAACTTTAGTTCAATTTTGAACAGTAGATAGTTATCATAAAAGCTTATGAGAATAATCAATCGCCTATAATAATAGAGTTCAAGGCGAAATATATAGTAATAATAAAATTATTGTTTCAATACGATATTTCAAAGAAAAAATGAAATGTACCAAGTGCAAAAAAAATGCCTTAAATCCTATAATACAAAATGTTTCGTCGAGGTCTTTTCGAATATATTTGTCTCAAATTATTTCTTTTTAACCTGTTCAAGAGTGAAATAAGATTTGAAACTAGTACCACAAACTATATTACTTTTTATTACAATATTATGATCAGGCAAATAATTTATGGACATTTCTACTACTACTACTATTGGGAGACTTCAATTTTCATAAAAAAGAAAAACTAGTAAAAGAGAAAAAACAAGGCTGACGGAATGAGCTGCCAGCCACACTCCGCTGTGATGTGGGTTAGCATTTCATCCCCTTCCTCAACGAGATCGAACAGCAATGATCGGAAATCAGTTCAATAACATAATAGTATGATGGCGGAATATATATATTATATGTATATCGTGTATGTATATTATATACACAAATTTGTATGTACTTTTTATGCAATGCAATTTATACGTATTTGTGTAATCGATATCAAAATCATTTATTCCATAAGTAATGTTATGTAATGAAACTCATTTGAGTATTGAGAAGACCATGAAAGACAGTATTCTCAACCGTTCAACGATACATGAAGTTGTGGAAAAGTCCTTGAAGTCCTGACCGAAAAGATAAAATTCATCCCGATCTTTAAAAGTGTGATTTCTTAGCAAAATTATTTGTGCAATTTGTCAATATTTCAGAGTTTCTTTAACTTTTGATACGATTTTTTTTTTAAATTGGAATCAGACTGACTTTTTCACAGATTAAGGATAAATTTAAAAATGAAAAAAAAAATATAGCGTTTTTTTAGTGACAAACAACTTTAAGATAAACAGCTATTTTAGTATCTAATAAAAATATTTCGTACAAATAACTGACAAGGATGGAAAGTTGCCAACAGTGCAATACCAGTGACTTTGTTGGAAGAGAAGCTAATCTTTCGAAGTCCTGCTTTGCCCTCCACATAACTGGTGATAAGCTTTGTATGGAGATCTGAAGGTTGAGTAAAAATATCATCAGTAAGCCTTTTTTTAAGATGTTTATTTTTTATTATTTTTTCTCTAATTATTTATTTTTCCTGTAAATATGTTATATAAATGTTTACATATAATACTAATACTTGTTGTCCTTGAGTGTGGCAGATTTTACAGTAAAAAAAAAAAATAGCATTATCTCTCTACCAAAATAGATGCGAAGTAAATCAGGATTAATGTCGGCACGTGGAATGCACAGTAGATTCCAACTGACTGAGTCCACCGAGAGCCAGGGAAGGCACAATCTAGGCAGAACAGAGCGGACGGACCACCATCAGATTGGATTAGAGGAACCCTCCCCCAAGAAATTGGATTAAGGAGGGAAGAACCCTGATTTCCTGTAATTATCCTTGTTCTTGGTCTCTTCCCTTGATCGCTTCTTGCCCTCTCCGTCATAAGCCCTTTATCGGCTTCCCTTACCAGAATCGTTAGTCGATTTGGGGCGCATTCGAAATTTCGGTTTCAGCTTAAGTTAAGGGTCGGAACGTGGCCATGAATGTATCTTGAGGATAAAATATTCAAATTAAAATTATTTTCGAAATAACATTTCTAACAATCTATTGTTAATTTTGCAATAACAATAATAAGAGTAACATATATTAAAATGTCAGTCTTCTTCCCTATAAGGCTGTCAAGTGATAATTATTGCTTTTTATACCAGTCAAACAGTTATAGTTATAATTCAACATGTTTAAAATCACTAAATTTTTCGTCATTAACTTATGTCTTTAGTTAACACCTTATATACTCAAATTATCAAGGTCGAGCTTTAAGATACTCGGCTCTGAGTTTAAACGTCAATAGTGAGTAACTAAGAACTATTCCATTTATTGGTTTGTTATTATTATTTCCTTCTATTCCTTGAATGGATTTCAGTTCCCTAATATATTTTTTTCATTATTAGTTATGGCCTACGCTGCCGCCACAAGCAAAAAGACCCTAATTCCAAATCATTTTTTTAAATACATTTTTGTATTGCACCCGAATCGCTCTAAAAACTGAACCTTTTTATGACATTAGAAAGCAGTAAAACCAATGATTAGGACCTAACCAATGTCATCAAAGGGTGCAATGTTTAGAGAAATCCTAGCAGTCCAAACAATGATTTGGAGTCAAGGCTGTGTTATTTCTCTTCTCGAGGATCATAGGATGAATAAGAAAATGGTTGCAGAAAGTCTGGATTCATAAAGGAAAATTCATATAAACAGATCGATATGTATCCTTATCGATCTGTATATATGAATTTTCCTTTGTGTCTGCTTAAGGTATATTAAGATACAAATTTATTTAGTGATAAAATCAATCTGAAAATAAATAAAGTCAAAAATACCCTCTTATGATGTTCCATTGTTCATTAATTCAAATAACCCCCAAAAGACCAGTGGAGATTTTTCTTTTCCGACCGTCGGTGGAATTTATTGCACGATATGAGGAGAGTCGATTTATGCGAGTATTTGCATGAGAGTGGACGTCATTACGCTTCGTGGCTCATCAATCAGCTCGCACTGATGGGACAGATCATTTCCGTATCGGGCGGATTATGGAAATTGAGTTACATCGGATCATTAGTTCCATCCGGGGAGCCTCCGGGTCACGAAAAGCGGGATATTAGGTGGATACCTAGGCTTCATATTGCAGGAACTTTTGTAAAAGTTTCATCACTTAGGATGAGTTGAAAACCATTTGAAATTATAAAGTACTAGAAAAACTACATAGCCCAAAAAGAATGAATGCATCCAGGGTTCAACTAATCTATTTTATATTGCTTAGGATCCTAAAGTAATAATATTAACAAACATGATACGAATAAATTCAAATAAAATCAACCAACAGTTACTGTAAAGATTTTTTCATGACGCCAGACATATATTAAAACTGAGACGAACCCTCAACCCTCCAGCCAGCTGAAGACACAAGTTGAAAGCGAAAATATCTCCGATGTTATCTGTAAAAACACTTGAGTATGCTGTGGAAACCCCGACTCAGAGCAAACTTCGTCCCGAACTTCGTGAGATGGAAATCGGTAATGAAAATTCAAGATTCAGTAAAAGACTAATTCAAAAATTAAGCATTCACTGAATTAAAAAGGACCAAAAGACCCGCAAGAAGTGGATGACTTATTCATAAAAGTTGAAAAGTATCTTTCCAAGTCCACTTTGCGGGTCGCAGGATTAGCGTAAAATCAATCCTAGAATAATATCAGAGGGAAAGATGGTTTTTAACTGTTATATACTATTTCCAATTTATTTTAACATAAAAGTTCTCTACTCCAGTGCATTAAGACATGGAAATTGAAAAATTAGGGAACCCAAATACAATAAATGGATTAAAAAACAAATTGTTTAATCAGCTGACATCCGCATGATGGTATAGAAGGATCAATCTAATTAGGGATTGATAAATTATTTGCCACTTCTATAAATTTGTTTTATTGAAAACTAAATTCATTGTTAGTTCAATGTGTTCATTGTTAGTTCAATGCGAGAAGAAACCAATACAAACTTTTCCGTTTGATATAATCCATTTAACCCTTGAACTGAGGATGAATGTATAACATTCGAAACTAGTTTTCAATAAAACAAATTTATAGAAGTGGCAAATAATTTATCAATCCCTAATTAGATTGTTTTATCGTTTTTTTCATTCTTATTTTTTTTTTAACTAAAAATTAATTCAATTAGTACCTAGGCTATGCCACAAGTACAGCAAATGTCTTTGAAAAATATATATTGAACTATTTAAATAATCGGAGGTGCACTGTATTCAAGAAAACCCTAAAATATTCACTCCTTTTTCATTCTGTGCTTATTACCTTGAAAACCACCATACAAAAACATTGTGAATAAAGTATAGTAAATTTGTTCAAATTTGAGTCCTGACAGAGCTCTTTATGTTTACTAGTTCCCAAGATATAGTTTTCAAATTTCTTTTCTCTTTTTTTTAAAACTAGAAATCACTATTTTTAAAATTTATTTTGGTAAATATCATGAAATCTGCTCTTCTTACGAAGACAATTTTTATAAAATACCTTATGGTGCATTTAACTAGCTCCAATTTGAGTGCTAATAGGCTTCTGTTTGTCAAATAGTTCCTGAGATAGTTTTCTTACGATCTCTTGAGAAAAGATAGAGATCAGAGGAAGCTTGAAAAAACAAAATAAAATAAAAAAAGTGAAAACTTTTAATGGGTAAACTTTTTTACCTCTTGATGCAAAAAATTCATTTCCAGTAGTCCCGGAAAAAAGCCGCGAGCGCCGGAATTTTTTTTATTCGGTATTTGGATTCTACGTATCTTATAAAGTAAAACCTGAAATTTTGAGGAGGGGTTGTAACATTTGTTTTCTTGTTCGATTACAAAGGTAATAAATATAAACGTACTAATGTAATAAATTGTTTCCCCCTTTTTATTTTTTTTTAATGCCTTGTTATGCTGATTCCAAAACTCCTTAAATTTTCCTCCCTTCTTTCTTTAAAAATGACCGAGTTATTATTATGTTATAAAACCTCTAATCGGCCACCATTTTTAAACAAACAGACGGATGGTAATATCGAGTTCCGAAGACCATCCTGGGGTGGTTTATATTGAAAATAATAAACCAAAATAGCGTTAGAACATCTCAATAGTGAATACTGAAAATGCGTAGAAGATACATGTAAAAATAATGGGAGCATTATAAGAAAGAAATTTTGTAAAAAGGTCCGAATTGCAGTAGACACAACAGAATGAATCTGCTTATTAAACTGAACTAGAGTAGAGATTAGAGGAAAAGGTAACAAATAGAAGCCCATGATAAGAATTTAAATATTCCGGCATAGTCCAGGGACCGAACAATAACCGAAAAATATCCGAATCGATTCCTTCAGCCTTCGATACATCCCACCGATGACTAGATAACAACTTTACGAGAACGTAATGCCTTCCGAAAAATTTACTGCACTGCTGACTCAGCGGGTCCGCCCTAACAGCGGACAGTAAGTACTGATAAGCAACTATCGACTGAGACCTAACAGTAATTGGTGGTGCGCAGTACTGACTCCACTATTGTCCTCCTAACAATCCGGTCGTCTGTCAGCCGATCACGGACGTCTCGTTAGTACCCGCGCGCGCGTTTCCCGGCAATTAGTGATAGGAGGTGGCGGGATATCGATATGACGGGATGATAAGGGCAGCTTCGATGTGGCGTGTGTGCCGTCACGATTAGCGAGTATCGGCGAAATGGATTAGAGGTAAATCATTAGTACACGAATGGTCTATCTTTAAATGAGCAATACATACTATTTTACAACTAGAGACTTTTTTTCTAAATTTAATACCCCCTTCCAACAGTTTTTTTATTACACACAGAACTTCAGACAAGTCGTAGATAAAATAACACGAAGATCGTAAAGCGGCGGAGAAAACACTTAAGCGGTGTCCCTTCTGTATCAATCGTTTCAGGAAACCGAGAAGATTTGATTAGTCCCCGGATTCAATCTAGAAGTGATGTTGTGGGGGAGGGGAAGTAGCACAAATCGGAAAAGTTATACTTCCGCCTTTAATCCGCTGGCAGGGATATCCAATTAGAGGAGTTGAAGAAACTTGTTAGGTTGAGGTGACGCCGCTACTTCCAGTGTACTCCTTCATCGTCGTACGATCGCCCGAGATAACGAGCCAGGCAACGGCGTCATCTTTTGTGTATCGACGAGTATAACAATATTTTCTGGATGCAATAAAGAAATAATTTTTTTTGGATGGAATCTTTATTTTACAAATGATTAATTTATGACAGGATTCTACAAACAAAAATAATTTCTTAAAAAATAAATTCTATGTATATTAGAACAGTATACGAATAGCATATAAGAATAAACACATCGATTTTAAATTAATCTTTTAAACGCTACCCGATTAACTATCACTCAACAATTTCAGATAATAAAAATAATCGACTGCTTCTTCTACATATGAAAATATTTTTTCCATTTTCAATTTATTGACTATTAAAAAAATATGTTCGTCAAAATAAAACGTTGGATAGTTTAAATGAGCAACGCGATGTAGTGTTGCTGACTCATCTAGGCTTTACCGGAAAGGAATTATACAAAATATCGAAAATCCTAATATTGCAATTAGTAATTTTATGAATTACTTTCCTTATTCAGGTTTATACCTCAAAGAGAACAAGAAAACGAAGAATAGAAAGAAGGTTTCTTAGTCTATATGTATGGAACATCCAAATCATAATCAAGCTATAAAGCTCATTCCTAATTTTGTTCATATATAAATACTATAAAACACAATTTTCAGGAATCCATCATGAGCAATTAAATTAATTTTAAAATTACATTTCATCGACGTAATAATAAAAAAGAAAATTATTATTTACCGGTATACCTCTCGATCCTCAAAAACTATTTTCATTTTTGAACAAATAGTGATAAAATCTTTATTAAAACAAAATTTCAATCTTGATTTTGATGGAAATATTTTTTTTTTTTTTTTTACAGTTAATATTACCAAAAAACTATTTAAAATTATGTTCCACTTTTGAAACAATGGTAGGTTAACGGATCGAAAAAAAAAATATCTGATTTAAACGTTAATTTAATAACGGGAAAAAAACAAAGATGGAAGAAATTAATACAAAGTTGACTTTTTTTTTTTCATATAATAATAAAATGAAGTACGTTTTAAATGACTTGAGAATGGCCCAAGTAGGCCGAAACGTCGAAGTGATTTAGAATAAAATAAAATACTGGTGAACGAATGGCCTTATTGCTTTATATTTACTGAATTAATTTGGGATTAAAATAATGGTGAAAAGCTATCACATACACCAATATATATATATATATATATATATATATATATATATATATATATATATATATATATATATAATATTTTTTTTTTTGCAATCAGAGGACGAAACGTGGAAGGAATAAATATTCCTGAAAGTAGACAGATTAAAATATCCTGGGTCAATGAGAGGTAGTGGCCTATCTACTATTGTTGGTACAAGCTTGAATAGAGAGAGCCTTATCCTCACCTTAAAGAAAACTGGAATTCCGAAAAATGTTTAGAAAACTCTAGGTACTTACAAGGCAGTAATTGTGTACAATGCCGTGATCCCTAACAGGCATCTTAGAAAGGAAATAAGTACTCCACAGGATAACTGAAGCAGCCTTTGATAAGGGTCGTAACATACAAAGGAGAAGAAATACGGATTCCCTCATGGAACTGGTTTGTAAATAACTTACACTGATTGTGAGTAGGTAAGTAGTCTGAGGCAGGGCATGTAGCTCGGTGCAATTAGAGAGTCTCTACACAACCATGAAAGCCACATTACTTGGTAAAGGCGAGGTGGGAGAACAGAAACCAGGTCGATGAACATAATAAACTAATGCGCTACAGAGATAAAACTAGCAAAGTGTGAGGAAATAGATTGCGTTAGACAGGAGTGAAGCAGGTTCGTTGCTCTAAGTAGAGTTTACTTTAAAAAATAACGAAATTCATGTGTTGTATTAACTGTCTATAACAGTAATTAATTTAACAAGAAATAAATGATTCTCTATCTACGGAAGAGATGTTTTCGTTACCTCAGATATCTCTCCAAACCTTAATTTGTTTTTACATCAATTCACTGTTTCATCTTATATATTATTTCACATTGTTAGTACCTAAGTGAGAGCAACAGGCTTATTTCGTATATTATGGTAAAAGGAGGAAAATGGGCGCTTCCAAAAATAAATTATTTCAATATTTTGAGGAATTTATTGCCTTTTTAGAAAAACCTAGAGAGCTTCGATAACTACCATTAAATTATACAAGTTTATAAATTGTAAATATTTTATACATGTGAAATGGGGGATATTGTATGTGGCTTTTGTATTTTCAATCTTCTAGTTATAGATCTTTGTAAACTATAACCAATTTTAATTTAAAATAAGCAGTAATATTGGAGAAATGATAGACTAATTATTTTATTCCAGATTTATTATTTATTTTTTTCAATTTACGATTTATTTAAAAATTGAACACATTTTATGAAATAAGTTAACATTGCTATGGTTTACAGTAAAATTGATAATAAAAATAAATAAATAAAAATCGACAAACCTGAAAAGAAAACGTTTCATAAACGTAAAAACCTTTGAAACATTCATTGGGATTCGAAACCATGTTGACGGAACCGTAAAGACAGCATGCCTGTCTAATATTCATTTACAGTCAATTACTACATATATTTTTATGATAATTAATTTTACATAGATCAATTTAATTTTTTAAAAAATTACTTTTTAAAATAATTAGATCGAAAACAGGCAATTTCAAGTTTCCCTTTCTGATTCCTTGAATTTATGTTTCTCGTTTTAGAATTTCATTATTTATTCATTTAATTTAATTGTCGATTACACTCCATATTTAATTGTATTTATTAAAATTGGAAAAAATAAAAGCGTACTTTGTTGTAAATGAAGAACAAAAAGCAATAATAATTTATCATTTATCTTATAAAGTATAAAAGTATTGAACATTGAACATTGAAGTATTGAAACATTTTTTTTAATATGACAATGTGATTTTTCGGAATTATTTAAAAAAATGTAACAATAAATTTTTTAATTTAAATTAATATATTAACAAAATAAATAATTCTGAACTTTAAAATATCTGAATAATTGAGGTTGGAAGAGATAATGCACGAAAGGGGAAAGTCTCGGAGGATATAATGTAATATGACCGACTTTGAGAATAAGACACAGACAGCCTCGAAGGCACTCAATACAAGAACTCAATACCAATATCTGTTCAATACCAATATCAATGGACATAGAAATGGATATTACCCTCAGAGACCACAGTAGATGTCTTCCCACACAGTGTAATATAAGAAGGCTTCTTCTGGCCACCACAAAAACACTACGGGGGAAGATAGGGCATCTTTATTAGGCTATTCAACATTCTATAGGGTCTGGGAATTTTAAAGGGTGTGGGTAAAAAATAAGTACATAAAAATAATTGGCGCATTTAGATAAGGCTCGGGATTGAGACATGGATTTTTATTGGTCGAGGTGGGTAGATTTGGTCGTCAAGCGTTTGGGCTTTTCAAGGAAATTGACTATAAAACATGAAAATTATTGGTTGTCGTTTCCTTCGGCTTAGAAACCATGAAATGGACTAGGCTAGTTGTAGGTGTTTTGTGGCATCAATAAAACAACAATTGTTCATTGATTTATTAACTTTAAACTACAATAAAAATTAAAACATAGATAGTCATTTAATCAAGTCTATAGTCAAATTAAAACATAGTGAATTAGGCAATAATTTACCACCACTCGTACACAAAGAAGATCTACTGATCTGCTTAATTTAATGATCTGTGTATATAGTATATTAGTAAATTAGTATAATATATTAGTGTTATAGTAATTCGTTATAATACAATAAATTAATATTAACATTGTAATATATAAAGACAACAATTTAATCATAGAATGTTGAATAAAATAAACTATCTTGAGCATTACGGTATGAAGGAGAAAAAACCTATAAATTATCAGAAATAAATATATGACCGTATAATTGGAGCCATCTACCCAGTCCAAATTATTGCATTCAATTATATCCAGATAATAGATTTATTATTACCATAATGTTTTGTTGAAAAATTTCTGTAATACAGTGATTTCTTTAATTAGGTACTGTGCAAGTTGTCCTACGAAGAATAAAAAAAAATATCGTATTTTTATATTACATAATGTTTAGGATTATCTTTCAAACAAAATTAGAATTTTGTGAGTATTCAGTGAATGAAACTTTTATTTTTATGGATCAAAATGGGAGTTATGTTCAATTAATTAATTAAACATTAATTAAGAATTAATATTCTGTGCATGGATAATGTGCCCAAGGAGAGTTTGCTTTTCAAAAAATTCAGGATTAATAACGGATTGTATAAGGAACAATATTATAAATGATTAAATGCGTAAAAATGAGGTGTTTATATTTAAAACATTTCGATGGTCTCACATAATTACCTAATGACTGAATTTGTCTAGTATGAAAATTTCTTGTCTCCGTCGCTCTGTGTCTTAAAAAATTGCAGAAATAAATTTTAAATTTATTTAGAGAATTTCCCCAAATTTTCAATCCACAGACCTATCCCAGATAAGAGATTTTCATTCAAATTGTGCAAAAAAGAAAAAAAAAATATACAGATGATAGCATAAAGACGGACAAAATGATCATGTAAAGTTGTGGGGCTTGGAAACGAACGAATCACTTAAACGTTAATTACCGCTGAACCAAAGGGTACGCGTTCGAGGGATGGACCAAGACGCAGATGGGAGGCGATTGGTAGTATGAGCATTGAACCTTCGTATTCACTAAGACTTTATTCATTCATTTACTGAGCTGTAAATAATACATCAAATAACCAAATGTAATTATTATCGTTATTAAATAACGACCCCCCTAGTTTTTGAATAATTTTAATGCAACAATCAATCAAATTATTCAAATAAATGCAATTGCTGTATCCTACTTACATGCAACGTCGAGAACTGCGGGCTGGCTCCTGATGTTCCCTCTCGAAGACCACGCAATGCACTCGCACTTGAACTTGTCTTTGCCGAAGTACTCTTCAACGTCGTCTCTGGTGATGTTGACCGAGGCCTCCACATTGCGTACTCCTGTCTGCGGATCGACGAACTCTTGCTGGACACTATTTTCTGACACTCGGCCACCGTTGCATTTGAAGTATACCTGGAAGAGAGAAAAATGTATGTATAATGTCCATGCAAATTTAAAACACATGGAATGTCATTAGACAAAAAAAAATATAATAAAAAATGAAGGCTTGGTACTGGTATATTTTAGACAGTCGCTGACAATATTTAGAATTACTAGATGTAAATATAAAAAATAGTCTCATAACAGCCCATAAGCCTTTTAAGAGGGAAGTACTAGCTAGGAAGAGGACAAAGATGGCACCTATTGCACGGTTTGAGCGAATTCGAATATAAAATTCGAGCGAAATTTTATTTTTAGGTGAAGTAACAAATATGTGTTTCGGTTTTTTGATTGTTTGACATCAATTCATTCAGTAAAATGAGTTAATGCTCCGAGATGATTATATTTATTTCGAAATATATGACCTAAAACACTGTTAGAAAACTGTTATTGAACTTTTAAGACCAATAATACTTTATTAGAGGCGGAAAGAGAGTGAAAGAATGGGCGATATATAAAGCTTGCCCCCGGCCAAATATCCTAGTACCAGCACTGAGTACTGCTATATGTGCTTGATTCGCGACCTTACGATATTCAAGGTAGAATATGTAAGTTAACCGCCTCATCTACTTTGTAAATGGCAAGAAGGTCCCTAATGCTGCAGGGTAGATTCGGTTCAGGAAGCTTCAACCAAATCATTGTCCATAAACTGAGACAACACACCATTTTTTTGTCAACAGAAAATACAATTTAGAAAGAAAGATTCAGGAATCATGCTCTATTTCCTGGATTTGACTATTTATACATATATTTTTATTTATCCAATCCAGTTGATGAGCTGACGTCATTTTAACAAAAGACAAAATATTCAAGAGATATGGATGGTCTTTTCAGAATTTTTGAATAAAAAATACCATTTCATATAAATTTATTACTGTTATTACTTTATTTATTACTGTTAATAAATAAATAACTAATGGCAAGAATTTTTATACAATAAATAAACTACGTATCATTCATTAAATAGAGTTACCTCATAATTAATTTTTTTTTCAATTTGATAACTAATAGAATTCCTACAATGGCCAGATTCTCCAATGAAGTCCTGAGCGTCTGCGGCTGTAGCGCACTAATAGTAAAGCTTAATATTTTTCACTATATATTAATTTGAAACTATTAACATTTTTTCGGTTTTAGTCATATGTCCTCGTCGTTATTAGGGGGTAATCACTAAGGGTTGAAGGTTTTAGATGTTGCCAAGGCGTGAACAGTAATTGGTGATCAATATCAAGGAAACTGTTCCCTGCACCTGGGAGATAACGGCCCTCGTAATAAGTTAGTTTTCCTTTTAACTGAGTTATGAATTCGTTTAAGAGTTAGTATCAGTTAAAGGCTCCCATCCTCGGCTCATACTCTCCGTGTCACATTGACAGCGGATTGATGAAACGAAACAATTTTACACATTATAACAAATTATTTTCATGTATACAATATGTTTCTAAAACCATCATTTACAAGGCATAGAGAGGGTTATATCCTTTTTAAAATATTGCTCAAAATTTCAGCAATATGAGTCGCTAATTGACATATTCCTGATATTTTGGGTCTCATGATCCTAGAATCCTGACTCAAGATTAACTTAAAAAAAATAAACAAAAGCTTGAAAAAAGTAGAAGCTGAAAAAATTATCAGAACTATTACAAAGACAACGATATCCTCGGAATTTTCCAAATAAAATGGGAGCAATACCACCAAACCTGGAGAAAATTTTGTATAAGTTTCATTAAAAAAAAAGTTATGAACCACACTTTGTACACCATAAGGAAATGACGGTCTATAAAATTAAATTATAGAATAAATGTATATAAATGCAGCTCTGTGACAATTATTTGATTTTAAATCTATTTTTTATGTGTATTGAAAACTCCTAGATAGTAAAACGTTCTTTCTTATTACTAAGCTGGACGATTCCTGTTCAAACTCTAGATTGACACATTTAGGCGCCAATTTTTGGGTCAGGAGTGACCGTCAATCAATACACTATATACTCTCTTTAAATAAACTGGTCTGCAGATATAGTTAGCACAAGAACGAAAGACAAAGCTATTTACTCCAAGGTTAAATGGATAGCGAATTTATATGTTCCAAGTCTTGAAATGATTAATTTGTTAGTAGGTTATGAGGTTATGTTTGCCATTAATTTCTAATTTAGAAATAGACCTTCTCTATTGAGAGAATATTATCGGTTTCTGTCAGGATGACAAAAGAGAATTGAGAACCGATTTATCGGCTAATTTTTTTTATTTTTTGTAATTTTCCAAATGAAACTAAAAAAGATGATTGTATCCCTTGCATAATCGAAAATTAAGTCTGAAGATTAGAAATGTCTATGAAAAAAATATAATTACATACTTGACATGATTCAAATGAAATCAAGCAAATTATACACCTAGAAATTGAAATCTTAATAAATAATTATACAGAGTGTTCATATTAAGACCGCTCAAACGCATGTTACGTAAAAACGCAGGTTGGTCTGAGAGAGAAAAGCTAGAGGTAAAAATTGTAGAGTGTTACATTTTCTTCTGCTTATTACGCCCATTTTTGGAGACATCGTCTCTGTGAAAGCATCTGACGCCCGTTCAAACTGATGTGGATTACAAGAACATGATAAATGATTCTAACTTTCTTTTTTACTACCTTTTTTTTTAATAAAAATATGAACAAGCCGATAGGGAATATATTTTTCGTAATAAATGAAAATTGATTAAATTTAAATAATTAAAAATATAAAAATGCGGTTTGCACCATTCGTTTTATCTTTTATTACCTTCAAAAATGATATAGGTAACCTGCGAACCTCACAGTTTGGACATGCGTTGCTTCAAATGTAGGAAATATTGGAAACAAATTAATTATCATCAAACACAGTTTAAAAATTTATAATTGTAGCCTATAAAATGATCGATGATGAGAAAGAATCAGGTCAAAATAAAAATTTTATTTCAGTTATAAAAGCGTACATTACTTTAAAATGTGGGACTCCACCAGAAAATCATTTGGTGAAGAAATTCGAGAGGTGACAAATCCTCTTGAAACATTATGAGTTTCAGTTAGAATATAGTGATAATGAAGATTTGTTAAGAGTTATAAATTTAGTTAAGAGGGTAATATAAGAAGCTGAGGTATCTAAAATAATATAATATAATATAATAGTATCCCGAAGGGTTAGTCATATTGTTTATTTAAGGGGGTATTTTTGGTTTATCAATATTTAAAAATAGATTTAATACAGCACTATACTTGCAAAATCTTAGATTGGTCGATTTAGGCAACATTAAGACAATGACTAGACCCTGACCCAGACTTTGTGATACGGCAATTGTAATTCTAATAACGACACCAAGAGGGAGGCGAGTCCAGAGCCGACCAATAATTTGTGGGCCGAATTATTTGTGCCTTTGTGCCTTATCCCATTGTTCGGCCCGGACTGGGCTACACTGGATACAGCTAATTGCACTCCTGCGAATAATAGCCTCATTATGCAAATAATTCTTGCTATAAACCGATCGATAGCTCTCACTATTCAAACCTTCGCTGAGGGATAATTTAAGGCAGTTTAAGATGCTATCTTCAAAGACGTAGGCTGCCTCCATATTTTAGCAGAAGTGGAGGTACCGGTTGTAAGTTTTATAAACATTCGAATAGCGATTTTCCATTCATGTTAATTTACACCTTAAGAAAAATATACTTTTTCTATTGCATCAAAATATTAACCTTTTAAAATTCTTTAACTTAAAACATTTTTTTTTAAATTTTAAAATACGAAAATTTGAATTGTCATCGTAATATCGTGAAATCATGTATATTATTTCATAGGTATAAAGTATAAAGAGTTTACCTGAAGAGCATGAGAGGCCCTGCACTGCAACGTGGCTGGTTTGTTCTTGATGATATAGGTGTCCGTGGGTTCTTCGAGGAAGACGGGTAGAGGCACGGATTGCGATCCGTCGTGTGCCTCGGAAGATGGTATCGTCGGCGAGTGCAAGGAATCCTCCAGGGGGTAGCTGTCTTCGTCTGCCCCATCCTCTTCTTCACCTCCTAGAATACATGTAGTTTAGTAAAAAAAAAAAAAAAATCTTATATTTTAACATTTAATATTAGAAGTATTCAAAATCTCAATTATCATATTAAATCCAACATTATGTGTACAGTGTAAGTACTATCGCATCTTGCTAAATAAATAGTGTAGTACTGTCTGTGGTAAGATGCTACAACTTGATTTTATTTTACTGGCCTTGTTTTTAAGAAACTTTTATTTATGTTGTCAGTTTATAAACGGATATTTTATTGATTCAAACGAGTCTTGCTTTGTATTTATTTTTCACATATGTAATTAAGTCATCATACCAAAAATAAGAGAGAAATCAAAATTATGTGAAATTATGACATATGTCTGTTTGTTAGAAAGTGTAGAAGCAGAGGAAGTTGAAAACAGTGTTATTATTCTGTGTTGTAGGTATAGTAACCTGCACTTTTCTAATTAGGATCGGTGATAAAATATAATGATTGGTATAACAAACCTATATAGGGACCATTTGGCAGAGTGACACAACATTTATTAGCTCAATCAGGTCTGTTAAGCTGAGTCTGTCATTTTACTATTTTGCAATTGAGATATTTAGCATGCCATTGTTGAAACTCGACGAATAGCACCATTTAAGAAAATAAATGAGAGATTTTGAGTTCTCTAGTTGGAGGAACCAAGTACTAACCAACTATGGTAGCCGACATGAAATGAGGCGGTTGGGAATTTTCACAATGTTTCCGCACTTAGTACTCCATTTAAAAATAACTCTTTGTATTTCTAATAAAAATCATCATGGTGATAGTTGGATACAAGTTAAAATAAAAATGACAAGACTAGTGTGTCCATGGTCAAGGGAGATGATAAAGTATAAAGGTGGATATGGCGTACCGACAAAAAAAAACTCGTGAGAAGTAAGAATTCCTTATCTAATTAGGTACGGAAGGAAAGCAGAAACATGGATACAAAGTTCAATACGCTATATCTTTGATAGAGTCGTCTCGGCAGAATTGTTTAATTATTTCTCGTCGATAGCGGTAAATGTAATTATTAAAATGATGATTCAATTATTGGTTTTGATGACGTATTGATGGAGATATGTCGCACCGACAAAAAAAAACTTTTGAGAAATAATATTCAAATATTGACATAAAACCTTTTTTGAACTGTCATATTTTAAAAAAGATACACATATTTCAAGGTAAATGTAGGGGTCAATCGTAGAGATCAGAATCATTTGCTGATAAAAAAGGATAAAAGAGACAAGGGCAATAGAGGAGGGCGATATGAGACAGTATTGGGCAGAACAGACCGCCATAACCCAAACCTTACCCCGTGATATAGTGCCTTATAAGGGGGAATCAAGGGCAGCATAAATCCACCGTATCATATATCCCTCCCCTCCTACCCCCACCACTGCCGGCATTAAGGGTGACTACCAATAACAGCAACGTATAATTTATATTGCTCGATAATATAACAAATATCGGCCAAGATTATTATTTTTATAGATGTCTTTAGGACCACTACAGAGCCACAATAAATCCGTCAGCATTATCGACAGATACCTTAACACAAAGCAATATAAAGCCGTTATTTGAATAATGAAAAATACGCAAACATAAATTACTCGAAGAGTTAATTCTCTAGAACACAAATTTCACAATAATAAAAAAAATAAAAAATAAAATACAGCCGTTGCATTTATAGGAATGGCTTATTAATACAATCGTTTTAAAAATATGCTGCAGTATGAAATAAATTAAAATCAAAATAAAAGGAATATTAAAAAGAGAGATAGGGAAGAGCCAAGATACATCGCGAATCATTTTGGAAGATTTAATCCAAGGAAGTCAGGCGTAATAGCTCGAGTAGGTAACAGAAATGTGCTTGGACAGATAAAAGTACCATTTTAAGTTATTTTGGCATACACTGAATTACTTAGCATGCAGATGTGATTAATACGACTTGAAGACGTAAACTCCTAAATACATGACGCAGAAATACCTAAACATAACATTTGAAACTATTTTTCAATAAAAACAAAATTACAGTGGCAAGTAATTTATCACTCTCTAATTAGAAATACCTAACACAATTTGAAGTGCTGTAAAAATAAACCTATTCCATTGGAATAAACTGGTTTTGTTCTAAAAAGTAAATTGAAAATAGTTTTATTTCTGTGGGTTTCAAAAATTGCATCTTCCAAATGCCGATCATTATAAGACGTTCTTGGAAATTTTCCATTTGGAAGACATAATTTTTAAAACACTGAAATAAAAAAAATTTCAATGACTTTTTAAAAGTAAAACCATTTTTTTTCTTCAAACTGTTAATTGTGCCACATCCAATAGTCAGGGAAATTTATAAAACCCCTAAAACGTGAGATTTACTATGCCCAAAATAAAGCTCAGATTTATTATTTAAGAATCCTGCATTTTAACTTTCTTTTTAAACAAAACAAAAAAAAATGCACCAACAGATATGATACTGCTCAATTATATAAATAAAAAATGAATTAATTTAAAAAAAAAACGTGTCTACAACAATTTATCCACCCCGTAAAATCTTTTCTTAATAAACAATGTTTTTTAAGATAGAATTTGTGATCTTCACAACTCTTAACTAATAGCTAAATTTAAATTATAATTGAAAATGATTCAGTGAGTGATTGGAAATAAAGGATGACGTTAGCAGAATACTCATTTCTTTTTTAAATCCCGGAAGCCAATGACGAATAAATTAAGTGAAAGATTTTTTAAAAATAATTATTGAAATTACTTAAGTAATGAATGAAGTGAATTAATGATGATTCTGTGAACAATGATTATTGTTTATATTTCAGTTCTATACACTAATACATCAGAATAATCAATCATTTCATTTTTTATGCAAAGTTTGCGTTGATTGTGTCATTTAATTACCATCATAAAGCATAAAAAAATTATAGTAAATATTAAGTTTAGCTTCATAAGTGGTAATGGATTATACACTATAAATAAAGCAAAACAGAGGATATTATCGAATTAAAAATAAAATCAACGAGGATGTATATAAAAAAAAAAAAAAAAAGGAATCAGTTTGGAACGTAAATCGATAATGCCATTATCTTAAGCCCCTTACTAAAATAAAGCGGATTATTAGGGATAGTAGCTCTCACAGAGGTTAGTCAATTCAGATAAAAAATTTCCTCCATAGAGAGTTTAAGAATTCATATTAATGTGTTTAATGCTAAAATAATTAAATTGTAACAATATTCTTAAAAATAAGACAATAATAATATTTTTTATAAAACCCATGAACACAAAGAAGTTCAAATTTTGAACACATTTTGCCACTACCCGTCAGCAAACCTTTTTTATAAAGTTTAATGAAATGTCTTATTAATAATATTAACCAGAGATTCCCTAAAGGCACTCCACCTTTAACATACATACTTCGTGTAAGAAAATACAGAAGATTATTATTTATTAAAAATTATGTAATTAATATGTATATTAATTAAGATTATAAGTAATAGGAATATTAAAAAAATGTAAAAAGTCGATATGAGCTAAAAAACCCCTACAAAAGTTGACAAATTCTCAAAAGCTATTGTTTATTTGAGAAAACGGATAATATTTGGGTATTCCAAACAACGAAAATCGAATCAAAGCAACTCTGGAATTGGTACCAAACCGAAAAATAATTAAGTATTACGCAAACCTCACAGCTCAAGCGCGAGTTTGAAGGGAAAATTGGATCGTGTTGTAACTATAATATGATTACGAAATAAGACCGAGAATATCGAAATATAAAGTTTAAAAAAAATAAATAAGAATGAAAAAAACATTTTTCCTTATGAACAATTCAAAATACCTAATTACATAATGTATGAACTTTTAAACATCTGAAATATTATTCAAAATGAAAGTTGACACACTTAAAATGGTGATATGTTATAAATGAAAAAAATTGTTTCATATAAATTTAAAAAGTTACATAATCTATCAATATCTATATCGATAGCTGAGCGTTCTAAACCATAGAACCTCTGGCAACACACACACACGCACACACCCATACATCCATACAACCTATCGATATCTAATTATTTTTTTCACTTATTATATTGTACATATTTCTGCTGATGGGTCTCACTGAATTATTGTTGTAGTATTAAAAAATGATTTACGGATTATAATAACTCAAAGTTGAATAATAAAGTAAAAAATACACACCTATAAAAATTAAAACGTTTAAAATATAAGATACACTGACGCAAAGCAGAGTAACAGGATTTCTCACGGTAAAGAGAGTGAGAAAATAAATAACTAAAAACAATTAACACCAAAAATTTAACAGAATCAAAAATATTTATTATTAAAATTTATTTTTAAAATGTAAATATTAATAAAGTTATCGCTAAGGTACGTCTAGACAAAACCAGAATAATAGTTAATGAATATAATAGCTTACTAAAAGTAAAGTATATTACATCATTTACGCTTGAATTAATTATTTTTAATTATTTTAAATTATGTCAAAGTAATAATTACTAAATAAATAAATAACGTATAATTTGCAATCCATTTTATAGGTTTTTATGTCTTTTTAATGATGTTTGGCCTGACACATGAGTGCACCGGACTTCCATTTTATACATGTTTTCATTTTACTTCAAATATAGGAAGGACTTATAATTTTATTTTCATTATTGGTTACCTATTTTTTAGTAGAGTAATTTCATTTTCATTATTGAATACCTGTTTATTAGTATTATTAGCCTTTACACTAATTATCTTTTGGTCAAACATATTACAAAAATTCAGATCATCCTATATTAAACTTTAAATATCTTTTGGATACGAGGAACAAAAATATAGTAATTGCGTGGTATAAGTATTATTCCTAATTTGTAATGTTTATTTTATCTGTAAATATCTTTTATAGTAGGGGCGAAATATAAATTTAAAGGGTCTAATTAAAACAGTAATTACTGCGAATCCTATATACTACTAATACAATATTAGTTTAGCTCCGCATGACCAATAAATCAAATTATATTATAACGTTATTTCATTATATTACCATCTGAAACATAACTATATTAAAATGAACTGTCCTACATTTCTGAACCCAAAACTCAGAAGGAATGCAAAACACCGTCTATAAAAATAATGCGGGACACAGACGGAATACAAATGAGCGAAATAACACTTGTTCCGTAAGAGAATCTCTAATAAAAACATTAATAACAGATCGAAAGTGGGTAGCTAGACCATCAATTAGCGACTCGAATAGCTTTAATATCCGGCGGACCACAGTCTGATTACAAGGCAGTTCTTGTTTATTATTAAAAACTAGTTAAAGTCCGCACGTGGATAAAAAAAAAAATAATAAAAAAAACCTGGTACCTATATGAAAATAGTTGCAGGTGAATATTGCAAAATTAAAATTAGGGTTTAAAAAAGGCAATATTATATTATCTCTAAAAGCTATAAGTCTTAAGTTTATCTAAACAGGTACTTTTCATTATTAAATTATACTAATTTTCTATTAATAATTAATTTATTAATTTTGTATAATTATTTCGTTCTTCGGGGGTCAAGAAACAGAATACCGAAAACCAACAATCTGCACCCGAAACAACGAAAACACATATGCGAATTCAAATTTTGTAATTATATAGATGTAAACTTTTCATGGCGTTGACCGAATATTTTAACAAGTGAATTTTATGGAAATGAGTTATAATTTCGAAAAAAAACATAATCCGAAAACTGATTTCATTCTTCAATTTTATATATATATATATATATATATATATATATATATATATATATATATATATATATATATATATATATATATATATATATATATATATATATATATATATATATGAAGATGAATTTCCAAAAATCCTTAATTATACTTGAAAATAAATGTATGATTATTATTTACTCGCTACCTTAAAAATAACTTATTCAACAATAAATTAACTTTGTTTACTCGTTTAATGGGTGCAGTGTATTTTAAACAAAACTTGTGATACTACACTTCATTGTCAATTCAAATTAGACAGAATACACATTTATGAAAGGTATTACAATTTGTTCAATTTCGATTTTACTTAAGTCACCATTTGAAATTTTATATAAAATGCAAACAAAGTTATCTCAACATATTTCGGAGTGGAAACTCTTGCAGTCAATATGTTTCAGGAAAAACACGATAATTTCACTGTTGTGTTGCTTCACACGACAGACGTTTTTATCATTCTAGGCACGTCTTCACCAGGTGTGACATTTCAATTAATCAAGGTGCGTGTCAGTCTTGATTAACAGCCTCCACAAATTAATCTAATCCGGCCTTTCCCTCTTGCTCTGGGGTTACCTCTGGATTGTTCAGAATTGTCCGGGTTAAAATTTTAGACAGCCTCATAATTTCGGTTTGTATTATTTAAAACGATTTTCGAAAATTATCATATAAATATTAATAATATAAATTTGTTATCAATGATTATTCCCTCAGCTATTGGTAGATACATAATTTTCGTTTCTGCTTCTAGAATACGTTGCTAATCAGCGATAATTTTGTTTTCCAATTTTTATAAATTCCTATCTATAAATTAAAAAAAAAAAATTGAAATTAACATAATATAAAGAGTGATAAATCAAGCAAAATAAATTATACTGTTTAATTTTACTCAATTTTTTAAAAGTAATAATTAGACCTAAAATGTTATAATTTACTATGATTTCAATCTTATAATGTTAACACGCTATACAGCCTGTTTTCATACAAGAACAATAAAGGAAGAGGAAATACCAGTGGATAATAAGGGATGCAAATTAAAGAAATCCAAAATATTTTGAAAGGCACGATATTCATGAATGCATTAGCCAACCGAAATAAATATATTAATCCCTCCCTACTTCTTGTCAACCAAATTTAATGTAATTTAAATAATTAAAAAGAATTATATGTTATAGTGAAGATAGTAAAAGTTTAAAGTATTTCCCTCGGCAGAATGTAAATTTGAAAAAATATATAACAATCAGCATTTCAAAATTATTTTAATTGCATAGCAACATAATAATATAACAACACGAAATATATATATATATATATATATATATATATATATATATATATATATATATATATATAAAATTTAATCTCAGAAGAATCTAAAAATAAATTGAAAAACATGAGGAAAAAAATTAATACAATGTAAACAAAGAGGATAGAGACGAGGCTCTGGGGAGCCTGGAACAATTTGGATAACTGCCCCAGATTTCTAGAGGCCAGCATTTAATGAACTCTCTCTATGCAAAGACGGTCGGATGTTCTTCCTCGTCCGGGCCAGTGGGAAGTTAGAATGAACAAGGCCCTTGAGGGGACGAAGTGAATGAGAACAGATTATATAGTTAAAATAGTACATAATGAGGTATGTTGCACCTAAAAACCAATAATAATTTTATAATAATATCAATTATATTTTATTGCATGGGTCATTATGAATTACGAAAAATGAATACTCTTTGAATTTTTTGAAAGTACAAAAAGCAATTAATTACGGGAGGAATATATTTAAAAGTATATGTGCACTAGGGTGTACTCATGCATTATGCTATAAGACACTTACTGACTCTGGCACATCAGACAGTCGACAGAAAAAATAGAACGATATTGACCATAGAAAATATTTGATCTAAATGAAACGGAAGAAATTCAAAGAAACGAAGGTAACATTAAACAAATCAATCCTTTCAAAATAAGTTTAAAAAAGAAACAATATTTTTATTAATTCCGAGCTTCATTTTTGCGACTAATGTTTTGTTAATTGGATTTTTTTTCCTAATTGTCTCTTGTCATAAAAATATGTCATGTTATGTTATGCCATGTTATGTTAAAAAATATGTTATAAAAATATTCACTACTTCTCCAACTCCTTCTCACTTGAAATTTGCAGAAATGCACGTTATCATAAGCGTAAGATTTATTTCACATAAGTACTAAAATCATATATATTTCTTGAATACTATATGCAACTAGCAGAATGATTAACGTACTTATTTCCATTTATTACTCAATTCACAAGACAAAATATCGTTTGAAAGTATAACAGACTGTGTCGTAAATTGTTTCCAAATGAAGTCATTTATAAAAAAAGAGATAAATTATTTAAATACTTGTTATGACTTCTAAGGAAATAGTACTACAACAACATATACATGCATATATGTATATATATATATATATATATATATATATATATATATATATATATATATATATATATATATATATATTGCAATTAAGCTTTAAATAGGAACATATGTTTTAATGTATAACTTATAGTTATACAACTATAAGTAGTACATTTTTGTTACAAAGATTTTTGCAAGTTGTAATAAATTGTTGTCTGAGATACGAGAATTATTTTTGTGGGTATAAATTACGTTAATTTATTTTATAGCCTATTGTCAATTTGTATTCTAATATCTTAAATCATAAATGAACCCATTGGGGAACTCTACTTATGTGAGACTAGGAAAAAGAAAATATTAATCTTTCCAAGTAGGTTGATTTGCAAACGAGCTCTAAATTTTACAAAACTCAATTTTACAGGACTGTAAAAATTTAATTTTTGAAACTAGACTTTTACTCTTTTTTAAAAATTGTTCCTATGTTTAAATATTACATTCAAGCCAAAGTTTCAAACACATCCATTTATATGAGATTAGCAATTCAATTAAGTAGTACCTAAGTATTAAGTAGTACTTGCCCCTGCCTTAATGCTCATTATTCAAACAAGAGCGGTTTCGGAACAAATGCACAATAAGAAGTTTTTCGGAGGATTATTATTATAATTGTGTAATCATCGAAAAAAGTCAAAGCTTGGCTGAGATCCACATTTTACAATCTTCTTTGGAATATGAAACTGGGATATGGAATTGAATAAATGTATTGAAAAAATTATTCTTGTTTTAATTCGTTAGTCCCGTAGTTGCCTCGACAAAACATGATGGTAAGGGTAAGCGTACATCGCGCACACTTACCACACAACAGAGGTCTGAACTTGCCCCTACTGTCATGTTTTTCTGGATTACTGCGGACAAGCGCGTAACAAGTAGATAACTCTACAAAAGGAGAAATATAAATCAAAAATTATTATATACAAAAAAGGAAAAACTGCCTACTGGGTAGATAAACAGCGATACAGCTGTACTGCAAAAATTGAAAAACACATCTTTATCAACAAGTTGGAACTAATAGTTTTTCAACTCGTTATATTTCATCTTAGCTAACTTTCGTGGCTGATTTCTGATACATCAGTGCTTAGGCTTCATGCTCCGCAAGGGGCAGATTTAACTAGTTGAGGGTTCGGATTTAACGAAACATATACGCACTTATCCCGAAAACGCACTTGCCCCACATCACTCTTATTGTTATTATACGCATGATAAAGCTCTATGTTCGCTCTTTTTTTTTTTGTTGCTCAAGGCATAAAATTATTCATTTGATTGTGTATTCCACATAAAGTAAAACAGTAAAAGCTTACAGACAGTAAACACACATTACTAAGAAACTGTTGAACCCCAGATGCCACATGATGGACTATTAGTGTTTACAAATATCTCACGATAAACACACAGGAATCGGAAGACGATGAGCGATTCACCTCTGCAAATAGAACCCTATCCCATGAATGGCGGAAGCAGCTTTGTGTACCCACATCATCCTCCTGCTGTCTTCAGGTGTGTTTTCACCTGCACATCCTGACAATACAGCTTGCGGCAGAGACAACACAATCTCCGGTTCCTGTCATTTTTATATCAACGTTATTTGTATACTTTAAATATTTTTTAAATCGAAAATAAAATAAAATAATTATTGTGATGTTAGACAAAGACCAGAAGAATGAAACAGACAACAAAAAGTATTCATAAATATAATAAGGGTGACTTCGGGAAGGAATCGAAATTTTAAGTGAAGGAGGCGTAGAAACAGCTATTCACTGATATGGATCAGTTAAACCGATGTCGAAAAACCTAGTTGTTTGGTAGAACTTCCCCAGTAGAAGCTCCCATCAGTTGACCAACCTGCTAATGAAAGTCAACATCATAAAAATGAGGCTTAATTAGTGTATGTGATTGTAAGACGGCTAATGAATATTTTCACGAAAAAGAAATCTAACAAAATGGTATACATGTTTGATATTGCAAAGCTATTTCTAAAAGTATTAAATAATGAAAGCAACTTTTTGCTTAAAAAAAAAAAATAAATAACCTGTACCACTACAACCAATGGAGGGTCTTGGGTTAGGACCAGACCGCACTCTTACTAGCCCAACGGTTGTGCAAGGAAGTGATTTCGTGGTGTCGTGACCGACATCACGCTCATCCACCAGGTTTTTGCCCCTATTAAGGTTACCCACTTTATAGAGGTTGGTTGAGCTCCATACCAGGAATTTCTCCCGTGCTCACAAGATCGATCCGCATTGAAAACAGCATAAATAATTATCTGGCACAACTGAATTCGAACCCAGAACCAGGAGAATAGAAAAACAGTATCTTATCTCTGTCGATTTTTAAAAATAAATTTTAAATTAGTTCTGTAAGCCAATATTAATATAAAACAAACCAATTAGAACGATTAAAAAATGTTCAGCGATTTACCGACTAAAAAACACAACGGTAAATGAATAATAATTACTTATAGCCTTTTTTTTATTGAAAAAATTAATATGCAATATCATTTTTTTTTTCAGTTGATTAATTAAATACTTTCATCAATTTAATATTATTCTTACATATGAATCCTATCCATCACTTGTGTTAATGAAAATACTGGCATTATTTAAATACTTTTTTGGGGAGGGAGGGAGACGACGCTAATCTCTCTTATAGGTAGTTAAGTAATATTCAGTGTTTTTCTTGCTTCGTCACAAAACCCTAAAAAATGAAACTTAATACTAAAATTCTATCTCTGGAATTTACAAAGCTCTTAAACCGTTTAGTATTGTTTCAGGTTTTGTTATTTTCAAATTCACTCTTATGACCTGAAAGTACTAATATAATAGTATCATTGAAAGTCTCTGTAGATTTCTTTTTAAAAAATAATCATGTGGATTTTATTATTGCAGTCTTCATAATAAAAAAGTCTAGAAGTTTAAAGTAACCCATCTTCATAAAATCTATATATATATATATATATATATATATATATATATATATATATTCTAGATACACACACACACACACACACATACATTGTGTATGTACACACACACACATAAAATCTTATTTTAACCAAAATTATTTCGTCACAAGTGTTTTGGATCTTTAAACGTACATAAATAGTTGCAAATGATGACTGAAATCCATTTCTGAATCAGACATCGCATAGTCGAATACACAAAGGATATTTATATATATAATTAAATTCATTACATAAGTTCATTACATCACGATTTAACACTATATAGTCTACCAATCTATCCCAAATACCTCCTTAGGATTCAGGCGTAATAAGCAGAATGTGCTTATCAGTTGCTAATTAATTTTCGTAACAAGAGGGGCACAGAATCCTTAATGAACCCCCGAACGCCGCCAAAGGATTTCTCCGAATCGAAGACTCTACCTTTTTCAATATTAATTATTCTAGTGCCATTTCGCATGACCATTGTCGACCATCTTCAAGACGCCGGAAGACAAGAAAAAAAAACCTTGGCCATTTCGGTTTATGATGCCCGCATTCTTCCTCCATTCTTTCTTCTCATAAGAGAACTACTCCCATTTTTTTCTTCCACTGTACCCTTCCTCCGCGAAGAAGGAATTCGGCCTTCTTAAGCGCCATATCGGTTCTCGGAACGTCGTGAATTCTTCAAAGAGTAGAGAACAGTTTAAAATGATTATAGTTGCGGATTCCTGGGAGGTCCGACGTGCATGTCTTCTTCGTAGGAGGCTCCGTCGTATATTTTTCTGTCTAGCAGTTCAGCGTTGAGTATTAGCACTACGAACGAAAACGAACTCTTTAGTCGTGAATGTGGTAAGCACTTTAAAGTTAATCCAATCCTGAGAGGGTTATAAATGTAGCCATTGGTCTGGTATATCAGGGTCTCTGCATGCATTTAGAAATACTTCGGAATTTATTATTTATCTATTAAATGGGATTTATTATGCATAAGAAAATGTTACCAATAGATGTGCCTGTATTAGGCTACAAGTTACATTCTTTCATTCCGATTCAATACATTTCTGAGCAATTAAAAATATTTCTGAGCAATCTAAAACTGATCTAAAGTAGCTACGTTCGATGTGGTTCAATCAGAAGTAGAGAAGACAAGCCCGACGTGCCTCATGTTCTTCCGAAGACGTACAGACGGTGGCTCTATCTGGTTTGACCATCATCAGGTTCTTAATCTCCCGCTAAGAGGTGAAAGTTAAAAATGACTACGCTGACTCTGCACGAATCCGAGACGTAATTGTTTCCATAAAAAGAAGTTTTAAGCCGTATGTTGCAAGAGGACCGAATTCGAAGAATAGATTCCATTTTTTTTATCTTCACCATTATTTTGCAAGCATATAGATGCAATCTTGATTTATAGTAAAACCTAATTATTTATTTATTTTTTTTCTTGTTGATCGCTATTTTAATTATTTATTATGATTTCTTTTTAATTTCTCTCATATCATCCAACTAATTTTTGTCATCCTCCCTTCTCCCCAATAAAGGGAAATTGATTACCTTACTGAAAAGCTAAAGCGGTAAACCGATGGTCTTTAGTCATATCATGATTATTAAAATATAGGTTGATCTTTCACAAATAAATCTGTTTTTTTGTTGTTTTTTTTAGAATTTCCTTTGAAGTTTGTTTAAAAAAACATATTTTCAGATTTTTCTTATTTGTATTTCTTTTTTTATACGCTCACAACTTTTCCTGGTATAGATGTTAAAACTTATCCTGTACAAGAGGTGAGCCACACCACTGAGAACTGAATTCGAAGAATAGATTCCATTTGTTTTTATCTTAATCATCATATATATCTATATAATCTATCGGCTAAAATATAATTGCCAGCTTGATTCATAATAAAACCTAAATATCTATTACTTTTTCTTGTTTATCACAATTTTAATTATTTATAATAACTCCTTTTTAATTTTTCTCATATCATCCCACTAATTTATTTTCGTTCTTCCGCATTCTCATTTTTTAATCAAGAAAAAGTTTATAATAAAAAAAAAGGAACTTAATTTTCTTACTGAAAAGCAACCGATAAACCGATGTTCTTTAGCATGATTATTAAAATATAGGTTGATCATTGACAAATAAATTTACTATGTTCTTTTTCTAAGAATTTCCTTATAAGTTTTAAAAAAAAATCCATTTCAGATATCCTTTTTATTTTAATTTCTTTTGTTACACAATGACTGTTAGAACTTGTCCTGTATAAGAGGTGAGCCAAACCGCTCCTTTTCGAGATCACATACATCAAAATGATCACTATAAAAGCTAACGAGCTGTTCTTCCTAATTCTTTGATCACATACATCAAAATGATCACTATAAAAGCTAACGAGCTGTTCTTCCTAATTCACTGAAAATAACTAAATAAATCTCTGGCTTAGTAAAAATGTGATGACTGGTGGTTTGGGAGGTGAAAACGAAATGACCTAAGGAGGGACCGAGGTCAAGGATTCACTGAGAAGAGCCTCCAGCTGTTCGAATCAGTTCAGGAACAGATCTCTAGCCTCTATCTTAACTGGGGAGGGGGGAGGGAAGAAGAAGCATGCATAAATGGGTTCTTTTAATGACAACCTTAACTGTATGAGTTCGGCACTTTCTAACTTTAGCTACACTATACTGTACACGGTTTGAGAATCATATATACAATTGTCAACAGTGAGTACGTACAGTATACGCTGGTTTAAAGTATCGCCCGTTTTTTATCTCAGAGAATTTACAAAGTGGTAATAAAAAATGCATTAGTTGACATCCGCACGATGGTATAGAAGGATCAATCTAATTAGGGATTGATAAATTATTTGCCACTTCTATAAATTTGTTTTATTGAAAACTAGTTTCGAATGTTATACATTCATCCACAGTTCAAGGTTAAAATGGTTTATATCAAACAGAAAAGTTTGTGCTGGTTTCTTCTCGCATTGAACTAACATTAGGATTAGCATTGGTTCAATGCGAGAAGAAACCAATACAAACATTTCAGTTTGATATAATCCATTTAACTTTGAACTGAGGAGGAATGTATAACATTCGAAACTAGTTTTCAATAAAACAAATTTATAGAAGTGGCAAATAATTTATCAATCCCTAATAAAAAAATTATTGTAACTTCTCTTCAGTGCAAGTAGTGCAGCCCACTTTTCTTATATATCGATATTTAGACGAATTCTATACCACGAAAAATCAAATTTGTTTTAGTTCTTGAGTTACATAGCAAAGATGTAAATTGTACAATTTTTGAAGATTCTAATTATATTGTTATTTGTCAAAATAATAATCATTCCTTCAGTTATTATATTATATTAAAAACGAAAGAACCGATAATATATAATTAATTTCGATCTTTAAAAGTTTAACTGCGCCTAATTGTTTCTAGAGCCTATGCCAAACCACCATCGATATCACGACTCGCTAACAAGGAGGTAGGAACCTTAGCAAAGAGGTTGGAGAAAGAGGAAGCGGACGGGCGACCTCTTTGGACGGACCCCCGACAGTGCTAATAATTGAAATTCCTCGCCGCTAAGGCATTGTCTACCAACAATGAGCGGGCGAGTTTACATTGAATTTCCTCTCTGCACGCTAGTCTCGTAGCCCCGGATTTTAGAAATTCACTTCTAAAGAGCCTTCACTTCTTGTGCACGAACCAACCGCCCATTCTTCCAGCTTGTACCGCCACCACTTGGAGCAAAGGCTACGAGAATTAATCATGATCAATGAATTCGCTTTAGTTGAAAGGCACTCTGCTGTCATGTTGTGAGACATATATTCATTACATAAACAGATTTTAGAAATGTACCGTTTATTATTAATTCATCGTTCTTACACATGAATATTGCTGATGTTCTTACTGGTTATTTTTATTCAGCATAAAACAGTACCATTTAAGAAAATAAATAAAAATAAAGAAAGAAAGCATATTTAACTGTATGTTAAAAATATATAGTCTGTAGAGATAAAACCATATCAACGATGGGCAGTGGTTACAATCTTGTAATATCAATGAAGACAGATGAGCCCTCCGCAAACCTGATCGAGTAGACCTTCAGCAATCAAGAAGAGAAGTAGTGCAGATTACCACCAAACAATATGATATCCTATATATATATATATATATATATATATATATATATATATATATATATATATATATATATATATATATATCACCAAACAGTGCCTAATAATAATACGAATGTATTCCTTTTGTTCGGTATTCTTTTTGTTCTTATTTTTTCTCCTTTGGTATATTTTTTTTCTCGTATGGATGGTTTACATATAGCTCTAATACTACAGCTCTTAACATCCCGTAAGTGGCGCCTCGTCCTGAGGATGGGTTTACCCTTTTCACTAGCCTTACATTTCCAAAAAAAAATTTCATAGGTTATGATTCTTATTTGTCTAAAAGATAAAAGTATCAAGGATGCTTCATTCGGAGGCTTCATTTTTGATTTAACCGCAATTTCTTTTTGTCATGAAAAATGTGTCAGTTGACCAAATGTATGTTGCGTTTTTTATTTGTATTTTGTTGTCGATTTTGGAATAATCTGTGACTTTGTCCCCGTGATATTCAATAATTGATAAAAGATTACCATTGGCTATCTTTCATGACGTGCTACAAGCAGCACACGTTTGGTCAACTGACACATTTCACACGAAGAAAAAAAAATTGCGGCTATACCAAAAATGATATGAAGCCTCCGTTTACACAATTATAATTTGATACTTTTATCTACTTTTACCTACAACACATTTCGGATGTGGATTAAAGGTAAAGTAAGTAGAAATGTTTGAAGGCTTCCTCATATAACAATGAAATAAAAGGTTAATTTAAGTGAAGTGAAAAAAATCTTTCGTTCATGCATTTGGATTTAGAACGTATTCTTATCATAAACCATTAATATACAAGTAAGCAACTGGTCAATGATGAGCTACTCTGATTTATAAATAACGCTTAGACAGTCTGTTATTTTTATCTTTTTTTAGTTATTAATATTTTTCATATAAACAAACTAAAACAAAAAAAAAAGGCAAAAATTAATGGTTCGGATATAATTGGAAGATTCCAAACACAAAGCCTCGTAAAAAATACCATTAAAGAATAAGAAGCCTGTTAATACTTTTCAATATTTGTGTCAGTAATTGGCGTTAATATTCGGATGTGATTAAGGCGCTATCTTGGTAATAGTAGTCACGCCGGTAGCATGTGCATTTAATTCTTAAAAATACAATCTTACAAGACAAGGAAATTGTTTTATGAAAAAGTCATGAATTATATGAATGAAAACAATCTTATCTTTTTAATACTAATGTTATTAAACTTGTCTAAAAGGGAACAGTAATGCCATCAGTAAAAATGACATCAAGATGTATTAAGAAAGTTAAATTTAAGTCAAGAATGCCGGCTTATTACTTCAATTCTTTTTATAGAATTACCATATCCAATCCTCCGTTTCCCGACGAAGAAGTAATCGGGATCTCTTGCACCTTACCCAGATGACCACTATCCATCTCCGCAGCTCTAATTTGACGATCCATCTTCGGAATAAAATTCCTCCTCTACAAATGTCATTTCGGCCTCCTAATCAGAGAACAGAAGAGTGAGGGAGTGAGGAGAGCTTTTCCATTTGTCGGAGCTGACGGATAATCGATGGTCCCGTTCGAGACTTCGATGTAACTGCCCCCTCCCCCTCCCTCCTTCTCGCGATCTGGACGGATACGAGGAGATCAATCACGGCAATTCCTCGACGCCTTTCTTCTCCGGATTGGCAACTTTCTACTTTGGGAAACATAACTGGCACCCGGAAAATCCCAGCCGTATTTGGGAGGCGGGGCACCAATTTTCGATGAAATTGTATTCCTTCGCCTGACAGCCCGTGATGTATTTTGATATGTAAGCTGTGTTTCCACGAGAGAAAAAATAAAATTGGGTCACAATCTCCAAGTTCTATTATAACTTCAGCTGCAGGAACCCGGCTTACATCAATCTACTGAGAAATCCCATTACTCGAAGAAACCTGAATTAATTGAAAACATACAACGTATATTTAAAGAAGAGTGAAGACCCAATTAATAGAACCTCTGAAATGGGACGATTTCTTTCAGGTGTTCTTTTCAAGGCGTTTTACAACACGAGAGTGCCCATTAGACTTAATAACTGTAACTTTAATATTTCTTGTGTTAAGATGTTTTCCCAGTATGTTTACTACTTAAAAAAAAAAGTTTACTACATACTCCACTAAATTAAAAATTAAAATAAAACGACGCAAATAACACACTTGATAGCGTACACTAACTTCGTTATTTTAAGTAGTAATCTCCACTACTTGAAGCCCAATTATTTTTTAAAATTATCTTTAAACATTTTTTTTTTTAAATCTGTTTCACAGCATTTAGATTTATTTTGAAAGATTATTCTAAAAGAGGAAGTGTTTCTCAACTTGGAAAAATATTTCTCAATTGCTTACTAACCTTTTGTCCTAAAAAGAATCATAAAATGTATCGTTTTAGTCTGAGATAGTTGGTAGACTTGACATATTTCGCATATTCGGTGGAGTCACGTTAATTTTTTTAAAGTTGTGTCGTAACATAATTATATCATTTTAAAAAATACATTCAACATTCAGAATATAAGTAAGCCAATACGATACCAAGTACCTTTTCTAAACTTTTGATGGGAAACGTCTTTAGACACCGGGAGGCGCGCGGAGTATACTATGCCGCATGACAAATAATTCAATACTCGAAGTACACCGAGCAGATTGTATAATTGCTTGTATGCAAAATGATATAATTTAATGGCATTGTTACAGCTAATAGCTTGATAAGACGGTGTTTATAATGCAGTTACCTCACTTTTTAAAAGTTAAGACGATTTTATATTTTAAAAAAAAACTGTATATTTTAGCGTTATGAAAGTCTAAACAGAACAAAATATGTAAGACATGTATTATTAACTTATTATTATTTTTTTTAATAATATAAATGCATTGAAGGAATAACCGTTTTAATTCTTTATTTCCTATAACGGTATTGCAAGATAACATAATTTTACAAGAGGAAATGAATGTTATTTTATATCTACATTAATTGTTTTAATATCCCAATAATATCACTTAAAATGAAAGTTATTTTCAGGCATGACTGCCATTAATTATTTTTAAAAAAATCAGCAGAGAATTGAATTTCAATATACAATATTTGCGTAAAATATGCAAAAAACGTTTGCGAAGATTTTGAGACATTTCATGAGCGTTGTACATTTATCTGTTGTTCTTAGACTTCCTAAAATTTTTTTTGTTCTTGTAAATTCATTCCTCTTTTGTTGCCGAAGCAAAAGAGAAAAGCGCCATTACTGAAATTCATTCATAATTCAGAAGAAAGCAGTTCAAAACGCCACCTCCAGGAGATGTATTGGCCAATCTGATAAAATTTATCGAGCTCGTTAAAAGCGTATATAACCATAACGTCTATAAAAGAGGAAGGTTTCCGGTCTTCCTAGTTCATTTCGTGTAATTCCCATGCATTAACATAATGGACGAAATTTAAATTGTAAACTTCTCGTACTTATCCGAAATACGGTGACCTAAATCATATTAACAAGGAACCATAAATTAATTCTAGCAGAGAGACAGAACAGATGTACTCTGGGACTCATTAGTAAGGGCCGCAAATGGGTCCTACAGAGAGTACATGCCGCGTTGGGTACAATACAACTCCCGTCTATTGTACTCTAAATAGTACATTGTGTGCTCGTAATCAACGCCTTTGAATTATAATTAACTTATGTGATTTATTTTGTATTCTTGGCATTAGCTTAATTATCGAACAAAAAATAAATTTTGAATAGCCTGGAAATAAATATGAATAAAAAGGTGTCTCTCCATCTCCTCCCATCAATTTTATAAGTGGACATTGAAAAAAAAAAGGTTTAAAAATACATATAAATATGATTTTTAATCAATAAAATAGTGACTTACCTTCGATCTGAGATGCTGAAGCAGCCAAGGCGAAGAAGAGGATAAAAGCTGCAACAATTCTACGACGATCCAGCTCTAACATTTCAGGGCATTATAGTCTGAAAACAAAATGTTATATAAATTAAAAATTAAATAAGAAAAATTATTAATTATTATTGAATATATGGAAAACAAAAATTGTAAAAGATATGAACATGGCAGTATATTAATATTTTATGATGGGCTATCAGGTTTATACTGTAATATTTTATTTTTAAGAATCCTGTACTCCCTTAACACTTCTTTTATTTCTTAACCCGATCAACGTCTAGGCCGTATGCATGTTCCAGATCAACATTCCATGATAAGTTATACATTCAGCATTCTCAAATAAACTGCCTCTTAGTTATATTGGGGAGCTGAAGAAGTCAGAAATATACAATTATTGGAAAATTATCTAAAAGTCCAAAAACGTGTTATACAAGTACCGGGAAACGCCCAACTGAAGAATTTTGTGAGTTTGACATTTTATTGAATTGCTATGAATTTTCGGCAAATCCATTTTTCAGTTTACGATCATCACGTAATGGAAATCGATTTTTCCCCAATTTTTCTTCGGGTTTCCTAGAAAATACTACAGGAACTACTGCATTGGTTCAGCATACAATTATTCAATTAATTTCATACAAGTGGCTCCATTTGCATAGGCTTGATGAACATTCTCCATTATAAATTATTTTCAATCGGCCGCCATTTTAAATCGGTATTCCGATGATCAACCTGGAATGACCTGTGACTTTGATGCCATATCTCAAAACAATCGGCCCAACATTCTCAGAGAAAAGGCGCGGATGGCGGAAGGGCCGGATTTATTTTATTCGATTTTTGGATTTTACGTATGTTGAAACGTAAATCCTAAAATTTTGAGGGGAGTTAAACTTTTTTTTTTAACCCTTGTTCAAATACGATGATTCATAATTGAAAATAAAAACCATAAAAAAAAAATGAAAGAAATAACGCTTAAGTAATTAAGTTTACATAGAGAGATAAATCAAAACTAAATTCACTGAAATAACACAAATTTATAATCTTTATTTATTTGTATAAATAAAAAGTGTAATTGTCGTACGAATCGCGAAAATTTTTGACACTACTGTGCTTTGCAACGGTATAAAAAAGATAAATGGTCCGTAAACAAAACAAACAAGTGACTGTCGACATATGTGATGAATACTTATTAGTAACCATAAAATTGAATAAATACATTTAAAATTTATTTGGTCCTAAATACATTTTAAAATAAACATTACGAAACCTCGCTTTCCAAAACGTTACAATCGTAAATTTTTAACTACAATTTTAAATATTGCATAACCTGTTCAACTAATAAAAACGTTCTCAAATGGAATTAATTACGGCATCTTAATTCTAAATGTTACTTGATTTAAAATGGTAAATTATTATTCATTTTATTAAATAGTATGTGTAACGCGCGTGATGGTGAATAAAAATAAGTACCATTTTAATTGTTGAGCAACGCTGTTTCCAAGAATATTTTCTGTGACGGAAACCCAAAACACATCCAAACTGACATCCCGCCATGTTGCCTTCTTCATTAGCGCACCATTTTGCCAAATCGTTACGCTCTTGATGGATATTTCAGACAAAGTATTTTGAATTATTTAAAACAATCACCTAAATAAATAACATATATTATGTGCAATCTGTTTATTCTATAGGCAATTACGAAGCTAAGCAACACCGATAATTTTTTTCTTTGGAAACTTTCTAGTACCAATACAATTGCCGAAAATTCAAAAAAAATATTCTGAACTGTTGCGTTCATGATTTTTTTAAGAGTACAAATCGTTTTCTTGTTTTACTTGTTCATATTTTTTGAACAAATTGTATCTTAAAATGTCCAATGCATTGAAACGAACAGAATATCGCTTAAGTGACTGAAAAAAATACAGAACTACTTACTCTACAACACCATGAGAGTGTTGTAGAGTAAAAAAAAAAAAAAAAAAAAAAAAAAAAATACCTTTTTGATACTTTTATATAACTATGTTTTATTATACTTCAAAATTAAATTATAATTATTAAATTTGATCAATGTAACATTGACAGTGTTAAAAAGAAAAACAAGAAGCGTTAAGATGATTCTAGGAAATAAAATATTGCAGAATTTTATTTTTTTATTTTAGTTTATTTTAACTCAAAAATATGTCACCCATCCGTAAAAAATACCAAACATTTGTATTCTTCTATAGAATGCTCCAGACAGACAGCTTTGTCCAAGAAATAAAGTGTTTTTTTTTTTTCTCAAAATAAAAGCGTTTTCATCAATAATAATCAATAAAATATATTTTATATAAATTTTATGATAACATCCGTGATTAAATATAGGAGTAAAATTAAGCATTTCTAACTTAAAATTCAATCTACAAATAAAGTAAGAAAGAAATTAAAAAATAAAAGTATTAAAAAAGTATTATTATAATTAATACAAAAGCATATCGAAAATAAACAACTATTTTGAAATTATTATCAATAAAAAAAAATGTACATTTTGATTGTTTACCGTATTTCAGTTAATAAGATGTGTTGAAATGTTCTGAGATGATGATATTTATTGTAAAATATATTACCTATAATACTGTAGTGTAAACTTTTATGAGAGGGGGGCGGGCGGCAAAATTAAGCTTGTCCTGAAAAGAATTCTAGTTCCGGCCCTGGAATTATTATATACTTTGCTAACTTTAAAAACTATTTCTATTCAGATCAAAGGCTTTGGTCATGCACAAGCATAAACTTCTTTATTATTAAGTGGTTAAGATTAATTTGAGAACAAAAATAAATAACGATATATATTATTAACAATGAATCCTAAGATCGTAATTGGTTGACTACAGACGGCTGTCATTGACATATTGCAGAGAGCTATCAGCAAGCCTAGCATACAAACTAGTTCGAAAGCTATTAGATATATACGGATAATAATTATACACATATGTATTGAATATTATAGGTATATAGGCATATGTTGCAGACCACAACGCCTCCTATATCAGAGCAAGGCCGCTGGATCACAGGGCCTGAAAGTCGATTACATAACAGATCAAAGGCCCTTGCAACTGGTTCCAAAATCTAATTTACTTACCCTCTCTTGATTATTCCATAAGATTAATTATTAGAGATACATTATGCTTCTGCATTGCTACTCAATCTAGAATTAACCAGTTAATAAGCTGAGTAGGACCCACATATACGTACACTTCAAAGGAAAAAGCATTAACATATATTTTAAGACCCAACCGTACCGGGACCAAGTTAATTCAAGATTAAGAATAAAAACCGAAATACCGCCATTACAATTATATATAACCTAGATTAACGTTTCGTTCTATAAAAAATGAAGTAATAGTCATTGTAGAAAGGACCGGTATCAATGACACGCAGTCAAAATAAGTATCAGTTGCTGAATCAATAGTTAATCAAGTCTTGGATTCTACCTAACCTGACCATATAATAATTTCGAGACAAAAAAAAAATAAAAAATCTATTGCAGGTTACCGTTTAGCATGAAAATAAATTAGTAGTTTCTTTCTGGATATGTAATATATATTGTAATATTTGTAAACTTCTATATTACAAAGGTACCTACCAAATCTTACATTTAAAAATTCAAAACAGATGAAATCAAGTTAGATTTCATATTATACTTGTATTATGCAATTTAATATATTAATAATGACCGAAATAATAATAACGTAATATTATTAAATTAATTCAATTGGAATAATTTATTACCTTTCATTTCATTTTTCACTTTTATTTATAAATCCGTACCAATTAATTATAATTATTAACAATCAGCAAATGGACTGACATAATAAATAGACGAGAAAGAGGGAAGGTTAACAAAAAAAAAATGGTAATTTATTAATTAAGTTTAAATGAAGTACAGTGTATAAACATAGACAAAATTATTTAAAAAATATATTTCACCACATGGCGGCGAACTACGGGCCTTTTCCTAGTATATACAGCAAAAATACGTCACTACTCAGGGCAATGGTATCATGGCAACGGATACTTTATATTTTAAGAAACTCAATTGTGGTGTATTAATATTTCGAACAAGCTATGTTCTCATTAATGAGTGATAACGGGTATTCACTCACAGTTAATTTTGTTATTTCAGATATCTAGTGTTCAAGATAAAGATGAGATGTCTTCAAATTAATTAGGTAAAAAATAAATTAGGCGCCCGCCGAATTCACATTTTTCATTATTATTCACGGTATTTTTTATATCAACAAAAAACAACTCATCAAAGAAAAATAATCTCGAATGCTTAATTTTAAAAACTAATTGACTCTAAATTGAAAAAAAATAATAAAGTTATGATAAATGTTAAAAAAAAAAAAAAATAGAAGCTTATTGAATATATTACACATATATGTACAAGTAATTTTTTTCGGATGTACTTTAAAATATCTACAATATAGAAACAAAATACAAATCAATACTTTCACTCTATTTACTGATTCGGCCACACAGCCTTGTTCAGTTGTTTCTAACATTTTAAAGTTATTGTTTTTTTTAACTTTCATATCCAGAGTCTTCGGAAAGATTCGACTATTAATTAGGAAAAAAAATAAAGGAATCAGGAAAAAATAAAATAGAAGCAAAAGTATAAGTAAAAAAGAAAAAAAAGAAGGGAAAAGTTAAAAATACACCGTCATTAATCATATCAGAGGCGAAATAGACCAACCCTCTTGCGGTGACATCATGGGAAAGATTCTCTCAACGGCAGCTGGACCACTTGGGACTGATTCTTTCTCGCCTCGCCGACTGTCAACAATAACCAATGAACCGGGCTCTTTTAGGAGGGTGAGGCGTCCAAGGACATTGTGGAAGAATATCACGGAATTAAGGGGGTCGAGAAACAGGGTTCTGTCAGCTCCAATGGGATCTGAAGGGTCTTTTTTATTATACAATAATAGTTAGATAAGGAATGAACTTTAGAAAAAGATAATTGAAATGACAGCTTATTAGTATAATGGAATAAATAAATAGATAAGAATGAAATAAACCGAAGAAACTACAAGGTGAAAGAGTTTGTCAAGCAACAATAACGAATAAATATCCATGGGTTATTCTAAAACTGAGATCAAATTTTTAGAATCCGTCATCCAATATATCTTAAAACCAATATCTTAGCTCTGCATTACAGAAAACAACAGTCATCATTTTTTTTTTTTTTTTTTAACGATTATTAATTGATTTAAGAGATATAACTGCGATATGTACTATACTATATTGTATTTTATTTTATCGGTTGGCACAACTCCAATATCTTTAGCCATGCAATATGATGCAATATTTTTTGATATTTTTATTTTAAAGCAGTACAGATAGACTGGAGAAAAATCAAACAGCCTCATTATTGCATACCATGGTTTTTATGGTGTAGCGGCAGGCTACCCAGATTTATGGAATGATAAATCGGTCAAGATCTATTAGGAGATCGTTTAAGGAACTATTTTCCCGATGCAGACCCTCCACGGACCGAAATTTGTAGTACTCAATCATGGAAGCTGAGTGCAAGGCCATCGTAGTTTGGCCGAATTATTCGTTGAGATACAATGCAGCCATCTTTGATTATATACGTACTAATTTAAAATCAACAATAAAATTGATGACTTCACAGTCATTTTCAATAAATGACAGATCATATAGAACAAATTCGTATAAAAACTAGAAAGAAAGATTCAATTTTCTTCTCTTGCCATTATTAAGTACAGCTAACTACGTTGTGGCAATGGGCTAAGAAGGTTTGAAATAAATCGCTGAACGAAATTGCCAGTCCATATTACTGCTTGAAAACTTAATATATATATGAATAGATGTATATATGTATGTATCTGAATATATGAATATATGTACATATGGATGTAAATGAATATATGCATAAATACATATACATTGGCTAAAATAAGTATTCGTAAACTTAGTTTTTCAAGTAAACATATGTTTAATAATTTATTGAACATAAAATAACTGATGGATATTATAAAAAACAACATTCTATATTAATTTTTACAGGTGGAGGAAATTCTAAACCCGTGCAATCTAATTAACTACAAAAATTCAACATTAATTTTTGCAGGGATAATTATACCTATAAAAAAATTATTTCAAAAATTAAAAATTATCTCGATTTATAACCCATTTTGGAAAAATTATGGTTCAATTCGGATCATTCGGCCTGATATATATATATATATATATATATATATATATATATATATATATATATATATATATATATATATATATATATATATATAGAATTTTTTTTTTCGGTTGGCTCTATAGACCTTGTAGATCTTTGGCCGCGCGATGTGGTGTTCCTACAGACATTTATTGCTTGCGGGAGCACAGACAGCCTGGAGGGGGTCACCCAACCTCACGTTGCTGCGAACCATGGTTTCCATGGTGCAGCGGCAGGCTGGCCATTGCTCCACAACCGGTCCCTTTGGGGCCAATTCGGCAGTGTCCTTCCCACCGACTCACTCGGGTTCAAGGACAGTGACAAATCGGTCTAGATCCACGGATTATGGCTGTTCGGAGTCAGCAGGCGCACGAGGACCTATATTTCTTTCCCCGAGACAGACCGTCCATGGACCAAACCTCCGGGCGGCTATTTTATGTACTGGAAAACCACAACGCGATTCACAATTAAGATACACGGGGTAGGGTCATCACTCCTACGCCCGGTCTGTGTGAGTGGCCTCCAGTAGGCTTACGGGCCTCACATACCCGGGGGAGGGGGATAGTGGCAGGCTACGTGGATTTTCCCTGGTAGGCCGTCACCCAAATCTGGGTGGTCACCCATCCAAGTACTAAACACGCTCGACGTTGCTTAACTTTGATTACCTATTGCAAGCGCCTTAGCCCGCTCGGCCACCACGGCCCCCATATATATATATATATATATATATATATATATATATATATATATATATATATATATATATATGTATTTATGCATCCTATTTAATCTTATCTCACAAAGTTTGCTTTAAGTTTTATTATACTGAGACGAAGTACTTTATTTTAACATTTGTCTTAATTATTAACAATATGTATACATCTGAAATTGAATGTGTGAATACGACCATGCTAATGTACGCTAATCCTTTTTCGTCAAGGAGAAACCACAGTTCCTTTTTCTTATGTTCAAGATTTTTCCTCTCTAGTAGAGAGGTTGAAGTATCTTTACTAAATCTAAGTATTCAGAAATCAATAGGTGGCCAAAACAGGGTTTGTGACGAAACTAAACTTTAACATTCCTCTTATAACGACATAACACTTCGACATCTCACAAATTAATTATTTTATATTCCCTTTCGTATACAAAAATTTAACTGATATAATTTACAATTATAACTTAATAAAACTAAGATATATTCATAGACCGGTTTCAAGCCAAACCCAATTCAGAAGTACAATGGCCACCCATTGAATAGAATAAAGCCTTACAGAAGGCAATAGACACTTATAGGAATACTCCGGTACGGATTCGAGTTCAATAGTTATTTTGTTTTCGCAGTTATCAGTTATAGCAGGTACGTTACTGTTATTGAATATGTAACTGGTACAAGGCCTCTTGTGGAGCTTCTGTTAGAAGGCTGTTCAGGTGAATGATTTCAGTACTATTTAGTAATAGATAGATAACTTCCAATAATAATAATTGAACAAATATAAGATGAAGAATAATCACATATTATTATTTTTATAGACATACTATAATATATGTTGGTTTGTATACCAACCTCACGATTCGGTTAGACATCTCCCTAAACAAGATAGAAAAATAATTTGGGGAAAGTAGTACCTATACAGACGATGCATATAGTACAGCCTAAAACATAGACTTAGCCAACACATATATTATTTCGTTACCTATGTGATCACTAAATTAAGATAAATTTATTCATAAACACATACATTTTATTTATAACTGTTTTAATAAACTAATTATTTCTGTTATTAAATATAATTAATGGGTTCCAAATCGGTAGAAAAATATAATTGAACCATGAAGTAAGATTTTATATTTGCTTTGTAGGCAGTTTATTTTTAAGCATATCAAATCAGTAAAAAAGTTGTTAAATGGCAGTATTTTATTAGTTTTATTTTAAACCGCTGAATAAAATGGAACCACTCTAAATTCGCTAGCTCCAATTTTAAGCAAGTTGTAGTGTTTTGAATTTTATTTTCAACAGAAAATAAAACGCTAAAAAATAAGGGTTATTTTTAATTTATGTTTTTTCGCTCAATAATAATTATCATGATGTAATTTTTAATTTCTTGTCAAATAATTCAGAGTTATTTCTTGACAAAAACTTATAAAATGATTATTAAATCATAAAAATAAAAATTTAGTCATACTTTGATTTTTTCCATAAAAACAAAATAATTCTCAATTTCAATCTATGCCATTTTATATTTTTTATAAGCGACCATATAATACATAAAACTGTTAAATAACAGGCATGGAATAGTAAAAAAGTTGATTTTTGTTTTTGTAAATTTAAAAGCTTGAACATGTTACTGAATTTTTATAAGTGGCAACCTTCAGAAAGTCATTATAATTTCTCCACCGTTAAAAAAAAATATATATAAAAAAATAAGTGATTACAAGAGAAACCGCTACGTTGTAAGCTGTTAAATATTATTTAATCATTTTTTAATAATATTTTTTTAAGACAAACAGATAGATTAAACAATTTTTTTTTTGATAAATTGACCACGTATTTAAATTGACCGAGAATTAATTATAATTCGCTATAAATTGGCCGAAGCCAAAATAACCCTTTATCGCGAACTGAGACCAATTATGGGTTATAGTACGTGGTAGGAAGAGTAGCAATTTATTTCACCGCCAAATGCAAAAAGTTTTTTTTTTTTTTTCGTTTTTGTTTTCGCTCTGATATGAGAAAGTTGGTATTTATGGTGGTGGGGTATTGCACCTCTGGTTACCTTATAACCCAAGACTACGGCTATATACCTGCACTGATGATATATTAAGTCAGTTTAGCATTAAATGGTCTATAATGTACGGGGATGATATAGCCCTTGGGTTAAAACTTCATTACAATTCGTCACGTGGTTTAGTGTGATTAAAAGTCCATAATATTTATAATTAATTAGGTAATTATTTAGATGGAAATTTAAATAATTTAATCTAACCATAATGAGGAGACACGGCAAATTAAATAATTCCGCTTTTAAAATACCTTTGGCAATACATTTGCATAAATTTGACTACGGCTCACTGTATTTGTAATGAGTTCCCACAAAATAATTCAATCAACTCCCAAAACAATTAAATTCTTATTTAATCTTTTTTTTCACTTTTCACTTCAAACATCAATTTAATTAAGCACGTTAATAAAATAACTTTTTTTGGCACGAAAATTATTATCAAATATTTAAATTAAATATTTCGAAAAATAATATAAACTAATTTTTTTAATATAATCTTTTAACTAATTTATTTTAAATGGTAAGAAAAAATAATAATTTTAACTCTAAATATTTACAAAGATTTTTTTTTAAAGGCCTTTCCAGTTCCTTCTAATATAGATAAATTTGAATTTTATTTTAATTTCCTGATGGTCAAAATTCGTCAAATATCATCCGACATACTCTTCTGGTAGTGACTCTGGAACAGTTATACTCAAAACTGCACACATATAGGTCAAGCTGAAGATTATACGAAGTAAACAGCCGTGCTACTTGAATCAGCAAACAGTTAAGGTTGTGGCACCCACTTTAGTCACTTTCCACTTCAGTTGCTATTAAGGTAAAATACGCAAGATAAATATAATTTTATAAAGATACAGTGAAACTCCGACCATCTTCTAAACCCATAGAATAATTCTAGCAAAGACCTTTATCTCATTGCAAGCAAAAATGAAATATAAGAAAAATAAATATTAATAAAAACACGGATTCATAACTTTTACATGCATATATGCTGTTTTATTACGAGATAACTAAATTGAGATACATTTATTCAAACATTTAAATTTAACTTAATAATCGTTTGTGAAAATATATGAAATTTTGTTTTTTAAATTAATTTTAATAACCCACTAAAATGGAAAATATATTGATTACTTTTATTAAATATTATAAGCTCTCTAAGGTTGTACTAAATATTTTATAATTCAAGCATTGGGCTCTTTAAAGGAAGCAGACTCGGGGTATGGGAAGGTTGGCCTTTTTAAAAAAATATTATTTAATTTACTCTTGACATCTTATCAATTCCACTAATAGGTGTTACAGTACCATGAGTTTATTTATAAAAGGTAATGATTAAGACTGCTTTAAATTTCAAAAATATTACATAAACTGGAGGGGGATACAACAGAAGGAAAGTCAACGGCATAGAAGCAAGAATCATGAGTACATCATCTTTCTGACAGGCCGAAGTGGAAGGAAATGGTCACTTGTCAGAAATTGTGGGAACTAGACTCGTCCTTTAAGAACAACGAGCATAGCTAATATCCTTAACAGTTCCCATATTATTAACATTTCCTCTTCTGGCGAGTTTCAAACCTGGACGAATTGAACCCGGTTGGCGAACCCGCGTAAATAGGATGTAATGTGATGTAACGACCTGCGAGTCCGTTTACTAAGTTATCAGCTAATTCAGCCATTTACAGAACTAACCCTCTAACAATCCCGCCTGTTAAAATGGAGTTAGAAAAAGATGTATCTTTTATGTAACTAACGCACGGCAACTTATTTATTCTGTATTATATCGCCACCAGGCCATTGATGTTTAATGGCGCGCAGTGCATGTTACGGGAGGAAGGTATAAAGGTTAGTTGTGGATAATAAAAAATACCAAGACCGACCCCGAAATTCAGAAAAATGTATTTTTAGGACAGCCAATTATCAGTTATCAAATCAATTTATATTGGTGAAAACACAGCTTAGTTCAATTGAGGAATTTTATTTAATTTATTTTTTTAACAGGAGGCCTCCTATCACTGTCTTTTTTTTCTCAATAACTTCATCTAAAGGAGGCCCTTTAATTTAAAATTAAGCACTTTCTATCTGCGTACCAGTAGCTGTCATCCTAGTGGGGAATATGTATTTAATATGTAATTAAATATACGAGTTATAATGCAAAGGATGAAAATCACTTTAAAACTAGTTGCACAGAATTTTTGGTCATTAAATCATTTTCATATGTTACATTGTAAAAATCATTTGAAATGACTACAATTTAATTAGCACTAAAAAAAAAAAAAAAAAAGATTAAAATACTGGAAAACAATTTATCAAATACAAATTTTATTTAAAAAATGCCAAAATTCAGAAGTAAACATTTATATAAACAGTTATTATTATTTTATGTAAAATAAGTTTGAGAAAATCCAATCTTTTTTCAATGCCACTAATTTTTAATGCAACGAATAAATCAATTGAACAAAATGAATTATGAACTACAATCCTACTCAATTGACATTAAATAGCCCCTGTGATCATAGCGAATAAATAAAATTTATCTTTTCACAATTTAACCATATTTGCCATGCAGGAAAGTTTTCAGATGTCATTACATAATATATAATGTATCATCATATGATAAAAATTGAATAGGGTAGAAACAGAAACAATAATGATTATCACATAATTGAGTCCAACATCTGAAACATTAATGCAAATTTTACTAATACACTACAAGTATTTACTAAGGTTAGTTATTGCAAATAATAAATATATAATAAATTAAAGATTTCAAATATATAATGTATTAATCTGAAATCATTGAGTGTATTAATAATTGATTTAATTTGTATTAATTACAAGACATTTCTACTTTTTTAACTTATTTTTAACAAAACTATCCTTAAAGAAAAATCACAAAAATAGTGTTTTCAAATTATTTTTTAAAGAAATTTTCCTTTGAATTCCATTTATTATTTTGTAATTCATTCCATGTCAATAAACTATATCATACGTACAAACGTACAAACTTGGTGAAACGAGTAAGAAATCCTTCTATTTTGTTTATTCTATAATCAAGAGGAGCCGCCCATACTTATTTTGATAAAAAAAATAAGTATATAACACAATTGATTATTAAATATCATTACTGTTAAGTGCTGTCATGCGAATTTATGATGATGTATTATTACTGTCATAGAATAAACATCTCATGTCTTCAACCCAAGCTAGCCGAAGGCAACTTACGCGACGGCTAATCTAGTAAGACCACTGAGAAACGTAAATACATTATTCCAAACGTGCTTAGTAATTACTAAAGCGTTTATGATTTAAAATTCAAAACACTCTCTTACTAACGATCTGTTCTCCTTCCTAATTACGATAATCTCTGTTATATTAATGCCCTCCTGGCAGAATCATTTATCAACGGGGCTCGTCTTGACAACTTGCGAAGGTCGTTCTTCGTTCAAGTTCCTAATATCGATATCATTTTTCTATTAGGATATCGAAGCCCAAAGACGCATGAAGCTCACCCGACAAGGCACAGTAGGTTTTCTATGTAATCTGCCAAGACTTGAAGGCAAAATATCGATAGTGAATATTTTAGTGGAAAATGATATAAAACGTGAACATGATAATAAGGTTCGAGAGATGACAACCAAATTCCCAATCAAATGTAAGCTATTAAATTTCCACCTACTATTTTTAAAGATTGAGCTAATTCAGTTTGAAAATTTTCCCAAATATGGATTCCATTGCAAATGGTATTAGCTTTAAAATAATAATATCAATGTAAAGAAAGTTTCGTTACTTTTCTAAGAAAAAAAAAGTATTCTCCCGAGAAACTGAGAAATAGATACATCAGAGGTCCCATTTAAAAAAATCTGTAACTTTTGTGGAAACTTTTTGCACTTAACTCATTATAGTTTCAGCACAAAAATGCACTTTACAAATTTAAAATTGTATACCCTGGTTTATCCGGCTTTGAAAAGTTTGTACATTTCAGATGCAAAAATTGAAGTGTCTAGAAAAATTATTTTTTGATCCTTTAAAAGAATAAAAATGCAAAAATGAATACTCATCGTGATTGAAAAAAACATTTTACATGAAGTTTTACTAAAGTTATACAATGTTCCAATACTTCTTCAAGCTTAGGCAGAAGAAGTTTTCAGACTGTGTTCCTGAAGCGAATCGGAGGAAGGTAGATTCGCTACTTTAAGGCCGATCTCTCAGCGAACATTGCTGTGCACAGAACAAGAACTGAGGAAGACAGGAAAGGCGGATGCTATTTTAATGTTGAAAAATGTATTATCAACAACAAAAAGAGCTACTACAATTTAAAGAAAAGCTTAAGACTGGGAAGAAACTAAATATTTATAAAGTAAATATTTATTCTCCTGACAAAGCTTTGATTTATAAATTTAAAACTTAATAGTTCATTATATTTTATAGTTAGTAAATATTAGAAGTTGCCTATAAAAATATAACAACATATTATAAACATCTTTAAGTTCAACTACAAAATCAATTTATTTTTAAAACTTGTTTAATCAAGTAAGAAGATTTAATCAAAATTAATTTTAAATAAAAGTCTAAGAAAAATAAAATAAGTGAAATTTTTGTTAAGTAATATTTCATTTTCTTAGGAATTATATTTGTTTTTGTAATTTTTCATATAAATGCCTGTATTGACTTGAGTCCCGCTAGATTGCTAAGACAACCCATTGTGCGAGGTTTTAAGCTGAATTTTCACAACAAGAAACATCAAAGTCATATCCAAAACAAAAAACAAGTCACTTAAGATTTCCCACTAATGCTTGCTATAGATCAGGCAAAGTATCATTACAGCTGAGTATATTTTCTGCTTTACCTTAATAATTATTGCCTAAATTGATTGTTTTTGTTTTATCAGAATCATGGTAGGCTTGACGGAAATTAAGCGAAATAGTAAGTATTGAAGCCATTAGTTATGGATGAAAAAAAGAATTAACTAATGAATTAGAGTATGGACGATAAGTTAATATAAAGCAAATGAAATACTCTTCCTTAAATATTTTCTATATACCGAAATATTTTAATATACAATAATTAAAACAAGGATTTACCACAAATTCAAAAGAAAAATAACACACGAGCGCTTGAGAAGTAACAGTGTCTTAAACTGTAGATTCCAATAAGGTTATTAGAAATATATATCGTTTGTTTGGAAGAAAACCGGCGCAATTCGAAAATTACAAAAGAAATCTATCTTTTGCATAATCATAATCTTTTTTTAATTATTTTTATGCAAATGTAGAAAATTGTTAATTTTTGAGTTGTGCCGGCTTTCTTCCAAACTTGCAAATATGATACTTCAAAATAGATAAAATTTAAATAAACGAAAAGTAATAGGGAAGCAGGTTCCAAACCTAACAGAATAGCCTATTGCATTCTACTTATCTGTTTATACCTCCTGGATTTACTTACTGCCGGGAGGAGAGATTTCTATCAGGATCTCCCTAAAGGTTACATCATGGAATGTTCATTGATTGTCATTGCCAGACATAACACAGTCGTTGCAAAAAAAAAAAAAAAAAAAAAAAATTCCCAACCTTTTTTTGAACTTGTCCAAAACGATGTACGACGTAACTATCAATATATTTAAAAAAATTTAAATAAACCTACAATTGCTGTGTACTCCGAAATCTAAGATTAATTTTGTACTCGGAAGACAAAAAGCAGAGCACGAGTGTCTTCGTCAGTACAACCAATGTCTTGAAAACGTTTCGTACAATACTTCTGAGAAAGGCTACCAAATATATACTAAATCCCATTACCGTTAAAATTAGAAAAGCAGTGAGAATGCATTAAGTTTTAGAATCGAATTTCCTCTTTTGAACAAAGCGATAAACATTCCGTTCAACATACTTTTTCGAAAAATTATGTCATAAACGGAGGTTATTTTATTTTTTAGGGGCTCATTAATTTACGAAAGAAATCACTATTGGCACTTAATATCTAATATAATGGCAAAAAACAAGTTCCTATTTAAGATTATTTCACTAAGGAATGCAGTCCAATATACAGTTAAATATTCGAATGTTCAGTTACTGCGAAATGAACTTCAATTTCGTTTTATGAAAGATATAAGGTTTTTTTTATATTTGCGTGGACAAAATATTCCGCATATATTTTTACAGCATAACTATATGCGTTCTTCGGTGAGATCATTGTAGTTCTTTTTACGGCATATTGTTTTTTCCGCAAACCTATTTAAAAATTTCCTTTTTTTTTGTCATAAATCCAACTTCGTTTACCATATAATTGCAATAAAACGAGGTGTGGAATATATTGCTAGTGGTACAAATATACAATATCTCCTGCTGGGAGCCTACAATGAACACTCAGTCAGCAGATCTCATAAGGCGGAGACAGTTGCCGGTGACAATACTCCTTCCTTATTTCATCGCCCCTCAAGCAGACCATTCCTATTCCAGAAGACTCCTCCACTTCCAGGACCTCTTGTATTAGCAACACCTCCCCTTCCTCCGTCGTACCTTTCATTACTTCCAGTTTTCCAGTCTCTTATAGGATCGTTTTCCTTATCTTCCCGTAGCCGGGGCAAGCTGTTGCATTCTACTTATCTGTTTATACCTTCTGGATTTACTTACTGCCGGGAGGAGAGATTTCTATCCGGATCTCCCTAAAGGTTACAGTCTTCCAGTTAGGTTTTACGATCTGGCCTTATGACAGACCGGCACAATGAAATTCATTTATTGATTCAACAGTAGCTTTATAAAAAACAAAGCTGATTCATTATCGTTACATTGAAGCGAAAGACAAAATAAATATTAAAAAGTTCAACATTTATTTATTTAATTAAAAAAAATAAATAAAGCTGGTTCATCCAAAGATTTTTTTTCTCGTCCATTTTGTAGAAATAGAAATTATAATCAAGTCGAGATATGAGTAAAATTAACTACTGCTAGAAGATAATTATTGTTAAGAACTATGCTAATTACAGTCCAAATAAATAAGAGATGGCTCCGTTTAAATATTAATTGTTACTAATTACGTAATTCAATACTTAATTGAAACAGAATAAAAAAAACAAAAAAAAACATTCATATTCCTTAAACTACATACAGAGCCAACATTTAAAACAAAATTATAAGAGAAACCTACAAATATTCAATAAAAATATAGGCAAGTTATATTTTAGGAATCCATGAACTGAAAAAACAATTTAAAAAATTAAAAAAATCGATAGTACAATGACAAAAAATAAAAAGAATAATAAATAGCAGAATACGTTAGCAAATTTTGATTGACTAAGCTTAACAATGGATACTCACACATAAACACATACACACACACACACACACACACACACACACACACACACACATATATATATATATATATATATATATATATATATATATATATACACATTTATATAATATAAATTAAGATATTCATACAAGAAATGTCTGAAGGGCAGAAGAGATGACGGAGTACCACAGAGGAGATTATCCCATCTCATCAGAAGACCCGGAGGGAGGCTTTCTTCAGAGCATTCCAGCTGCCAAACTGGGCACGAAATGAAGCAATTCCAGTCACTTTTTCTCCAGTGCCAGGCTATATCTCTGCGGCTGGAAGAGGAATTCCAGGTGCCACGTATCGACTTGGAATAAAAAAAACTGGGAGTTAACTTGCACGGTTAATGTCTGGCCGTCGGTTTAATTTTCTTTCGGAATCATTGAGTTACTAATTAGCACAAGATCTTGTTTTATTTATGTTGTCTTCTTCTTGTTTCTCAATCTGATCAATATTCAACAGAACAAGATATATAATTCGGTCGTAAATACCTCCATTTTAGTTGTTTAATTATTTATTTATGTTTACGTATGTATATAGTACATATATTAATAGTACATATAATTAATAATATAATCAATTTACTCAGATTTGATATAAATACTAAAATTTTAACATTTTAAAATGCTTTTATTAAAATAATAAATTTCACTCAGTTTTTAATATCTATTGAGTAGGACTTGATCGTTACCATTCACGCAAGGTGTAACAACTGACAAATTAATTTTGTCAGATGAAAAAAGTGTTTCATCCAAAAATGTGAGTTAATAATAAATCTCAGTCCTGAGAAAGCTTGGAGTTGACAAACCATTGAATAAAATTCTATAGTACTTAATTTTTATTATATTTAGGTATGAACATTTATTATTTTTCTTTAATCTGTATGATGGTATGAATGAATACTTATGCTCCCATGCCAAATACCCGTGAGTGCGACATCTATTACTATTTCATTTTTCAATAAATAACCAAAAGAAAACATTAACTGGATGCTTCAGTCCATCCTTTATATATTTTGAATATAATATTTTCCAAAATTACTTGATAATTAATAAATTGATTGAATATTACAAGCATGTGGATTTGTATATAATATAATACAGAATATATTATATAATACAACAAAAGTATAACTTAAAAAAAAATAGAATTCAATATAATTAAAATATTTATTTATTAAGTTTAGGCGCTCCGTTCACCTGTTGCCATATGTCAAGCTGTTCGAAGTTCATACTAATAAAATAACTAAATTATTATATAAATTAAGATAAACTTATATAAATATTCATTGAAAACTATATATTTAAATATTGCTGTTGTAATTTTGTGTTCATAAGTCATTATCCTTCAAGATAATATTTTTTATTTTTTTTTGGCTTTATTTTTTAAATTCTCACCTGTCGATGAGACAACCAATGATTGTGCTAGCAAAGAGTATGTTAACGTGGCATGAAAGGCATAATAAAGAGTAGTACCCAGCGGCACCTCTTTCTCTTGTGATGATCGGATATAGTAAGGCTAGGAGATCCCTCATCCAGCTCCTCCTCACCCTTCTGCGAGTGTTGTCAGGTATGTTGGTTGTTGCCGTGTCTTGTATGAGCGTGTTAGGATGTCCGTGTAACTAATGGTGAAATCGTTTGTAGTGGCTCCGTATGTGTTTGTTAACTGTAGGCATATTGAGGTCTGTACGTAACTTCATGTTGCTGATGTACCAAGGAGCTTTGGTGATAGTTATTAAAGCTTCTGAATGAAAAATTTGAAGTTTTTGTACGTGTGTTTTTTTGGCTGTTCCGTATATCTGAGAAGCGTAGGTCCAGATGGGCTTGAGTAAGTAAGAGTTAGTGTTCAATTCATGACCAAGTTTCTATTTTGAACATCTTGAAAGAAGTGAGTATAATAGTTTTAGTCTTTTTTTTTTTAGCGTTATAATATTTAACTTATGATCTTCGTGGTATTACAGTTCGTATGTATATATATTTTTTACAGATGAATTGTACGGGTAGTAAACAGTCCGAAGAAACTCTCCCATTTATAGATAATATTATTTCAAGTGAAAGAATAAAACTGCAAAATCAGGTCAAGTAGCAAAAGGTGACACATCAATCAAAGAATAACTAAAATTGGGAAGAAAATGATTTCTGAATTTATGAGAGCTGAGAGGTTTCGTTGAAATCTCGCGATCCTCTGTTCATCGCGGCAGTTTAAGGATCTAACTGATTATTCCGGACGATAAAGGATATGGAAGAATACTCCTGCTGAGTTATACTCCTCAGAGTACAATAACCTCGAAGGAGCGTGGTCCTGATTTACGCCTACTGTTAGGAAGGGCCTTGCAGGGCTGTATCCATCTTATGCACCCTTCTCGGACCCTTTATGCGACGACTATTCCTCATAAATATACATTATATTCTCGGACGTTTTTCTCAGCGACCGACTGTTCCGTTTCGCCGGGATATTATGGTATGAATACACTGCACAGTTGGAAGTGTCTCGGTGTCGAGTGTTTCGTATATCTTTCTGAGATGTATCCCCCCACCTTGTAATAACACGTGTAGAAGGAAAAACGAGTCACCGTTTTTTATAAATAAATTAGAAATTATCTGCCCAACTTATGATCGCATCAGAGTATATAACTTTAATTAATAAATTTAATTCATATTCCACGATGACAAAATTCATTGGTCATCGTGAAATATGAATTCTCAACGAGTTACTGCAAAATCGTCATATAGAAGAAATAATGAATTTACGAAAAATATTTAAAAATATGTATAAATGAAAAAGTTTTTTAGTTATCATTTATAACTAAAAGATTTTTTTATAGAAATTCTTTACTTGCACGAATTCACGACTGTGAACTAAACATTATAAACATCTTATTTATTTAAAAATAGCTTCATTGAAAAGTGTCCATATAAGTAAATAAGTAGATAATATGTAATACATATTTTGTCCGTTTAAATACATTTAATATTAAGTAAAATAAAAAATAAAAGAATTAAAACAGTGAAAGATAAAAGTTAAAATCCCTGTTAGATTGAAAATTTTATTAAGTTTATTCAGAGAAAATAAAGACAAGTTTCTTTCACTAGCTAGGGATGTATCAAGGAATTACATGACAACTCAAAATCTCATTAAAAAAAAAAGGATTTAATACATTTAAATTTGAGGAAAAAATATTTTTCTAATAGGTAACAAGGAATATATCCCAGTTAATAAAAACAATATTTTCACGAAGGTGTTTGCACAATTAAGATAGCAGTAGAGAAAACACTGCTATGAAAAATTACCAATGCGTTTTCTTTTACAAGTGAATGGGGTGAGTGGACCGAGGAGGTATGTGAAGTGTGTTTCGAGATATTTAGCCTGTAAGCTATCATTGCAGTACTTGAAGCTCTTAAAATATAATATCCCTGTAAGTGATAAAAATAAAAATAAATTACACATTGTACTTACTATCCCTACCCCCTTCCACTCACGAACCATGTATGTTGGTTTATAATTTTCTATAATGAATCTTTGTGATCGATTAAGAAAAATAAAAAATTAACCTTCCTCTCCCAAAGTTTGAGATTTTACCGTTTCAATACATGTAGAATCCAAAAACGGATTAAAAAAAGGTCCGTCCTTCCGCCATCCGCGGCATTTCTCCGAGACTACTGCGCCGATTTTTTTGAGATTTGGCACCGAAGTCACAGGTCAAACCAGGAGGATCCTCGGAACTGGACATTACCCCGTCCGCAAATTAGAGATTTCATACACCCATCACTCGGTTATTTATGAAGCAAGAGCAAAAACATGAAGTATTTTGGAATCATTATACCAAAGTCCTTTAAAACAATTACTTTCTTAGTGGTACTAGGTAAGAACCGTATTGTAAGCGGGATATTGTTGATTCTACGATGCTGGAAGAAGTCGTTATGCGGCATTTTACATTTCATACCAACTTTTTACACTAGAGATATGTTTAGTAAAATTTAATGACTAAATGAAGAAGGAGGTTTGTGGTGATTTATGTTGCATACTTTCTTCTATTAGAAATATACTTCGTTGTTGTCACATATCTCCTTTATTTTACTATAATCTAGCTTAATAAGGCTCCTAGAGAGTAATTGATATCCGCATGATGGTATAAAAGAATCAATCTAATTGAGGATTGATAAATTATTTGCCACTTCTATAAATTTGTTTTATTGACAACTAGTTTCGAATGTTATACGTTCATCTTCAGTTCTAAAAACACACACAAATTCAAAAATAAGCAATTCAAAATATAGTTTCGTATTATTATACATATTAAATTAGATTACTATAAATCAGTATTATAAAACATTAATGAATTATGAATTTAATTTAGACAATAAATCAAATACTTGTCGGTACTCATCAAGGTTTTAATGTATTATATCAAACAGAAACGTTTGTACTGGTTTCTTATCGGATTGAACTAAGAATGAACGAAAGGTAGGTAGCATGTTTATAAATAACGGTATAAGGGTCTGGATTTTTCCAGAAAATCCGAGAGTAATTGTTTTTTCTGTTATAGATGGGAATAAATTTAAGGTAGGACTATTGGAGATATTTATTTGGGCATTTAAGCAAAAATTTGGATTGGATTTGAAGGATTTTATTATTTCAAGTGCTTCATATATATTTAATTTGAGGCTGTTTCCAACGTCATGTATTAATTTAACTCCCGAGTCTTTGATGAATTTATGATTTTTTTCATTTAAATGAATTGCAAAGTTGGAATTATCTGTCTGATTATTATATGCACGTGTATGTTCCTTTAATCTCTGATTTAGCGATCTTCCAGTTTTTCCTATGTATTTCGCTGCACAATCATTACAATTTAGTTCGTATATTCGTTTTTTTTTGGAAAGGGTTTATTTTGTCTTTTGGAGAAGAGAAATATGAGGATAGGGTTTTTCTATTTTAAATGAAGGGTTTAATCCTGGTTTTCAATAAAACAAATTTATAGAAGTGGCAAATAATTTATCAATCCCTTCTAGAGAGTTGCTCTAAGTACTGGAAAACAGGCCAACAAATACATCCTTCATCCCAGGCAATAAATAAATGAGAACAAGAATGTTACATACCTCCTTCATACACTCACCCTCAGGTGAGTTCACTATATTGTAGTGGATTGGACTAGTCAGTGATAGCTCCAAAATAAAAGATTTTTTTCTCAGAACTCAATGGCTTGCCTATTTAAACCAACACGTAAATATCGCAAATGTTTCAGTGTTTCAAGGGAGGAGGAGGTTTTTAGAATTTAGAAATACGAGACGATACTAACACTTCGACATTCTGCAAAACCAGTTTTTTGACTCAGGAGACCTTTTGCATGTAATTTAATGAAATATCAGCAAAAAATTATAATTACATCCTCAACCAGGTAGTTTAGAAATCTGAAAATAGAAACTATACATGGCTTAATTTTATAAAAGTCTCTTGAAATTACCATGAGTAAATTAATTACTTAAATAAATGACTATTCTGCCAAAAATAAAAAATAAAACAATATGTTGTGTCATAATACGCAACCATCATATTTAAATTTTACCTTCCAGTAACAACTCGACATCTGAATACACAACCCTTCAAAGAACCATTCATTCTTAACCCATTTACAATTACACTCCAACTTGATCCTTCGTTCTGATGTCATAGTTATCATAAGCCTGCAACAATACTCCCAAAAAGCTTGTGGGTCTGTCCTTACCTTAGTCCGAGCAAACAAGCGTGATTAATTCCATTAATGATCGGTAAGCATAAATAATAGTCGTGAATATTCAATATTACAAGAGCACAAATAAAATCGTGATTTGAATAGTTTTATGACGTAATAGTAAATAGGATTGATTTTATATAATTTTCTCTTCAATTATCTTCCCTTTTGAGTCAAATTGTGTATTAAATGTGTATTTCATTTTTTTTTATGTTATAAAAGATTCTCACATCTTGTTATAAGAAGAAAAGGCCTATTATTCTTATTAATTCCCTCGGTTATATCCTGCCAAATCTCAAATGCGTGGGAGTTCCTGCCTTCGACGGCAAGAGAACGGACATTAACATATTTAAAGAAAAAAAAAACGGATTTATCCCAGCCATTAATCCTCGGCTAATTAAGGAGGCAGTTTAATGTTAATGATAGATCGCCATTATTATCGTAACGGTCTTCTTCCTCTGGGAAATTTATCAGTTCCGAAAGATATATTAGCGATTAAGTCGTCACTCTCTTTCTTCAGGAGCCGCTTCATCCATATATTCGTATGGCGGTGACATCCGGTCACGGGATAACGATGGGTATAGAAATGCATACTACGAATATGTGTAAAAAAAAAAAAAAAAAAAAAAAAACTTGAATAAATGCGGCCGATTTAAATCATAGGTCGTATGTCAGAACCTACGTCGTCCTAGATCTGTCAAGATCCTGAGAAATGGCATCATACGATTCACTAAAAAAATAGCCCTAGTTATTAAAATAGGCATAAATTAAAGATTTTTTATTATTAAATTACACATTATTTATATTATAATGAGTAAACAAACGTTCAGTTTAGTATGACATAAAATTAACTTATATAGAAACTACTGATCAGTAGTAGCACTCCGATGATTTTATAATATTAGGTCTTACGGGTTAAATATTTAAACTTTTATTTTTAAATATTTCGAAGGAATTTGTAAACAGATTAGTATGAAAGGTAAAAAAAGTTTGTTACTAATTAAGTGTATCTAAAGGCTTAGATATGCTTGTACTACCATTAACTTGTCACAGTCCTAGAGATGGGTTCACTGCCATTCTAGATAGTAGTCTGTTATTTTTCAACTGTTATTCCGTCTATCCGTACAAACTGTACTGCTAACTTAGCGATTCTACATTCAGGCTGATTGGTTTATATTTCAAAATACAAATTATTTCTTATGGGAACATTTGAATTCGTGTAATGTAAATCTACATCTTAAGAACTACTTACTTTCATAAAATTACTGTAACTGTCATTTAAAATTAGCCAATTACGGTTTTCATATCTCTTGTGTTACATGCTGTGCGTTGCAGATAATTTATACCTATATAAATACATTATTTACTTGCAAAACTGCTTTTAGTTTATTATTTTGTATAATGAACCATTACAATCGACTAAAAATTTTTTCAAATTTTTATTTGAGATTTAACACTCATGTCAAAAGTCACCCTTGCCTAATCCTCGGAACTCGACATTACCATCCGCCATTTCGTTTCAAAATGGAGACGGATTAAAGGTTTCATATGCGCTTATCTCGTTCATTGATGAAGATGTAGAAAAAATATGAAGTATTTTGGAATCATAACTACTTGGAAATGATAAACCATAGTATAATATTTGCAATATTTTCATAAATATATATTTTAGCATTTATTCAAATTTACAATTTAATCTTTAATCTAGTAACTAAGCCTAACTTTTATATAAAAAAAAGTAGTTAATGAAATAGCCAACCATATTTAACGCTCCACAACGAGCGTTCGTGTATCGTATTAATTAATTAAATGATACACAGAATTGACGTTATTTTACATTTTGGAAATTTAAAGGTGAGTTGCTAAAGGGTTATATACAAAGTAGAAAAAAAAAACTAAAATTGTTTATACAGGAAAAATGTATATTCAAGAAAAAAAAACATCAGTTCTTTGATGAGACCATGTGTTAATATAATAAAATGCCTAGGAAGTAGCTTAACCACAAAAATAATTCGTTATAAAAAAGCAACAGCTTCCTAAGCATGTGCCTATGTTTACAAGAGAGCATATGTTGTATATAAGACTAGCTTAGAAAAACCCCGATACTCTACCAAACCTAGGACATGGACTCCACCGACAGATGTTCAGCAGCCACATACCAACAAACAATCTCTAGCTCATAAATGGAACTAAATATAGTAGTACCACACGCGCGTATCTTCATACGAAAGGTAATATGGACAAAAGGTGCTTTAGAATCGATGCTTTACAATCGGTATGCTGCAGGAGAGTATGGTAACTGGAGAGGGGACTGCATATACCAGATGGTATTGCCTGGTTACGACATCTCGATTATTGTTTCGGCATCTGGTTCTTGTCGTAAGTCCACTCAGAACAGTAATATGCTTAAGAGGATCGTTTGGAAATGGTCCGGCTGATTTATTGTCTCTACTGACATAATCCAGATATTTTCAATTTACGAGGAATCACTCTACTTCAGGCTTTATGATTATTTTATTTTCCTGGGTATAGGAATGACTTTTTACAATATAAGTCTGTAGCTAATTTCTACCTTAAGTTTAATTTATATTGTTTAATTATTTTGTTTTCTTTAAATTAATATTATTTTGTTTCTTAACATTCTTTTAAAATATTTCTTGTAATAATAATAAATAAAATCTGCAAAAGCCAATGAGAGAGACACTGAGGAGGAGGTACTAGTAGAGGTGCCTGAATTTTAATATTTTGGACTTTCGGAAGGCAGGGTAGTCAATACAGTGCTCAATTGCTTAATTTATCCCCAGACTGACTTATGTGCTCATTCATGGGATGAAGTATTCAAAAAGCGTCAAAACATGGTTCTAACTTTCACAAAACCCACTAATTTTAATGTGAGAAGAAATATTAAACCAAGCAATGAAATGGATTTGTTCAGTATCGGAAAACAGTGTGCAACTCTCTTGATTTTATGCAAATTTATCAAATATTTATCTCATTATAGTTATACTTGATAAACGTAGTTGTGACTTCAAGAACAGTTACTTATGAAAAATGTGCATCTCTTAAGTAACATTTTATTTCAACTTAAGAAATAACATAATAATATGATTTAAAAAATTAAGGAAACATTTTAATATTTTTATTTCTATATTAATGAATAGCATATAAAATGGAATAATGTTTATTACTAAACAAAATAAAATATAATCTTAGTAAATAATATTTACATTGTAAGATATGGACTATTTTCAGTTTGTCCAATAATAACAATAAAAGAGGTACAGATACAATGTCTGTGCACCAATTTTTGGTTCACTAAACTAAATTACAATAATCTATACATATATAAAAAAAAAAATATTAAATTTACACGTTACAGTAGTTCTAAATATATGATCATTCGTTTTATCTATTTTTTAATATTTGATATTCAATTTCCTTTTCATTTCTCAGTTCCCTCTTCCGGCATCCTCTCCGGATTGCCCACGTCGTGCAGTCCCGCAGTCCAAAGTCGACCCGCCCTCGTAGACACGGATTATAATTTGGGTCGACGGTAAGCCGTCAGCAGGGTATACTTAAAGAGACATCCACGAAGCCGGGTATAATTTGAGAGAGTAGAATTAGTCAGGATGAGAAGGGGTTTCAGTGCCCAAAAACAGAGAGCGCAGATTACAGGTTTCGTCTAAATCTCAAGGCACAAATAATAAGAGAAAAATGTTAAAAAAAGGAAATAAATAAATGTTCATTAGGAAAATGGACGCTGTGGGTTTAGCCTTCGCAGATCGGACTTTGGAATCGAGACGCGGATTTGATGTCGGTGGTTTTCATTCTTATAACTGTCATTATCCGCTCACTTAAACAACGATAAATTTGCCTGGATTTCGAGCTGCTTTTAATTTAAAAACCATTTCAGGAATTAATGCATTGAAAGAGATGGATTTTCAAAAATGGAGAAAAGTATTATAATGGTGAACACAGACAGGCTAGGTGTTTTGGAATAATCTAAATTCACCAATAGTAGATATCTGTCAGAATCGAAAGTTTTTTTTTTTTTTTTTACATGTAAAAACAATATACAAAACCGTTGATAGTGAGGACACACGGCATCATCAAGGTAAGGACCAAATACCGACTTTACAGATTAGTTTGACCGACCAATGCCAGTTCAAGTACCATCACCGGTTAATTAATAGAAAGGAATCTGCAAACAGAAGATTGGAAGTTAGTATGTAATATATATTTATATTATATTTTAAGATGGCTCAAAAACAAATTTTATAGAAAAACGGTCGGTCTGAGAGAAAATTGCTAGAGGAAAAAATTGTAGACCGTAACGTTTTCTTCCAGAATATGCCCATTATTTGACATCGACGTAGATACCTGACGCGCCTCCAAAATGGTGTAGGTTAAGTAAGAACATGATATATGACCAATTTTTTTACTTCGTTTTTAATAAAATAATAATCAAGCCGATAGGGACAGTACGTTTCTTAATAAATGTAAATTAACTAATTAGAAATATCGAAATGCGGTTTGCACCATTCATTTAATTACTCTTTAAATTGATGTGCATAAACACACGGGTCATCTGTGAACCTTGTGTCAGGAGTATACGCGGCGTCGATATGTCAAATAATGGGCGTATTCTGGAGGAAAACGTTACGATCTACAATTGTTTCCTCTAGCATATAAGCCGTTTTTCTAAATGAATTGTGCAGTCCTAATATTGATACTCTTGATGTAGATAGATAGATTTATTGGCTTACATAACAACATAGCCATGGAGTCTGGCCCAATAGGTGTCAGTGGTTATTAATAATGTTATAAACGCTATACATAGCTCCCACAGATAAGTCATCATGACCACTATACCTAATTCCAACTTGAACTTGAACGAAATCCGCTTAGTTGCAACTCAATATTTGCACTTAAAGTAATCATACAGCAGAAAATACTAATATTTGTACAATAAATAGTCAGTAATAAGATACAGCAAAGTTACAATAAATAATTTCATTATTATCTTTAACACAAAAACGTGTTCCTGCATACACGTGTTTTCATTGTGCACATCTCAGCATCATCAACACAATAGATCTACAATCCGGTTTCGAGTTCTGGCCTCCTTCAGCAGCTTCCACCAGTCGTCCCTGTCCTGTGCGGATCCCATCCAGTTCCTTATTCCCAGAATACTCCTAGCATCCTCAGCCACACCATCAAGCCATCTCAATCTAGACTTTCCTCTCCTTCTTATGCCGTACAATTGTTGCATAAAGACCTTCTTCGGCATTTCCTCCTCTCCCATTCTTGACAAATGTTTCTGCCTATCTTAGCCGGCTCAATTTGATAGTCTGGATGACGTTGGGTTTGAGGAACATGGCGTATAATTCCTGGTTGGATCGTATCCTCCATTGCCTTGTAGGTTGAGCTCTTGCACACATTCTTCGAAGAAACTTCCTTTCAAAGATCAGGAGATCATATTTGTCATTTTTACTTACTGCCCATGCCTCACAACCATATAGGAGGACTGGTCTAATCAAGGTTTCGTAGAGCTGGATCACGGTTTGCCTTCATAAAAGGCGACTACAAAACTACTTTGAGTGGAAAACACCTCAGCTGAAATATCATCGATTAGTAGTCACAATCCTTTTTTTTCAGCCGCTACATCATTGCCATTTGTCACTAATAAATCTAATTAAGAGAACTCCGTCACTTTCTCAAAATTGTAGGGGTTTATGGTCACAATATCTCCAGGTCTTAGCCTTTAGACCATCTATTTGCTTATCCAATCAATGCAAGGAATGCTTCTGTGACCTTCCTCGTTGAATGTCCGATTATGTCAACGTCGTCTGTATAAGCTAAGAGCTGGATTTTGCAGATCTACTACCCTAAAACCATGAATCAAATGAATCAAAAACAATTTTAATACCTTAATATTTCCATCCATAAGAGCTTTGTATTTTTTCTCATCTATCTGCATATATATTTATCCGCTTATTGTTTAATACCTTACATGCTTAAAAATTTTATTAATGTATAAATAATGCTAATTAAAAATAATAGTATGCTTTTCCAACAATAATTATAAATAATTGAATCTATCTTGTAAACAAATAAACAAGTACAAAGTTTGTACCATGATAATAATATGTATCTGAAATGGACCCTGGTATCTTAAAAATACCTAAAACTAATATTTCTTATATACATAATTGCTATAAATATATACAGAGTTGTATTATTGGTGTAGTCAAAACACTAATGAGAACGTAAAATATATTATTTGATAGGTAAAGACTTTTAATGTCCAAAATAGACCCTGACGATAAAATCTATAGACTCCGTATGTAACAGAGTCCATACTTCCGATTAGGTGGAGAAAGACGATAGTTTAAAATTCAGGATACAAAAACTGGATCGTTATTTACGTAAACGTGGTAGAAATGGTGCTAATATAAAATATTTATTTATTTGTAAGTACCCTACCTGCATATTTTTTGCCACATTGAAATTCTCCACTTATAAGTTAATCAAATATTTAATTAATTATGATAAAAGCTAACGTCTATAAGCAAAGTGACAGGTGATTGGTTACTTTAATCATTAGAACCGTGAGAATAAATTCTCGTGTATCTCGCCCTAAAATTTTCGCAATAATCTAAATGTTTGTAGCACAAGGAATACTATCTTTTTTAACCTGATTCAGTCTTGAAATATAACATCAGAGACTTTCAAGGCGAAGCCGGAGTACGAAGATAGATCTCCTGAAACTAGGCCCATTACTGGGTAAATATCAGAGGACGGTCCTAATATACAGATGCCATTAATTCGCCAGCTAGTTAGGTAATGAACTGGATAAGAGGTTCTTTCGAAACATTAAAAAATATCCGCAGAGCGATAAATACTGGCGACCGAGGCGGGAGAAAGTTAGCGCCGAAACGGCTACGAACGGGATGACATTTGGTTTCCACGGCGTTGAGATTTATAGCGGCCACGAACTCCTCTAGGACGGGAAGCAGGTGAGGCTATCTACCCAGGGAAGGCCGCCTTGGGGAAAAGGATTGGCCGTCATTTGTCCGAATGGAGTATGAGGAATGTTCGCCGGAGTCTCGTTTGTTCTGTGAACTGGCTCGCTTGGAGGCATCAGTCAGTCTGTCATAAGGGAGTAGATGTCTTCATTTGAGTTTATTTTTTAGAATGATGTCTTAAAGAGAAAATATTTTGCCAGTTTTCGTAATATTGATAAATTTGAACGGGTCCTTCAAGATTTAATTGCAATATAACTTGTAACGGGGCGGAATTTTCTGCTACTTTAATGATTACTTTATTTTATCTAATTACTCTGAAATTTAATTTCTATCGCAATTTAAAGTTGTTTGCCTTCCTCATATATGGAATTCAAATAACGTATTTCAGGTCACCTTTCTTAATTATTTAAAGCTCAACGAGAGAGATTGACATATTTATATAATAATAAGGATTCTTATTACACATTTGGAAAATAGGTTATATATTGGTTTTAAAGTGTTGAATCTTTTCTGAAAATTTTAATAATTTAATCAGACAACATTATTTACCTCAGTTAATCTCTTATTGTGACCGACTTACAATTATTTTTTTCTAATATTTAGTTTATTTTTTGCTTGATCATAAAACACTAAAACCAAACAGAACTTTTTAAATATTAATATTTTTTTATAATATATATTTATTGGATACATGATTATTTGTATAAAGAACAATCATGCATCAAAATTTGTATTAAATGGTATTACATCTCTCAGAGAATTTACTATGAATAGAAAACAAAAAAACACCAACATAAATGATATGACTGTATCACTAATGTTTGAAAATTCCAACAATATTATCATATTTTCGGTAAATAATTCTCCCTTCAATGAAATCAATTTTTTTTTACTTATTCAGGAATTTTCCGTGACATTAATATCTTTGCTTTTCTTTTTTCATTTCTCTTTATGCAAAGATTGTTTTCTTGATAGAAATTTTTGCTGGATTTTTTCCAGCTAATTTTATTCCGGTTTTCCTCTTCATTCTATCTCGAATTCCGTGATCATCTAGGTCAGGGATATCCAGACCGTGGTATGTATACCTTCAAAAGTAAGGATCTTCCAGGTGGTACACAAACAAACATAAAAAAATTCTTGGATAAAATTATCTTATTAACGCGTTCAATTAGTGATAATTTGTTTTAAAAATTATTATAGAATGCATCAATTATGAGATGAATAAACTCGATCGACAATTAATAAAAATAATCAACGATCGTTAAGTAAGAGTTGAGACGAAAGCACTCAGTGTTGAAGAGGACTAAAGAAACAAGATGTCGACATCGTTTTTTGAAAAAGGCGCAAGCGCCATTTAGCAAACTTTACATGAAACGATTTTTCCCCAAATAACAATATTTATTTTTAAAATTTCATTCTTTATTGTATACAGTAGGAATTTATTAATGTGGTAAAACCTGTATAATTAAAATAATTGGTGTAATAATACGAAACTATACTTTGAATTGCTTATTTTTGAATTTTTTGTGTGTTTTTAGAACTGAAGATGAATGTATAACATTCGAAAATAAAACAAAATTATAGAAGTGGCAAATAATTTATCAATCCCTAATAATCACAATATATTTTTAAGGCTTCTGATACTTACCTTAAGGCTAGAATGACGAGCCATTAGTAGGATTAGGATTTTTATGAGGTAAAAAATACAAAATGTGTACTTAAATATGTGGTTATTATTTCAGAAATGGATAGAAATATATGTAAAAAATATGAAATATGTAAAAAATATATTATAAACGCACCAACAAAGTATTATCTACATGTACTTTATAAAAATTAAAATGCATTTAAAAAAACATATTACGAACAAAATTGGTAAAATTAAGGATCAAATAAAATTAAATTAAAGAAAAACAACAAAAATCAAAATATGGACTTGAGTCCAATATTTATCATTTGTACGCTAAGTAATATGGTATTACTTAGTATATAAGACCCAATGAGATGCAGTATTAACGCTTCAGCATGCGATAATAACAGAGCTAATATAACATAAAAAGCGATTCTTAAGTTGCTAGAATGGTTAAGAGCTCCAGCACTGTTAAAAGTTGCTAAATACGGGTTCGCTAACTGCCCCTATCGCACTTCCTAATTTCGCAAGTTAATTGCTTAGGCTTATTCTTGTTTTGGAGATCTATTCTAGGTGATATGTCAGTCGTTGAAGAAAAACAGACTTGTCTTCGCATTTTGTAGAGGACGCATTGGTGGTAATTAAGAAGTGCATTTAAAAATCGTTTTATTTGTAGAGATAGGAAAAAATCAGGAACTGTAAAACATTACCCATATATATATATATATATATATATATATATATATATATATATATATATATATATATATATATGTATATTTTTTATTTTTTTTTTACATCTTTTCCTTACATGGTAACCCCACATAAGAACCGTTTATTATTTTATAAATGCTCCATGCCTTACAGGCGTACTACATGAATGGCAAGAATAATCAAATTTACATTTTCAGTGAAGTTTAACACAATTCAAGTTTTCAATTGAAAATAAATAAGTAATAAAAAATAAAATATATAACGAAAACAAAATAAAAACAAAACTAAATCAAACAAACAAAAAAACTAAAAAAAAATAAAGTAAAGCCAACAAGAAATCACCTACGCTGCCCATCTTTGGTCAGTGAGTCGAAGTCTATTTGTTTAATAAATTTAAGCAATTCTGTCTTGAATTTAGAAAGCAAATTTTTTCATTATAAAGTTTCATTTTCAAATTTAAAATTTTCAGCATAAAGCGAAATATTACATTATATATTACATTTATATATGTGTGTGTGTGTGTGTGTGTGTATAATTAAATATAGTAATTTAAATAAACCAAGTTATGAAGTTAAGAATAATAAAAAAATCATCTATTGGTGTGGCATTTGCTGACAAAATATAATACAATAATGGATAAATTTAATCTGAACTAGATATATAAAAAATATTTTAAATCTCAGTAACAGGCACATCTATTACATATCCAAACCCGTGATAAGTTAATATTAATTAAAAGATGATAAATCAATCAAACACAATAACAAAAAATATATTTTCTTAAGTTTAATACATAAACTATTAACTAGTTGGACATATTCTTAAATTAACTGACAAGTTTTAACCACTGCTGCCATTTAATAAGTTTTAGCAACTAATTTAAATTAATCTTTAAACTACAACTTATTTATTTTTTAAATTTTATTTCTCTATTTTCTACAAATAATTTGATGTTGCAAAAAAATCCGTTTTTTTTTTTTTTTTTTTTTTTTTTTTGGCCTCTCTTATGAATATTTATTTTTGGTGTCTGTTATGAAAAAACTTTGAGAATGTAGGGTCATCTCTCCCAAAATTTATTGGTTAGATGGGCCACGTCTCTCTAGTGTTTCTCTTATATTTAGTTATATACCAATATACTGGTCCAAAAAAAAAAATTAATAGGTTACGTACAAATAAAATAAAAATGTTTACTTAGCTGGTCATAACATTTTTTTGATAATATGGTAAAAAAAGTTCCGAAATTAATAGCATTAGAAAAATCCCATCAACCATGAGAGCTTCTTCCTCACATAGGGCTGATGTCTGAAATATATCAACTATCCCCAATGTATAGTTCTCGAAATCTCCATAAATAATGATTAAGTTCTCACCAAAAAGCCGAAAGGCTAAGAGGCATAGATAGTGTATAATTTTTTTTAAAAATTAATTTAATTAATTAATTTATTGATTAGATGTATTAAAGATTAATGCAGTAAGCACTGTGATCCAACCATCGTATTTATCGCTTGATTACAAGATAATAATTTTATTGCAGTAAGGGCCCAGGAAGCGTTTAGCAAACATTGGTACCAACTCTGAAAAAGTCCACAAAGTTTTAAAAAGAAAAATTGTGGACCAAAACAGGATTTGAATGGAGAAAAAATAAATAAAAACAATTTTTTCTTAAAGCCGTTAAATAAAACAAAATGTATAGTTTTAACAAATTTAACTCATACAAGTTTGTCTTAATGGTAATGATACACATCCAGAATTGTTACATTTACAGATTAAAGTAATCATTTTATTGATGATAAAAAAATTTAAAATAAAATAATAAAGCAAGTTGATAACTTCAAATTGTATTTTATTCATATAAGATAATATAATATAATTGTATTTTCAGAGTAATGATGTTAAATTATATGTTAATTTTGTAGCCGTATCTGGAGCCGCAAGGTTTTATCAACATACTCGTTAAATTGTTTCGCGAACATTTCAATGAATGTGTTTTTAAATTCATTCAAAATAAAGGATGAACAAAATCCATTAATCTTGTTTATCCATTAAGCCGATAAATTACAGTAAATCAGCTAGAGCATTCCCGCATGATATGAAAACAATTAACGATCCTGCGGCAAAATACCTCAATATATCATGTCGGGGTAAGTAATGGCGCAATTACAAAGATCCGATAACGCTGCTCTCTTTCAATTATTCCATGAACTAATTAAACGTTTTTCATGTATCCAGGTTGCCTGCGCAATAGGTTAGCAAAGCTCAATAAGATAATGAACCAGGTCCTAACCTAACTATCCGATTTCACTTCCCACGACCCGACTTTTCTTGCAGACTCTAACAAGGCCTTCGACTCGGAGCTACATGCAGTTTCCGATCCTCGGAGGGATTGCATCCACTCTCTTGTCTAGCGTCAGCGAGATCTAGCGGAGCGGAACGGAATAGTTTTTTCCACCTCGTTCGTGCTTTCTCTGGCGCGACATGCGACTTAATGATTGTCGGAGATGTAAGTCGCCTATAGCGGGATATATCAGGGAGGACCAATCTACGCAATAAATCCACGGCAAGAGGTGAGTTCTCGTGAATAGTAGTCGCAACTGATGCTGTTAAGAGAATTTCGTCACTCACGATCAACATGTAAGGACGTGAAGAAAAGTTAAATATGTAGGAACTTTCAATAGGATCTTTCATCGCATATGTAGATGGTAACTAGAGAGTGATAAAATGATCTCGGTGAAATCGAACCTGTTTATTCTCTAAAGAATCGACTTTTTTTTTTTTGAGATTTGCAAATCAGTATTTTTAGATCTAAAATGAAGAAATGACGAATTCCTACATACTTAGAGAATACCTCTCTCATTATTTAATGTGTATATTTCAATTTTCAACGACACTTGTAACCTATATTTAGATTTGTTTTCTTTTAATTAATAGAATAAAACATAATTATTTACTAATAGGAGCATTCATGTAATTATACCAATTCCTTGTATTATAACAAAATACACAAAAATTATAGTTAAAGGTGAGTACCTATAAAAAATATAGGAATGTTCTAGATTAATAATGACTAATAAAAGTATTTATTAAACTGAAACAAAAAAAGTACTTAAAAGTTGGGAATACAATTTATAATAAATCTAATTATGCGGAACATAATACTCATAATATTTATATAATTTTTACGGTTAAATATAAATATGTATACGCATATATCCCATTTGAAGGACCATTTGCTTGAAACATAGATGAAACTTAAAAAACATTACACAATTTTAAAATGCCATAGAAGAAAAATAAAATATTGGCTCACAGAGAGCTCATCCGCCATTCATTTTATTTTATCCTACATCATCAATGAGACAAACCCTCCTTCCTTTCAAAAAAAAAAAAAGATTAGAATTCAATATTTTTTGTTGTACATTTGTAGCATGATGAACATGAAAAAATTAATAAATATTAAAAGACAATTACAAAAGAGTTTACCCAAATAAAACCGAGCAGTCTATTATTCAAAATTTTTTGTCACGGAGCTCAAGAATTTGATGGCGCGTATATTTGTGGCAATAGGGCAGTGCTCAGTTGAGGGTAACATCTGCCCTATTTGAAATGAATCAACCGAGTCAAAGGCGCAACTACCTGCGGGAGAGTGATGTGAAAGGAATAAAATGAAAATGATAATAAATTATTCAATGATAAGTACAAATGTTAAATATTTACACTTGAGGTATATATTGAAATATATATATATATATATATATATATATATATATATATATATATATATATATATATGTATATATATGTGTGTGTGTGTGTGTGTATATATATATGTATATATATGTGTGTGTGTGTATATATATATATATATATATATATATATATATATATATATATACGTGTATATATATATAAGCGATGCAAACACTTACGACTTTTAGAAAATAATTATAAATAGATTGTATAAAATAACATACCAACACATCCAAAGCCAATAGTAACTCATCCGTGACTCACCTGAAACAAAAAAATCATTTTCATTAGCAATGTTATTTGGCTTCAAAATAAACAACGCATTTCCATTTCCTTAGGCATATTTAATATTATTTGGTATATTTGTTGATGTTCAGTAATGGATCAATACCTTATATCACATATAATATTTTCATTTTATACCACATATTTTTTAGTTATTAATTTCACACTTAAAACTCAATTTAATATCTCTCCTTTTATATGAAAAGATAAGTAGCAGAAATAGCACATAGATTTACACATATCCGGTCGTCTACTTATATGTAAACATTTTTATTTGTTTATTGGCAATACAAATTATAAGCATCGGTTCTATATAAAAAAAATTATGCAATTAGATTTAGAGAAAATTACACATGAAACAAGAATCGGATAAAAATTTTTAAAAAACAGAAATAAAATGAATTAGAAGAGGCGATTTAAAAGTGATAGCATATACTTTTATGAATGTATATTATTTAATAGACAATTTTACAGATGCAAAGTGCTTTACTAAGAATAAAACAAAACATCAATTGTATTAAATTATATATAACAAATATATTTTAACATTTTTCCTAATTTGTTTACTATCCACGTTTCAGTCTCAAAATCTAAATTTAATTAAACAAATAATTTATGTGATTCTATTTCAGTTAATTTTCAAGCTCATAGAAATGGTGCAAACTTCCAATTAGCACTTAAAACTAATTGAACTAACTTCTAATTTCGTATAGAAGCCCAAAATTACACTTACATTTATTTTATAAACATATGCTATTTATGGCCGTAAGGATTTTTATTTTTTGATATAGACAGATGGGAATATTAATAAAAATTAATTTTAGTTTCATATGATTTATAACCAAAAAAGAAAAAAAATATATTGCTAAATCCCTCCCCAACCTTTTAAGTTAGAATTCACACCAAATAGCTGAATAAAATAAACATTCAAAATTAATAGCACGCTAATCCACCCTGTCAAGTTAGGAAATTAATTAAATAACGAAGTCCTAATTAACAATCCATTTTTATATTAAATGGATCATGGTTATTTCTTGATAATTATTTTTATTTATTATTTAAAGAAAAGTTATTAAGACTAAAAATTCTGTAAGCAAAGACCGAAGATATAACACAAGATATCGTATGATTGCAAAGTAAAAGAAACAATAGGAATCCGTGATAATTATGCAAACGAAGAAACGGATACTAAGAATGAAGAGATAATCTGAATACTGGGTGGTCCATTGTCTGCTATATCAGTAATTAAATAATTACCGAGCCACACACAGCTCACGGCCCACTCAGCACTTGCTGCCAAACCTATCTTACGTTTTACCAAGGCATCGTTTCCGAATTTTATGAGAGGCATTATAGTTTATCTTCTATTTCATATAATCTTCCTTTAGAGGATTAATTTCTACTCACACTTATGCATGTACAAGTTCGTCTATCTGAATATATATACCAAATACTGGTAAGTATATATCGGAAAAGCTAAACAAATAAATAAACCTTTTTTTTTTTCTTTTTTTTTTAATCTGAAACATTAGGAATAGAAATAAAAATAATTTTCGCAACATAAGATATATATCCGGTATATAGGTTCCACATAACAATGTCTCTCATACAAAATAACTCATTATCAATTCAGTGGTGGTGTTTCCATTTTTGCATATCAGTATGTGATTCCCTGTCTTTATAAATAAAATACGATTTATTTATAGTATTAAAAAGAAAAGGAAAATATTTATTTGAGAATGAGTAAATCTGCAGAAACTTAACGCCTTCATTTTAACAGACACAACCCGCACCGCTTGCACAATTCTCCCTCCAGATTAGGCTGAGAGGTGGAGGGGATAATGACTGCTGTGATATCCTAGCATACACAAAAAAATTGTAAACCAGCCGCCTCGGCGCTCGGGTGCAAGAATGTTTAAAAAAAGTTAATTTAGCGTACAAAAATTAATTTCATTTCCAATACATGTACCACATATTTATTTTCACTATATCAATAAACTTGTTAAAAATAAATAAATTACTTTTTATTTTCCAAATATTAATGAAGCTTTATAAAATTATCACTTTTAAAGTCTTCTAGTTGTTTGGAAACTGCCTGCTTTATACGGACTTGACCGGAATAGTAAAATCACAAAAGCTGAAGGCGTCTCAACTTCAGCGTCTTGTATTTTTGAGTTAGTTTCTATTATTAAGATTATTTGCGTAAGCCCCCATTATCCAGAAACCTCCACATTCTCAAATGAAGCTTTTTTTTTTCCAAATAAGATTTAAAAAAAGAAGATATTTAGTATTTAAGTTACGTACTTAGCATATAGGTCGAGAAGTGATTTTATGATTTTATTTAGTTGACTAATGTACCAGATAATCAGCTGATTGTAAGCTAGTATTTTGGCAAGTGTGGATGAATTAAGTTATTAAAAAAAAGAAAATATGTTTTGCATATACAAACATTTAAGCCAAAAACTGTCAATATTTTTCGTACTCTTTCTATGAACTGCTGGTACAAACCGCTTTTCGCCATCTTCTAAGAACACACTCACACTCCGTTTTTGTCTGATATCGGTTTTTATCTAGAATAAGGAAAATGAATATTCGATTAATATGCACAAGTTATACGGAATTTTTAAGTTCTCATTTCTCTTTCCAATCTACTACTGTGCCATTTATAAGTTCGATTGCCTTGCAATTCAGTACCGATTACCGTATTATAAAAACTGAAAAAATAAAACAAGAAGAATAACAATGCAATGTATTTTGATGGAAAAAAAAATCGCACAAAAAATATGAAAACAGATTTCACAAATAAATAAATTATTTTCAGAACATTTATGCACAATATTGACAGTTAATATTGATAGTTAATCCATGTTAATTATTGATTTTCCACGTTTTATAAGGATATCTAAACGTAAAACCTCACTCCTCAACTAAATGCGATTCCGTTTGAATCCAGATTCCTGAGGCTTTCCTACTGACAAATCCTATTTTTACTATCATAATGGGTGATTAAACCGAAAATATTTCTGTTAGTTTACAGTCTATGAAAGATATCAAAATAAAACAAATACCCACATTAGTCAATGAACTTGTTATAACTCTTACAAATCCAATTTCTACTAAGATCACGGTTCATTTATTAATGAAAATAAGAGAGGCTAAGATACGGCCTAAATTAACGAGTCAAGAGAAAATTAAAAGCAGAGATGTAATTACAGCTAAGCAGTTTAAAAATTCAACGTTATTCGGGAAAGATTGACGGAAGCTAATGATTATCAAAACGCTTTAAAAACAAATTACCTGAAATTAATCAGTAACTGAATAATTAATTACGAAAGCACAAATGTAATTTCATTTAACACAAATGTAATTTTTTATTTCATTTCGTTCTTTTGATAGTAGTTGTATAAATCATTTACATAGCATAAAATCACGAGAATAAGCAACCCACAAACACACGTAATATGCTTTTATATATGAGGGGTATTATATTTTTAAATAGGCGTCTTTTCTATAGGGTTACTTTGGAGGATAAAACATGATAATAAAAATATATTTATAATACGTAAAAACAGGAGTATTCCTTATTTGATTCAGGTCTAATCGGTAATTGTCACAAAATCTAAGAGAATTATAAAATACGAATTATCACCGGTTACAAATATAAATTAACCGGTTACTTAATCAGAAGGAGGCATAACATGAAAAATGATACAGACTCGAGTGAATTCCAAGCTGTAATCCGATGTGGGACATAGGTCCCGATAATGTTCCGGCCATCCATCATGGTAGTCCCTGCATTAGCATGTTCCCGATCTAATTTTCATATTATCTCATTTTTGACATGGCCTCTTTATTTACAAACCCTATTTCTAAATCAATGATTTATGACCTCAAAATTCCAATATAATTGTTAACAAATGAAATCGAAAGTTGTGGCAGAGGTCTGAACTAAATCTGGATAAAGTAGTGAAATATCCATTATAATGCCAACCAATTTCAGCTATTTTATTTTAAAATAGAAATAATAAAATAGAACTAATAAATGTTTGTATATCTCCATATTTTTATTTATAATATAGCCAATTGCTGTATTATTTATCAATATGTTTTGTTAAAGGGCAAATATAAACCATCGATTGCAGTTTGTCCAACAATTTGTGCAGTATTTGAAAATTTTTATTTATTTATATTTACTTAGATGAATAATACATTTTAAGCTGATTATAGCCAATGTATCACAGATATCTATGTGATAGCACATTTCATAGGGAAAAAATTTACTATTTCGTAAGTTTTTACAACAAAGACACTCGGCAGGTCCGAGAACTATTGTCATGTACAGTAATCATAAGTCATAGTTAAAATTATTACAGTTTTAAATAGATCGACTTTCACTCTATCAAGATATAGTACCATACTCTAAGCACCAGTTTCCTTGAAGGTGGAGGTCGGGACCAAACAATGTAGGGAACGAGGAAAAGACAGACAACCAGTGCCTTACATGAAGTGTGAAGTAGAATTTAAGGAATAATCGGCATATGTATAATAAAAAAAAAATCAGACAATTAATTAGCAGTAATTTTGTTTATAATAAAATTAAAAAAATTGTGATAAAACATTTTTTCATAACCACAGAAAAAAATTCTATTGTGTTCACAATTAATCAACCCGTGTATAATCAGTAAGTGTTTATCAAACCACATAAGTATCAATTTAACTCCTATTAAAAATTATTAACGTCTAATTGATAATAACACCGTTGCTCACCACCAGTGGTATACGCAAGGGGGGTCAGGGAATATCTAAACAGTAACCCATGCCACACTTAGGACCGAGGATGAAATTTTAAAAAATAAATAAATAAAATTATAAATGTATGAGAGATTGCCTGTTTAAGAAAATTTGACGAATAATTAGGCAACGATTAAACTGATAATGGGCTAAGTATGTTAGTTCCAAATATTCATTAATTTTCTTTTGTTTGTTATCACAAAAAGAATGAAATATTTGATTCTCTTTTCAGGTTAAAGTAAAAATAATATAAAATATGAAAAATAAAAATTAAACATTCTTTTCAGATAAAGATATATTAATTTACTAAGCATGTGCACCCTTTCACTTACTGTACAGACTCATTAATCATGTTTCGACATTGCGTACATTTAATGTTCCTAAAAACACTTACAATATTCAAATGATCTCGACTACACAATGTCAACTAATTAATATCGACAATAATTAATTATACATCATAGGACAGCTCACTAATTTTAGGCTGAGACGATTTATCTTGAACAGTACCCGTGGGTGTGCCTTCGAATATTATCTTGGGACCGTATGTGTTCTGCAAGAACAACAACCGAGAGTATAGATTCTTATTTATTACACAGGAACTTAGGAAATTCGAAGTAGTAGAAAATATACTTAAAGGCGACTAAGAGCTTTCAATCGAAATGAAAAGGGTGATTTTTTTTAAATCGAATAATAGGTGAATATATCATTTATTTTTAAAATTTACTTTTACATTGCTATAATCATTATAATCACATTAGCTTATATCTAAAAATAAATATATTATAAATTATTTCAAAAAATAGGTCAGTATTTAGTAATATTACAAATTTATCAATATATACAAATATAATTTAGATGCATTTAAAAATTTATTGAAGTATACTCAAGTAAATATGATGATATTCCTACTGAAATTTAATTGAAATCTTAAGTCTGCTTCAAGAGAGCTTAATATGCAATTTCATTACATAATTTGTTTAAGAAAGTAGAATATTTAAACCGGAAAAAATTGCATTTTCTAGTAATATTAAATGTTCAAGTCGTTTAAAATACATTTTATTTCAATTGTAATGGATTTTAATCAAATGTATATAACTTAATTAATACATGCATCATCGGTGCAATGTCAAAATGGCGTGTCTAAAAATTTGTAGCACTGAGATAATTGGATTTGAACTATGGTTACAGATGTAAGGTAACTAATTTCATAATTAAATTGGTAATATTTTGTAATTTTAATTAGGGACGTCACATATTCCGTTAAGTGTTAATGACTTTGCGAAGGGAATCGAAAATCCCCAAAATAAACAAAGCCCAAAAACAGCAAAATTTGCGGATCCGAAACTTCGGCTATGCGATTGTTTTGAAAGTGAAGTTAACAGTGCATATAAAATTACGAATGATGTCTTGATGACGTAATAAATTATAAAACGTAGAACTGACTTGATTTTCATTTTTAATGAAAAATAATAAAAATATAAGATGTTTGAGCTCACTATAAGAAAAACAAATGTTATATTTAATTTAAGTAATATCTTAATTGATTTAAATAAAATTTAGATGACCTGAAATTGATTTTAATGAATCAAATTCTAATAAAATGGCACATCATATTTTTACATGTACGACAACCCATTTTCAGCAATTCAATATGACAGATGATTAACTAGGAATGCCTATAATAATGCAAAAAAAAAAAAAAACAATTGTCTAAGACATTTTGAATTGTAATAATAAAAACTAAAAATAATTTCACTTACAGCATTTCCTAGGAATGTAAGTTTTGATTCTTAATATTGATTTCAGCAGTAGAATATGTTTGAAAAATATAACTGAAGAAAATATCGATAGTTATTCATATCCCTATGAACATGAATCACAGTAGTTAAAACTTCACTCTTCTGTTCAATAAGATCTTAATACTCCGGTAAAACCCCTTCAACCCTCTTGAACAGCAGATAATCCGAAGCATCCACCGAAAAAAATATACCTGCGTTCACTGTTTCGTATTGTTTACGAAATAACAAATAAAGGAATTATGAAGTATTTTTACGTAGTGAGAGGTTGCGCAGGTGTCTAACCAGGTGACAATAGAGGACGTACTCCACAAGACCTATGAGAGCATGCACGCGGAGGGTCCTCGAGTATTTGCCACCTCGGACCGTGAGAAAGCCGGGTCTTCAGGGGGTACTCAGTACCTCGGTCCAGGTACCGGCTTCAAAGATACCGCCCTACTCATCACTAATACCCAACTGCTTCCAGTCACTGCTTTATTGAGACCCCTTCCAGTGCAATAAATGTCTACCAAATCACAAATGCTACACCCCAACATGAGGTAATGCTATACTTAAAAATACTACCTACAATGTCCTAAAACATTTTATTTCATTTTATAAGTATATATTAAAAAAGATCCAACAAATACAAATCAGTGATTATGTTTACTGTAACAAATTAACAATATAAATTAATTTAATATCCATACTAAATGTTATTATATGTGAGATATTATTGATAAATATTATGCAATATGCAGATTTTATTATTTAATGTGCAAATATAGATTTGCAACATTATATATTACATAATTATGCCAAGTAAGGAGTCTTAAGAGTAATTTACATGAAGGATGAATCCATTTGGAACAGTTAAATTTCAAAGATAGTTCTACTTACATCCTGCCATAGAAAAATCTATAAAAACTGCCATTTTCAATACATCAGATCTAGTTTTCATTTAATATTTAACGTTTACATTATACCGATGACATCGCATAGGAATGAATGAACGAATAACAATATCGACGTAAAAAAATCACATATTTTATTTTAGTTATCATGAAGAAAGTTGGTGTACTAGAGAGTGGGGGGAGTGGAGGGAAATGAGCTTTACAATTTAGCATTTTAAAAAATCACCACTTACATCTTAAGCGGTCGACGATATCTTGTATTGTTGCCGTTTATAACCTGACACCATAACGTATGTCTTCTTCTTCGTATGTATAGGAATTTGTGTGGCGTCGTTTAAAAAAAAATTAAATTTAAATTACATTTAATTACAAAAATTTAAAAAAAAAATGGGATAATAACAAAACATTGAATTAATGTGGCGGCGTTAAAAATTCGCAATCGTTGGAATTATCAAAATTATTACTGTTTTAATTAGATCACAGCTTTAGACCTCTGCATGCTCAAGAGATAATCAAACCCCCTACTGATCCTATTCATTTGAGGTCGGGGTCTTATCGTAATTTAAATTTAGTTATTCATCTGATGGAAATTTCATGCCATTCTCACACGCCTTATAATAATTCCAAAACTTTAAAAATACTTCAATGCATTTTCTTCCGTTGAAGGTAATTCCCAAATTTTAAATATAATTTATCGTAAAAAAAAAAAATAGGAGAAAAATAGTATAAAACAAAGAACTTATTTATTAATAAATTATAATAATAAATTAAAAACATATGACCGATAAGAAAGAGTGTAGGCTGTAACCTAAATCAATAGAACATATGGTCGGCCTCTTAATATGTCATCATCAATCGGCACTACAACCCATCACTGGGTTCTGGCCTCCTCTACAAGAGTAAAGTCCATGCGACGAGTGTTTCTTTTCATTTTTGACAGTCCGGCTGATGTCTCTTTTCCTTTTTGACAGCCCGGCTGATGTTTCTTAAAGTTTCGTGATAGTATAGTTTAGGAAGTGAGGGATATCAGCCCAACAGCTATCGAGTAAGGTGAGGGCTATCTCTTTGTAGCATCCAGACTTGCTCTCTCATCTGAGGTGGCTTCCAAGAAAAGATGGTCCTACGGTGTGAAGTGCTGTATGTGTTTGCTTAATGCATAAATTACGAAAAATCTAATGAACCTTTCTTCTGATGGACACCCAGACATGTGTCAAACGAAAAATTTAGAAAGTTATTCAGATTACAGAGCAAAATATTTTAAGAAAGTTATTCTAAAGAAATACAATTATTTTATAATTAATTTTTACTACATATGTATCGCTCATTATCAGATTGATTGTTGACAATGTTTGTGAGTAAATCAAGTTTAAACAAAAAGTTTTAATGAAAATAAGAACTGACAAAATGACGAAACGTTCGGATCACTTATAAATATGTATAAATTCATAAAAGTTACCAGTACCAAAAGCGAATAAATGACGAAAGTTCTAAAATAAAATATATTTTGTGGACTGTTCAAACTTTGAGGAAAAGCAGAACCGATAGAGTGAGAAGAAACACATCGTGGAAGAGACCGCTTATACTCGTATTCCCTGGACTAGTTGGCTAAGTGCTCCAACAGCCGAACACCAGTTGCATCGACTCCGACAGTCTTGAGTGCCCCGCCAACGAGGTCCTTCAGAATGCCAAAGCGTTCTAGCAGCCAATTACCAATCAACTCATTTACGAGTCTCCTCTTTAGTAGTTATCAATGCAGAAAAATATTTTCTAATTAGAAATACATTAAAGAAACGTAAACAGATCCTAATTAACTAATGCTATCGTGTTTAATATTTCATCGTTGTCAAGTGAAGGAACGATTAGATTTATTAATATAAACCATAAAAAATAAAAACAAGGATATAAAAAATTATTTGAACAGAAGAACTTCAGTTATGAAATGAGTAATACTATATTTACAAGCTTTTTTCTTTTAGTAAGATTTATTACAATAAACTATATGTGAGCATTCAAATTTATTAACTTAAAATATTGAGCACCTATAGAAAAGAAAAAGTAAATCAAAAGAAAAATAAACATAAATGAATAACAAATAAAACTTAAGTTCATCTTTGGGATACAAATAAGTGATTTAGAAGATTATTCATTAGATGGGATGGCCGCATCTGGTAATTCTTTTATATTTTTAAATTAATTTATATGGAAAAGCAAAAATTATTTTAATTCGGACTCTTAAAGTAATATGTAAAATAATACATATTGCACTGTAGAGAATGTAATCAGATGGGGGTAGGCACGCATTTTAAATCCGTTTCATAAACCCAAGACAGGGTTTTAGCGGTTTCGGAGATGCATATATTTTTCCCCGCAAAATTTGGACCCTATTTAGCGGAGACCAAATGAGGATAAATGTGTTATGTACGGTTGTTTTCTAGGTAGAACAATAGAAAAGAAGTGGGACGATTTTTGCGCAATGTTTTTTCAGCGGTTTTTAAGGTCAGACGCATATCTACAAAATCGAATCAGAGGATTGAAAATTTGTATGTGAATAGATCATGTGTGAAAGAAGTGGGTTTTGGGAGTCTAAACTTTTTCTCCCACCCCGCCATTTTGATATGTTAAATTTTCTATTTTAGTAACTGTTTAATAATTTAAATTACAACCTTAGTAACGGAGCTGTTGTGCTGCCTACTCTTTTTTTTTTTTTTTAACGAAAATCAGACCTATGACTGTATTTTTGTCATATTTACTTGAGCATTGGCTCTAGCAGTTCAATAATGACTATTAGTGTTAATAAGTATGCCTGCGTTTAAGATTTTTAAGTTTATTTTTATTTTATTTAAGTTTAATTTTGTTTTTTTTATTTATTATTTTGCTATTATTTCATTAATTAATTTTCTGTAAATATGGCGTAAATGAATGAACTCCTAAATCGCTTTTACCATTGGAGTTTATTGAATGTAACAGTACTCAATAAAAGTAGTTATTAAAAAAAAAGTGACAATGAGTCAATAAGAACGGTTAATTCAATCATAATTTAAACTTTATTTTCTCAATACAGTATATTACTTAATATACCAACATTAGGTAAGATTTTATAGCAATATCACTAATTACAACCAAGTTTTTGTCCTATAATATAGGTAATATTGCATGGAGTTTGTAGCAATAACGACAGAAGTGGAGCTGACGGCCTAAGAAGCGGTTTATCTCCCAGCCAAGATCTCGCCTCAAATTACAGATAAACCAGTGGCCCTATTTAGCCTGGAATTAATTTACCGCTGGCTTCCACAGCCACAAATCTTTCCCCGGATCTGGTAACCTGCTTTCAGTGATGGCAATTAATATACTAGAAGATAATTCATAGTCATTGCGCTCAGATAGTACTTGAGAGACATGCCTGAAGAGAGTGTCAACGAACTCAATTATAATACACTTTACCCACAAATATGTTTAGGATATTGATTGTAAACATCATATGCAACAATTAAAGCTGAAATCGAGATCCTCCAACAAAAATTAGAGGAAACACAGAACAGATTATTTTTCATAAAAATATTTAACATCACTGCAGTAATTCAGTCGATCGTAAGCAATATAAATAAACCAGTGATTTTATAAGAATGTTTTCTCATAACGAGGATTAACAATATCAAATGACCAATTGTTTGGCAATCGTACCTATACTAAATTATTTATTTCAGAAGCCAACATAACTAACTCCATACTCTGATATAAACTGTACAATAATGAATATTAAACGAGGAAGGATGTTTCTGAATGGTAAATTGTTTAATGTAGTCATATTATGTTAAAAGGAAATAATGGATTTGGCAAATGAGCGGGTCAATTTAAGAAAAGATATAATGTAACAAAAAATTAAATGTGCACCCGTTCAAAAAATATAAAAATCATGCTATTTCAAAACATTACAATATTACGAGCAACACAAAAACAATATGAAATTTTCTTTGAATAGTTTTTGACCTTGAATTTAAATAATTCTAACTAGAATTAAAAACAAAATATTTCAATGTATGCATATATAGCTGGTATCTGAAAATTTATAAATTCTAGCCTATCAAACTGAAATAAAAATAACATTAAGGAGGTTTATGCAATTTTTTATAATAAAAAGTAATACAAATCATTCAATAAAACACATCCATAATGTTGCCAAAATTATGAACAAATTAAACAAAATATATTGGTTTAAAATTTTAAGTATGAGTAATAAAACATTTTCTTGACTGAAAAACACTATTGATATTGTTAAATAGTATTAATATCACGTTGGTATGAGCTAAGCAATATTATTATATCGAATGTTACTACAACGAATACTTTAAATATGAAAAAGTATTAACAGTAGTTCAATAATTACTTAAAACCCCTTTAGAGTTTCTATCAGTATTCTTTTTCGTTAGTAAGGATATATGTAAAAAATGAAAAACATGAAAATACGTAAATAATCACTAAACATGAAAAAAAAATATGGAAAATGAGCCATACTTTATTTGATTCTAAATAATATACTAACTAAACTAGCTCTGCTTATTAAGATCTATAGAACTTGGGTATGTTACACGTTGATGTACAAAAATACTAATAAAACCAGTCCTAAGTATGTAATAATAGATGTAAGTAAATAGTTTTTCTACAACAGCTGAAGATGCTGCCAGTTACTTTTTAAGGCTGCTATATTATATTATGTTTAAGGAGAATTTTGGCTAATTAAACTAAACATTTCAAACAGAAACAACCTGAGTAAAACCTAAAGTGTAGGTAGACATAAACTTAACATTCGCCTCCATTGGTTGAACGACCAACCAATAGACACATCAGATTCAATAGCTCTCTTGGGATTTAACATTTCATTGGCACATCTTACGTTAGGGGAGGAAGTCCTTTTTTTGCTTCAGCTTACTCCCGGATGTCAAGGCTTCCATTTATCTTTTCTTTTTTTTCTCTGCGTGTGATTTTTTTTACGACCTGTCATGAAACTTTATACACCGCGGTTTTAGGTCAAGCGACCGGAAGGTTCAATATAAAAAACGAAAGAAAGAAAAAATCTGGATCGCACGACGATGGCGAAACCTGTCGTCGAATCGTAAAACTGTTTATTGCGCCAGTTAGACCTGGCAAATTTACCGAGAATGGCCTCTTTACTGATTGATCTTGCTTCTTTCTGCCTTATCAGTCTACGATGATACAGTGATAATACAGTGATACAGGTATACAGTGATAATTTACAGATGTACCTGTTGGTAAAGGTTAGGTCATGTCTCTAATGGACACTCAACGGCTTAGGTATTCAGTGTCCTTCAATATTTTCATTAACATTTCTCTATTTGTGCTCTATTATATTTAGTTAGTCGACATCCGTATGATGGTATAGAAGGATCAATACGAATTCAATTATTTTTCCTACGTTAGTGCTGTCAACACCCGGTATCGTTTGGAGTTTTTTTCCATCTCTAAATTGGTGAAATATCTGTCACGTAGCAGGCAGACTTCTAGAATATGGTCAATCGTCAGCTGCAAATAGCAGAATACACATTTCCGAGGTGTAGTTTTATCAATAAGGAAGCCGTGTGTAAGTCGTTTGTGACCAATCCTTAGCCTAGTAACAACAACTTCTTCTCTTCTGCTGTTGCGGATAGAACTTTTCCATGCTTTATTCTTTTTAATTTATTGAGCCCTTCGGTGGTTTCCTAAAGCTTGTCCCAGATCATCTCAGCTTAGAATTTCAGATAGCTGCATATATGTGTAGATATTGGCTATTTCTAACGATGATAAAACACTGCTTCCTTGGCTGCATGATCAGCCACCTCATTCTCCGTAATTCCTGTGTGGTATCCAAACGAGTATTAAGCTCTTGTTTAAACTTTTTATCATCAATGAATAAGCTTGAACTTTTTGTATAGTGACGTTTTCAGAGTATATGTCGGAAAGTTCCATCATAGCAGGGTAGGAAGTCCGAACATATAATTTTTTTTTCTCGCTCTGCAAGCGTAATATCATACAGTGCTGCACTCGTACAGCGTAGCATTCTGCAGTAAAGTTACTGGTTGATGGTGGAACCTTATATTTAATTGTGCTGGAGATTAAGTGGCATTGTAACATCCAACGTTACAGTTCGATTTGGAGCCATCTGTGTAAATGTAAATACTATTCCTATATTTACATTTGATTCTTTGATATTCAGTTAAATAAGTGAATTCTGCTGTACCATTTTTCTTATATTTATTAAGTATTTAAGTCTAGTGCGGTTAACTTTAATGTCCATGGTGGGTAATTAAATTCATCGGTTGTTGTTTGCAGAAAGTGGATTTCTTCAATTTAGAAGATTCTTACGCGGATTCCCCGTGGTGCCTGCCTGCAGTCTTTGATTTCCTATGAATCTTTCTACTTTGGGTGGGAAAATAGATTTCCATGCTGGATCTTCATTACTGAATTTCAGACTTCCTATATATCAACATGCAAGTTGATATCTCCTTACAGCTAGAGGAGTTAGGCCAGCTTCTACACATAAACTATTTACAGAACTAGTTCTGAAGGCATCTTTTACAAGACGCCTGCATGGTGGATCCAGTCTAAAGCGGAGTTTGGATTTTAGGATTTGTTGATGAATACACAATGTTACCATAGTCTAATTTGGATCTTATCAAATGGACATAAACCTTTAATATGCTTGAACCTATCTATTCCCTACGAACATCCAGGAAGAACCTTAAGTGTATTCAGCCTTTTACGTGATTCTTCCTTTATTTGGTTAAATAATCGGTTTGATAATATTTTCACCTGGTAAACACCACTAAGTCATTCTCAGCCTTATTTGGCAATAATTTGGTGGATAAATTCATTTGGTCCAGGTGTGCTATTTTTTTCACAAGCTAGAAATAATAACCATAAAAAATTCACTAACTAGACTTAGAGACTTTTGTGCGTATGCCCACGTTATGTAAGTACAGAAATATATATTATTGGATGGATATGCCATCGAACAAATAGAAATAATGTTTTTAATGATTGTAATACTTAATCTCTTGAAAGACAACAATCAAGTTAAGTCTTCATGTGCAATAAATTACAAATTCAACAAAACGATAAAGCGAAATGACTTTCTTAATGCAACAAAACTAAAAAACAATCCGCGAGCCAGCATAGAAAGAACTAAACAATGCTGCAACTTTTGTTAGCTTTCTAATCATAGAATGGTACTATCAGGTAAATGACAGATTTATACTTTTTTTTTATCCGACTATTCCTTATTATCCTATAACGATAATTATTAAAGGCTTTATCACTTAACAGCCATCGATAGCATTCAGTGATAGTAATAAAATATACGGGTAAAGGTCTTAAATATAATTATTAATTTACAACCTCATCATTTATTAATACCAAGCGTACATGAATTTATTGAGGTAATAAAAACTATCCTGATTTGAGAAGTATTGAATTAAAAAGTGAACTGGATGGTTATTATCTTATTTTATTTTTCTATAAAAGTTCAACTTTCTCCTTTTATTTGACCTCTCCCCCACAAAGAAGATTAATGACGGTGGAAATACTTCACTAAGCGATAAAGGTTTGTCACTGCTAAAAAAAATTAAAATAAAACAAATTAAAGAACTTTATAAAGGCTTCATTTCTGTTAACGGGGAACTATTTCCCCTAATTACGCAATATATATACACATAACAGGTGTTTACATTTCTATTTCCTTCAATTCTATTTTATTTTCATCATTTATTAATGATTTAATAACTCTCAAGAAGCAATACAACCAAAGTTAATTTTTTTTTTAAATGCTAAAATGAAACAGCTTTTACACATGTATGTTAGAATTTTTAAAAACTATATTAATACAAAATTTCTTTAAAAAAAATATAGTACCTTTTAAACGTTTAAAATTATTTAACAGCAAACATAAAAATAAATTTTTAATTTTGAGCTTTTTTTCAAATATAAATATATATATTCTTCACGTATTTGAATTTTACTGAAAAAAAGTTTTTATTTTATATATTTTGATTTGATTATATAAACAAAGTAATTAAATAATGATGAATTAAATGTTCAGGCTTTTGAGGAAAAATATTTTATTTAAAAAAATAAAGGGGTGATTATGGTTCATTATAATTTTTATTATTGATTCTCCCCTCCCCGCCCCCTTACAATAACTTTGTAAAAGTGTAGTAACCCTGTATTTATTAACATAAGCATACGCCATGCATAGAAAATAATAAATGTATCAAAATAGAAAAAAAAAATGTGTTACAAATGTTCATGAACAGTTAGAATGATTATTGGGAGAGTATGATCATATTAAAAAAATCTGGTGCGAGCATTCACTAGCTATCATACTTGAAATAAATTGTGAAAGTTTCCATTTAATTTTCACGAGAATTCCATTTAGTTCTCAGAGAAACATTTTATTTCCATCAAGTAAAATAAAAGTAGAAAATATTAACCACAACATTCACTGAAGTTTATGTGTTTTTCATCACTTTTCATTATCTGCTACGCCTGTTTATGATAGATTATATTTTTTTTCTAAAATCTTTAGCTTTCCAACGGTGCATTATATATCTAAATTACTACTCTTATTTCCGGAAATTTATTTTTTACCTGATAAAATTTCGCAATACTTTCCCTTACTATATATTTCATAAATAGGTAAGTGATAGCAAAAAGAGCTAAATTTGTTATGATTTGTAGGACAATAATGCTACTATTAGATTGAGCATTAAAACAATCATATGCTATTTGCTTGAAATAAGGAGGTTAATAGCATGAATATTTACATCAAATTTTATAAATATAGAAAAATATATCGATCTTAAAAGGAAACTCATAAATATGTATAAAGAAAACTATAATAATATTTTGACGAATTACCATTCGGGGCAGGGACAAATTTCCATAGTGTTCAGATGGACCGAAACAAGGTCTCTGCCTCGAACCGCTAGAGAGAGAACACAACATTCTGTGTTCCACTCGACATTGTGCCCTTATAAAACGTTAGTTATGCCCACTCCGTTATGCCTTATATTATTCAGAAAGTTAAGTTTAAAAATGTTAGTCTAGTTTAAAGGAACAGGCACACCATGGTAGACGATAATATAGTCACAAACTTACGGCGGACAGGGGACAAAAAACAAGAGAAACAAAAAACGAAAAAAAAATTCAAAACACCTGGAAGAAGGATGTCAACGGGTTTGTTTTTCTGACCCGGACAAAAAACCAGACGAGACGAAACGGAAGAAGGAAAAAAACTACAAAAAAAAAACCGATCGGACGGACTCGGAAAATGTGTCTCATTTGAATCGGACATGAGCGCACCACCTCCGAGAACCGGATTGTGATAAATCCGTTTTACAGATCCATAAATCTACTTTATAGATGCATAAAGTCCATAAAGTCGGGTGGTTAATAGAGTTAGCAGTTGTGGGGCACCCACCGCAGGCCCACTAAATCTGACCCTGGGCACTGTCACCGCATTATAGGCCTCTGTCGATTGGGTCGTCGCTACTATCTACGTATAGATTGCCAGATTAATCTTCCTTGCAGGGAGATAACTTGATACTCGGTATTAATTTAGATTGCTACTTCCAATTGACTATATCAGTAGAAGAAGTAAAATTACAAAACAAAATTTTACTATTAGAAGTGAAATTACGAAAGGTTCAGAAATAAATGGTAAAGTGGAATAAAACCGATATCAGTGCAATGATACAATTATGGAGGATTGTGCAAATAGCCGTTGGTAGAAGAAGGCAACCACATTATAATTAGGATATATAGTTTGTAGTTTGTCCAAGAAATTTATATATTCATTTATTGGGCTTGGGTGAAGTGCGTTTGCGCCAAGGCACCTAAATGATATAAAAAATAGATTGTAAATTGTAATACTAAAATAATGAAAAATGAATAATTGAGATAGAGTAGTTGTTTCTCTGTACAGCATACTTTGACAAATTGGCGTTCGACAGTCTGGAATAGTGAATATATCAATAGAAAATGATTTGAACTATCAATTAAAATTGACGAATTGCGAGTGGAATTTGCAAAAATGGAAGCCCGGCGTTTCTTTCTTATAGTATCAGTTTTACTGTTTTGTAAATAAGCAATTTTAAAATTATAAACTGTAATCAGTATAAATTTGTTTCCATATACACTTCATTTCCTGTTTAGTAAAAAAATATACCATAATCATCTTGGACATTTGTCCACATGATCCGAGTACCTTATTATGAGAGAAAAGGTCAGGTGAAAATCGTTAGGAATATTCTGATTCGACTTATTTATTCAGATTAATTAACAATAAGGTATTTGCCTATAGAAACGAAATGCTTTATCTACAGTATAATTATTTACTCCTGAAAGAAAAAAAGAATTTATAAATTGGCTATAGTACTTCAAAATAATAGGGCCTAACACCTTGTCAGACGTAGCTGAAGTTAGTTACTTGCGCTGAGTAAAAAGCGGCCTCCTTTGGGGCATTAACTTCAACATAGAGTTCTCCTAACATAGGGTGATGGCAACTGGATAGGCTCTTGGTAACTCGAGGATCGAGCGCACAACTTGGGACAAGTTGTCAACACGCGCTGGCTAAGTCTACGCCTCGACTTGTCAATAGGCAGTCTGGATTAAATAGACTTCCTTCCAGTTTATCTGCCCTACCTACGTTATATGTTCCTCAAAGTTGGGATGAGAATAATTCATGTATAGCAGTTATTGAACATTTTATTCTTCGATCAAGGAGTTGATGGGTGGGGTGCGGTAAAAAAAAAAACTACCACAATTGCTAAGTTTGTATACAGTATTTCATTCTATATGCATTTCTCATCCATTGTACCTCTCTTTTACATTTATATGGTTATTTTTTCTGTTTTTATTCTCATAAAACCTCTTTTCCCATCTTATCCCTTACCATTTCATTTGTATTTTAACTTTAATTTGATATCTTTTTTTTTATCCACTCTATTTATTTATTTTCTATCACTCTGTTCTTTTTTTTTTTAGTTCTGAAGGAAGGACACAAATTTAACTGAATCGTCGGCACACATTAAAACAGACAGGAATAAGCTTGGCGTTTTATTTTTTATTGAACAATCAACCATCACCTCTTCTTTAAAATCTACGGTTCACAATTTCTACATAAAACATTTTTAGATATATTTTTTTTAAATTTTATTTTACATATATTTTTTATTCTAATTTATATTTATTTTTTAAATATCTAAAATTAATTATATAACTCTATTATATATTCACTTATATTTAAAGTATGCATATATACACTCGTCTATGTTACAAAGTGCCATTAGATGAATCAGATTGTAATAATTGCCAGTAAATGAAAGAAATAAAAATAATAAATCGTCTAACATGAAAAATCCGTCTTGATAAAATAAAATAAAAATGGTAAGAAGAATGTCTGTTCTCATCATTACCTGAAAATGACAATATGACAAGCATGTTATGTAAATATGTAAGAATAGGGAAGAACGGAGCTACATCGAACAACCGAGCAATACCAGACAGGTTTTTAACTTTTTAACTTTGGTTTTGATAGCAGGCTTTTAACTCGAATGCACATCAGATCAGCTGTTCCCTCGTCTTTTGGCGGGGATTCACAGACAGAAACCATAAACACCCCTCTTTTCCCGATTTCAATGCTTGAGTTATAGGATGTTGAAGTGATTTCAAGTGCCGGCTTGTAAATTAAATTTGATATGATTTGATAACTTTTTTCATATTTTAGTTAGTTGGTTCTAAGGGATCTATGGATATTTCATTGTTCCTTGAAATACTTATATTTCTACATATTATGATAATTTACCTTAATATTAATCTTATATAGATTTATGCCAATATAAATGATTTTGTCAATTTATTTTTTTGTTCCTTATAGTTTTAAATCAGTATTTAAATATTTTTGTTTATTTTAATACTTTTGACATTATTAATACCTTTATATACGGCCCAAATAAATGAATGAAATTATTTTAAAAGAATTCTTTCCTTATACTTGGATGTAGAACATTCTGTTCAATATTACCCCACTCAATAGGATAATATCGATTATCGATATCATTTTGTAAATATTTCATTTTATCAACACAATTAATGATTAACATTAACTTCTTATAAATTATAAATTACAAATTAATAGATCAATAACTTAACTATCCTAGGAAGAAAAGAACATTAATTATCCAAGCTCAGAGATATTATGCCAGGAAGCTTAAGCGTTTATTTATTAGCAAATAATAATTTATTTGTCTCAATTTAGTAAATAAAAAGTGATAATGTATGCACAGTAATTAGAAAAGTAGAGTAGTAATGAATTACAAATGATTTTAAAAATAGATTATTATGAAGTTTTTTTAAGCTTGTTTTTAATGTGATATGGATCATAGATGCTGGACTTGAGAACGTACTGAATATCCGTACAAGGTTTTTGTTATTTCTTGAAATCAAATACTATAATTAATTAGTACCCTTAAACACAAAAATATTTTAATTACGAAGGTTGCAAAGTACTTATAAAGTTAACTTTTTGTAAAAATGTACGTAACCGTTTGACCTTTAAATAAAAGAAAATATTACATTAATCATTAATATGATTTGGAAAATAAACATTAATCCGCGAATATCAATCTAGACATTAAATAAATCACATTCAAAGAGTATAGTGCTAAGAAGAAGTGTAGAATGATATTTTTTTTTCCATGATTATTTTTTTTTAAAGAAAAATTTAAATATTTTTTAAATTACGAAATGATTTAATGATCAAAATAAAGCTTCAAAATAAAATTAAAAAATCAAGAAATTAAAGTAATCGTCGTTCAAATCATGCAAAAAACTTTTAATGCTAATGACAGAATTTGATTATTATAACTTTATTCTAGTTTGTTTGATCAAAGGAAGTAAACAAATAAAGTTCTAGTCAATAGTAATAATAATTTTACAGAGAAAAATATATGCAATTATATATCCTATTTTTTAATATAATAACGAGTACCTATTATGCATAGTTTATTAATTAAAAAAGTAACCCCTTGTATGTATTGTACTGGTGGGGATAATTTCCTTCTAACAACAGAACAAATATTTCCTTTCCAGGCCTCCTCACAACTACCTGGAGGCCTTAAAGGTTTCTCCAGCTGCTACGGACGACGTTGTACTCGGCAAAGGAAAATACCAAGGCCTCTAAAGAGAAGAAAATGGACTCGGTGTTTTCCGAGCCTGTGTGTGTGTTCTTTATTTGTAATAAGTCCAAGCAAACAGAAGATCGGAGAGGGGGAGGGCCTTTGCAGACCTACATTGTTCTGTTGAAGGATCTCGTGTTTGTTCCAAGTAGTATAAACATATGGTGCAGGGCTCGCAAAGTCACGAGACTAGAGAGATAAAACTCGGAAAATGTAGGAATCGGCAAATGCCCTTCAGGTACAACGGCATTTGTGATAGCCTGAAGTTTAGTAGACCTGATTATGGTAAAGAAATAGGAATAAACTTTTTTTTTTATTATTTAATAATAAATGAATTATTTTTTTAGGATAATTCACGAATATTATGACCATGAATATCAGTTGAAACTGAAAATTTATTTCTGAAAAAAACACAGGAGATATCTAATTGTTTTTTTGGTAAAATTGATGATCATCTTTGACCAAAGATACCGTAAATTTAATATCCTTTTTAAAATACCTATTCATTTCTTTTGTAAGGTTTCATTCATTGCAGCATCAATTCACTTTGTGACGTGTCGGACGAACATTTCTAACATCGAAGATATTTTTTTATACATTATCTGTTTTGATTTGGAGAGTTGTAATTATTTCCTACAGGTACTGGTACTAGTATAGGTGGTGGTAATAATGCGACAAGTGGCCTTTTTGCTAACCCTTGACAGCTATCTTTAGGTCACTTCCCCGTACTAACTAAAATGGTTTGTCAAATTTCATTTCCCGGGACCATCCCGAAATAAATGTTAACTGACCAAGGTGGAAATCGAACCCACGATGTTCGATTCCCGAGCACACCAGCATGCTCGGCCTCCACGTCCTCCATTAAATCCTAAACTATGTAAGTTTATTTGTACATTACAAACAGATTAAATTTCTATTAAACGTAAGTACTACAATTTCTAAATTTAAAATATGAATTATACAATATTGCCATATAAATATATAAAGAATTTCTAAATTACCACTAGGTAATTTACAAGGTTATTACGCTTGTAAATATACCGTTACGCTGTAACAGATGAATAATTATCTCGCCAACAAAAAAAAAATTGTTGGAAACTTTTTTAACTTTAATAGTTGATCTTTATAGATTTTTATGGGCTGAATCTAAATCTGGCCTTAGTTTTTTTGTATCACACATAGTTTTCCGTAGGTTTCAGGCTCATCAAACATCCTAACTTTGTAAACTTCTGTAACATGTTAGCTACAATAGAAACATACTCTGGGTCTTATTCATTTCCCAAGGACTTTGTAACGACTTGCTTGAATGATACCCATGCTTCTTTCTCATTTAAGGTCATTGTGGATTCAGAGTTAACATTAAACATCATTTACCTAATGTCAGGCCCGACAAAGACGCCTTCTTTTAGTTTAGCTTATGAAAGGCGTGGAAACTTTTTGCAGAGATACTTGAAACATGGTCCATCTTTAAGCAAAGCCTTTACAAATTGTTTCATGAGGCCTAACTTAGTATGTACGTCTTCCTTTTTCAGAAAGACTGAAAGCTGTTTAATTCTTTAAAAATCGCTTAATTTATTAAATTTAACTATAAAATGTGAAGAAATTGTGGGTGATACAGTTTTTTTAATATCATATTTGGATTCAGCACCCTAAAAACTATAGGAATAAGATATATTCAGTAGAAAAGTTTTTTCATCGTTGTTCTATGTAATCCTAATTTCTCTACGGAAATCCAAACTGGGTGCTCGACGTAGAGCGTAAAGAATTCTGAAAAAGAGCTGAATGAGAATCTTTTATTAAAACTATTTTTCTCGAATCGAGAATGAGTAATTTCTGACATACCAATTAGCAAACTAGTAATTAAAAAATAACTAAATAAAAGGAGTGAATTAATAACGAACCATGATAAGTGGATATTGTTAAAATTAATCAGAGAAAAAAATAAGGCTTGTCTAGACATTTTTCTAGTAAAACAAAAAATAGACCGGTACCCTACTCGCGACAGTCTGTAACATCTGGATTCGTGACCGACACTCGGCAGCACGTGTTAAACCGTGAAGCTAACTGCTGTCAACGCACAACTTTGCGATTCTCTCTGTTGGCCTAATGAGGAGAAAGTATATTTGAGGTAGGTAGTGGGTCGTAAAATATGGCAACTAATTTTTTTTTTTAAATTGAAGTTTTTGGCACCGTCGAATTCTTAACATCTGATTTCGTAGGTAGTTGAGAGAACCTGCTGGATTTTTTTTTCTTTCCTACCGCTACTCAGTATTTATTGTAGCAAATAATATTTAAAGAGAAATAAACACTTAATTTTTTATTGGAGTGTAAGTACTAAAATAAAAATAATAAATAAATACATGATCCTTCCTTATCATTGAAAAATAGAATCACGTAGAATGAGATTCAATCCATATTTGGGTATGATCAGAAGTTTCTGAGAACTAACCTCAAATCTCTGAAATATTAAGTAAATAAGTGAACTATTCAACAATTCGTCAATTCAGGCATCAAAATCACATTAAAGCAGAAAAGAAAACAGAACATCTCTCATCAACAGTCTAAATGCTGATTCGTCTGAATTGACGTCGACAAGTTATTTACTGATATTTCGGAGACCAAAGGCATGGAATCTTCCAATTAAATCCTAATAATTTTATTTGTTTCTTTTATTTTATGAGAATTACATAATATGTATTGTATACAACATTATGGTCAAATCGAATCGGTGAAAATGAAAACAGTACATATCCAATATTGAACATTTTGGAAAAACATTTGATTTATGTTTATACAAGCAAATCTAGCCATTGAGCACAAGAGCAGTACGCTAGCAACACGCGTAGGCTCAATAATCCTAAAGAAAAGTATATTGTTTTATTTCGTGTTAATGTATTTTATAATTTATATCACTGGTGACTGACTCTAGGAAAAGAAAAGAGAACAATGATTTTCGAAAATAAAATACGAGGTAGAATATTGGTCCTTTTCGGTTAGATAAGGCGCCGCAGAATTTAGAATGTTTCGCAATAGAGAATTGATACGTACAGTGTGTAAATATAAAATAAGTTATTTCAACAGTAACATTGAATGGGACATGTAAAATAGTTGAACCATATAGCAATGGACCTCTTAAAAGTAATTATAGCTAAATGTCTGAGGGTCATACACCGAGATAAAAACTGATTTTGGAGATGTACTTCTTTCATTCACACCGATTCAATTAAACATATGTAATAAGAAATTGTTATTATATAAACCTACCTATAAACCTAAATTTGTATAAACCTACCAAAAAATATGGTTTCATTTGCATACTATGTTATTTAGTGTACTATAGGAAAAATATATTCATATAAAGTTACGGTTATAGAAAATTTTAGTGAGAAATTAATACTGATACACTATTAAGTCCAGATTAATAAATTTTATCTATTCGCCTTAAACCGTGTTGAGAAAAGGGGCAAAAGAATGACAACGTTTCAATCAATTCCGAAAGCCCAATTTGCCAAGAACGAAGAAGTCCTTATCCGAAAGAAGGGCTTTCTGTCCATTACCGGCTTCCGCGGATATTTCGGAAGAAAAAAAAGAAGAAAAATCCGAAGAAGCGCGGACTCGACTCAAAGTGAATTGTCGGTCATTATTTACCATTTGTAGGAGTCACGAGTTCTCTGTCTGTCCGAGTGTTGGTTAATTTCCAGGGTAATCTCCAGATCGTGGAGGCCAGAGACCCTGAGTTCTCTCGACTTCTTCTCCACCTCCATCACTCTCTCCACTCTTCTAGGAGGAAAAAAAGTGGAAGAAAAACTAGAGCTAATAAGCCAGCTGATGGTACGGTGCCAAGAGAAGATGGAAGTCAACCTGGCTAAGTATCTATCGGCCTTATTGCGGTAGCTTCATCCTTAACTAGCCATACATTATTCGGTTTTAATTGTATTATACAAGTTCAATAAACATATCAAAAATAAACACCTATTTAAAAACTTAAAAATAAGAGATGTTAATTCACGAGAAATTTTACATGATCAAAACACTAGAATACATTGGACGGAAAAGACGTTTCATTTCTAAATTAATAATAAAAAGTATTAAACTTATAGTACATAAGGATCATAGTGTTAAACATATTTTTATTGAAGCAAATATTCAAATTAAAATGCTGACTATTTCTAAGAAATGTGTGTAAAAAAAAACGAGCTTTCCAAAAAAAAAAAAGAAAAAAAATATTGTGGCACTGTTTTTTAAAATGAAGTTTGTATATACACATATATGTTCTATAAGAAAAATGAAAAAAATTCATATACTCAAATAAAACACGATTATTAAATAATCATTAAACCCTACAATACCTTTAAGATACAGTTCTTGAATTTCATACATAAGAAAACTGACCAGAATGTGCTTAATTAAATTTAAATTAAAAAAAAAATGTATCCTATAGTATAATTTTGTAAGTTATTTAGTAGCCGTTGTACTAAAACGGCCGTACTGATTTCGGCGAAACTTTTTTCTTTTCTTATAGTGAACCTTAAAGAAGCTTATTCAGCGCTTCGAACGATATCAACATTCTATCCACCGCATTAAAACAAAATGGTTTTTTGTTACCTAGTCGTTTTTTCGCTTTTCATGGACAAACGGCTTAACCAATTTTGACCAAATTTCATATGATTGTTATTTAAAGCCGAAAAAAAATGTTATCCAAAATCTTGAGACAAAATGGCTAGATACTAAAATTGTATTTTATTTATAACAAAAAAAATGAGATAAATAGGTCCAAGATCAAATGGGCTCTGTCGTTAATAAGTTGCGACATTGTTTAGCTTCCCATCGGATTAACACAAAGTACGTGAAGGTAAACAAGCTAGGATACTACACATGCGCTTCTAGACTTTTTGTTTATGACTTTTTAGGCTTGGAATAATGTAATTTTACATAATGTTAAAGTTTCGCGCAGAACTCAGCGGGTCATAATATTTTTCACCTGATCATTTATACGTGTTCTGATCCATGGTAAACAGATTCAACAGTTTATTACTGTATCTATGAGAAGAGAAATCCAACATAGTTCATCCTGAGGCTATCTGGCAAAACCACACTTAAAAACCTGTTGATTACGGCTTTTTAGAGCATAGCCATAGTTATGATACTATTAATACACTATATATCGGTAGTTAATGACATACAAATTAATATTCTAATGAATAAAAAAAAAAAAAAAATCGAAAAACGGTAAAACAAATGATTGATGTCCTCGTGGGGTTTCTTGGATCATGTTAGGAACCCGTGCTTAGAATTATATTTCTTATTCAACGGGCCGGTAGCCCGCCAGTATTTGATAAGAAAACATCTTAATATACAGAATATAGCATAAATATATATTATATGTAATATAATTACATCCGAGTATATTAACATTGTTTCCTTATGTGAGGATTTTTGAATATCTGAAACGTTGAACCATCTATCGGAGGAAGCCCCATAGCCCGAGATTCTACCCTCCTCCTCGGATATGTGAGCCTCGTCAGCCTACTGGAGGCAACTCACAACGATCGGGCTTAGGAGTAATGGATTCTACCCCGTGCAACTTGATCGCGTAATATCTTCTGTTGATATCTTCCAGGATGTCAAATAGCCGCCTGGAGGTTTGGTCCATAGACGGTCTGCTTCGGGAAAAGGAATCCTCTTGCGTCTGCTGACCCCGAATGTCCATAATCCGTGGATCTAGACCTATTTGTCATTGTCCTTGATTCCAGATGAATCGGAAGGACACTGCCGAATGGACCCCAGAGGGACTGGTTACGGGTAGTCTGCCGCTGTATCATGGAAAGCTACGTTGATTCGTAGCAACGTGAGGCTGTGTGTGCTCCCGCAAGCGAAAAAATGTCTATAAGAAGGCCACATAGCGCGGCCAAAGATCAACAGAAAGAAAAAAAGTAACTACTCCATAGAAGAAGAGTTTATTTACTTAATTATTTATAGACGTTATAACTATTGCATATAAAACATCAAACGTGCTCCACTTTCTTAGAAAAATCACAAATGATACAGTCTTCCCTCTCATGCAGAGTTTACTGTAATGAACGAAAGCATTTGCTCAATAACAACCCTCCACAGGAGGCTTTCAGTGCCCAGTCAGTGACTTGGTCGCGTGAGGCAGCTGCCAAAACCTTCCGTGACTTGAGAGTCCTGAGACAATTTAATACGAGGTTAAGACTCGGTGAGGTGGAGCGATATAAAGAGATCCCGGACGTGACAACCACACCACCTTCCTAATTGGTGCCCTTATATCGGCCAGCTCTATCATCAGTGTTTAGTACACGACTTTCGACACCTCGTACCAGCCATTCCATTCAAATATGCTAATGATTAAGTTCTTTCTGCTGTCGGTTTCGTTTGAAGAATAGGGGATTCAGAATTCCCTCGTTCATGGCATTCAGAATTCTAAATAAAAAAATTCCTTTATGAGAATTGCAGAAAGATATCAACACAAAGACATAAGCCTCTCAAGAAGCAGTAAATAATTAAATAGTCAATGTTCTGCCATTTTAGGTATCATCAAGAAGGAAAAACATGAAATCACACAGGTGCAGACCAGATATGGCTAATTTAACGCCAAAAATATAAATCAGAGATAGTACTGAATCACTTTCAATGTATATATGGACAGTTCAACATATACTATAGCTGTCACCACTAGAACGATCTACCAACTATTCCTATTTGTTTAATCAATATTAGACTTTATGTGGAATGCGCTATCTCTGATTTGCAATTATTTGATCTTAGTTGACATCCGCATGATGGTATAGAAGGATCAATCCCTAATTATTTAATCTTATGTTTATTTTCTGTTCTGATGATGCCAACATTTGAGAAACTTTTAATGGTTATTTAATTTCAGGTATTAGTGAGACTAAATGCTTTGTATTAGAATCTTCTACAAATATATAACACGAATTTTTGCTTGTCTCAAATAACTGATATATATTATATATATATATATATATATATATATATATATATAATTAATGAATTTTTTTCATATGAAATTAATCTGACAAAATGGGGTAAACGGAAGATAAAAAGTAATTACATCTGAAAAATTACCGATTAATGAATAAACAACCAATAGTCAACTACGAGCATAAGAGATCAAAGAAAAATTCGTAAATGTTTAATCGATTCATTTTAAGGCAATTTAATATGTAAAGCTACTTCTCTTGAATAATTAGACATTTAATTAGGCTGAAGAAGGCAACGCAACTTCTATAAAATAGTGCCAAGAATTCTTATCGATGCCAATTTCACAAATTTAAATTTGTCACAATAAAATTATTTTTTACTTCATGTTAACAAATAACAATATGCGAGCTAGTTTCGGCACTTTTAATTATTTAGAGATTAATATATATCAATTTTTAACAATAAATTATGGAGCCGAATTTTTTTTTCAGGATCCAAGTAGCACTAAGACTAAAAATAACTAGTATTTTTTCAAGTACTATATATACTTCTTTTTTTGATCTCCTTCATGACTACTTTTTTTACATTTTAACAGCCGACGTTCAGGCCAAACTAAGTAGGCCATCTTCCGGGCTATAAAATAAATATAAAACAAAACTGATAGAATTACTAGAAATCCCGGTAACAATAATATATAGTAATATTGAAGATTTGTTGTAATAGTAAAGATAGATAATAACAGTTTTGAAATAATAATTAAGTAGATCTGTTATTAACGGAAAAATGTTAATTGACGGCAATATTAAAAAATACTGCTCCCAAAAATTTTAACTTCAATATGGAATTTCGAACGTATTCACAGATATACATATTTATATTTATATTCCACACATAAATTTAAATTTCAGTTAAATTATACAAAGGATTTAGTGCATCTTTTATCGCCTGTAACGACTAACATTGTTATCCCAACATCGTCCGAAGTAACGACTTTCGCAGTTAATCCCTTCCAGGTCCCAAACAGCTAGCCATAAGTCGCTAATAAATTCGTGGCTGTCTGAATAGAGCGAAATATTTACTTTCAACGTCCCGTGGGTGGACAGCCTTTGTTCACCGACCTAGTTTCTGGACGACGTCAGAGGCAGCCAGAAGATGAAAAATGACCTCGGCGGATATTGTGGAGCACGGATGCTGCAGGTCCTGTCTCATAAATCTGTGGCCGCTTAGGGTTCGATTAGGGGAGGGGGGAATCGATATATCGATAGGTCGACTTCTTAATTGCCCCTCAGATCAACGAGAACAAATTTGAATAAAATTCTAGGCAGTATAGAATGGCCCACGACTTGTATTGATGAGACATCGGATTGAATCTGTCATGATCGGTAATAGAGCGTATTTTTCATTTATAAATCGAAAATCATTTTTGGTTTTAATATTCAAAAAGCAAATTTACGTTCAATATTTCATAATATGCTACACATTCATTAACTATAATATGGCAAAGAAAAATAATTTATACTTAAATGAAGGGTAAAAAAGAAATGCCCGGAGGCCACACAAAGAGATAAAAGATAATGCCAACATAGAGATGTTCATATAATAATAGTAATATCGAATCGAATTAATTTAATATTATTATTTTTTTATCTATACAAAATATTTGACATTTTACCAATGACGAATGAAATTGTTCAGTATCAGATCGAATAAACATTTTTTTTTTCTTTTATGAACATTTAGTTTTATTATTATTAATTATTGTTTTATGGCAATTGTTTTATGGCGATATAAAATAAATTATGTCTAATTGAGAAAAGGAGTGGCAATTTTTCAAAACTCCGGTTGAAAGGATCTTTTTTTTTTTTTTATAAGAAATACAATACAGCATTAAGAAACAAATACATCACAAACAACACATAAAAGTCGATTCTTGACATGATTTTGATTAATTCGTTTGAACCGCTGGGTACAAGTTTCAAAATGAAGCCGAATTAACATCATTGAAGCCCTTGAATTTATAATAGATGCACTGTACAAACTATCCTATAGAAGAGATGCAGAATAGAAGAACATTTGATTGCATTCAAAACGGTGGAACAGTATTCCGAAAAAAATATTCATATTGCAATCTACAAAGAATTGATCCATTTAATGACTTTGGATGCCGAATATTATTAATTCTACTATGTCTAACTATCAAATATGAAAAAATGGAATTTTCTATTAGTCATTTAAAAACGCACTAGACCAGGCATTGCCTTGAATACTATTCCTCAAAAGATACAAGGAGTCAACACTTGAGAATTAGTAATTCAAGATTTTGCGTGTCTCAATTAGTGAATTTCAAAGTGATGAATATGAAAATCGCATTTTTCACATTCGATAGTGGGACATGGTGGGACAATATGTCTACAAAACTAATTTCCTTATGAACTCAGCCAAATTGTAATACCTGAATACACATAGTAATACACAAATATTTCGGCTTATATAAATCTCGTGCTTTCTCTTCTGAATTCTTTTCATTTATCTTAAGAATTCAAAATTTCGAAATAACCCAAGAACCTGAAACGTTTTATCGAACACGATAACCCTGCGTGAACGCGGACTGCCGAAGGATATTTATTCAGAACGACCCCCTCATTCCCGAAGATCAGGTCCTCTTTGAGAAGATACTGGATGTGATAGGCAGATATTTCTTCATACCGAGCCTCTTTGGACGTAATCTGCGAGTCAGATGAGGCTGGGACACAATGCACATGTAAATGACTAGTTACCTGCCTGCTAATATGAACCATAGTTGTCAAATCGCCTATAGTTTATAGCCGTATATAGGGACCATCCTGCTTCGATAAGTCTAACAATATGCAGTGTGATTAAGGATCTGTGGATACAAATCCCGAACAGGGACCGAGTCTATTGAGTTCCTCCTTAATTAGAATTCAGTTTGAAAGTAACTGAACTCCACACGTTATTCAATTCCTAGTAACAAAATTAAGTATGGAGGAGTAAAATAATGCAAAAAAATAAAATAAAAAAGTTTTTTTTTAAGAAAATCGCTTTTAATCGATCTAAATTTTATTTGCCGTATTTTAGTTTTTAAGACGTACCTACGTTTTTTTTTAGCCACGTCGATCTGAAGAGCTGATGACCCTACCTCTCATAAGTATTGGTTTATACAAACCTTAGGAATCGTTAGTCTTGTAAGAATCGTTTGTGCCAAAAGCCATCAAAATCAGCCGATTGGTACTACAGAGCTAACCCATCAACAGATTATCTCAATAGCACAATAATATTGAATCGTCATAGAATTTGTGTGCTTGTACCAAAATTCATTTTGATTGGATAAGCGGAGGTGTGCTGAAATTCTATTACAAGATTTGATTGACAGCAAAAAAAGTTAATAAAAGCGGTTAAAAATGATAATCAGTCTGAGATGGAGTTTTCGTTTCAAAAGCTCTAGGATTTTTCTTTATTGGGTTAGATCAGCATCAATGTCTACACGTCCTCCTGTTAAAAAATGAATAGCTCTAGAATCAAGAAGTTGCAAAAGAATGGAATTAACTGGTTTGGCTGGCAAAACCAAAACAAATGTGGTATTTTTATTTTATATTATTGCTTTAAATATGGCAGATTGATAATAAAAATTCACTTGATGGACAAATTTAAATGCACCTAAACCAAAGCTTCAAGACCGTACAAAACACAGGGTATTAATATCTAAGATATCACTCCATACCAGTATTCTATTCGGGTACTAAAATGCAGCAAATTTACCCACTGTATTGCTATTTAAAATAATGCTTAACATGACGCCACAAGAATTCATATATAGATCAGTCTTCCCTAACTAATATCATGAGTTATCTACTTGAAGTACCTCAACAAAGACCTCGCCGTAAGCAGCAGAGGTACTTGATGAGTCACCTGAAGATTATATTTCTTCCACGTACAGAGGTCGAAGCGAAGACGAGAATACTGAACGCAGGCCTAACAATGTGCCTGCTTTATTAACAGCTCTCATATCTTATATTAGTCCTACATATTCCTTACGTAAGTTCTCGTTAGTACAGTAGCAAAATATGGCTTCTGAATTAAGAATTCCAATAGCCAAAGCAATAACAGTGCGAACAGCGCTCCGGATCTAGCACCGTTGCAGTGTTTCCTAACACGAAAATCATGAAAGGTCAAACTTTCTTCGTGGCGCATTGCTTACATCACGAGATGAACTATGGGATTATTTGCACGAGGATAATATTTTTCTATCAAATCTTCAAAATGTTACAACCGATCAATTGCTTCTTTATTTAATTATTTATTCATATTTTGTTTCGGCTCAGTGAAAAGTATTTAGAACATTTAGAAAAGAAAAGAAAAAAAAGAGAAAAATATCAAAATTTACTTTTAAAATGTAAATCAACCGCACCAGAAATAATTACCATGCTTTCGAGTTCATGATTTTTAAATTTATGAATTTTAAGAAAACTTCAAAAAGACTTCTGCATATAATAAATATGCAGATATACATTATTATAAAATTCTTTGTTTGTTCTTTGTCACCAATTCGGAGATGATGAAATGCTTTTATTCCGTGGAGTTTAACTAAGCCAAAATGATTATTACTTAATACATATTCATTTTCGTCAATTTCAGTCACAATGAAATCACCGATTGTTGAGATTTTAACTGATTTTTTAAGCTTGGTGACACGTTTTTTATATTTTAAAAGTGCTTAAAGCATTCCAGTCCAGCATAGTTATGATATAATATAAACTGAAATATAATATAAGCTTAACGATTTTATTTTGTTTATAATATATTTTATGTTGTGAAATAAGAATTTTTCCGGCATAAGGGTTTAACAAATTTCCTATTTTAATTTTAATAATGTAAACTAATGTGGATTGAGAAAATAAATGAGCAGGAATTGTAAGAATTCTGAAATATTATTTTCTTAATTTGAAAGTTTTTTTCGTTTTTTTTTTCTACAACCATCAAGCATAAAAACCTACGGCAAATTACAAACGGGTTGTGCTTTTCTTAAAGAAACCGATTGTTTACAAAAATCTTAGTTGTTAGGCATAAAACATTACAAAACTACTAATGTTACAAAAAATGTTTATTTACTGTTAAATCTAAATTTAAAAAAAAATTAAGGTACTACGGACAAATATTGACCAACTGCGAATTAGCATGTAAGTATAGTATGATTGCTTTTATTTTTTAATTATTAAAAATTGTAAATCGTGTTCTATGCTTCAGGAAGGTTAGAGTGCGATTTTACAAAACCAAAACAGGATTTAATGATATAAAAAGAAACAAGATTAAAAGAAAATTGAAAAACTGAATAAAGTAGCTGAACCATAAGGGTCTTGGTTTCAGTACTTAGTAAAAACGTACTGTTGGAAAACAGTAATGCACGAACAAATTAAATCAGCGTTAAGCAAAGGAAAATTTTCCAAAGGTTAAAACGAAAAGGTCAACGGGGGGAAAACAGTGATTAATCAACCTGACAATAACAGGACAACGATGTTGACACAGGACCGAGAGAGGAGTCAACAAACCAATAAACATTAAAGCTCATGACGATAATTGCTCTGACAGCTCTAGCCGGCTAGGACAGTCCGCACCTAACCGCCTCTGTCATCCAAGCTTATTGACACAGCTCTAAGCTTTTAAGTTAGCCTCATTACTCTAACTTATAAACCTGGAGAATGTATTAAAACAATTAAAAATTTTAATTCTAAATAATTTATTTTCAAACATAGTCTTCTACGCATTTAAACATTATAATTCCAGATCCGAGCAAACAATTTTTGACATTGAATCTTGATTGAGAGATACACCAGATACATAGAAAATTGAATGTTATTAAGAAACCAAATATAGCTGACATACTTTCTTCATCTAGGGAGCTCTACTCACAGAAACGAGGGCCAAACGAGAATTGATGTCTCTATGGCCAGCCTACGGACGTTGATCGATTACAGTAGATACTGTTTCAGTTGCTGGAGGAGCTTATAGATGGCCCATAGTAACTACAACTGAAAGCGGAGTATAGTGTGCCTCAGGTGTCAATTTCCTCATTAACAATCAGCCATAATTAGCAGAGTAGATATTAATTGTTCAATTAGTTACTATTATAACATTATAACATATTAAATAATGCATTTAATACATATTATATATTATAACATGCTTATTAACTCATTACATATAGATATATAAAAAATTATAATTTTATTCAAACATTATATAATATTTTCGATTTACAACTATATAATATATGGGTCATTATCATTTGATTTGCCAATATACTATCCAGACTGACAAGCCAAACATAACAATTTTGGAAATATTAAGCAAGCAATTTTTCATTTGTTTGAATATAAATAAATTACCATTTTAACAATACAGCCTTCAGTGGTAAAATATTTTGAATAAAGTACATGCTTTAGGTTTTATCTATTCCGTTACTGTCACATCGCATTTTCCATATTTCAAAAAGCATTTTTTTTTTTCTTTCAAATTACTTGCATATTTTTTAAACTACAACGCGATTATAATGCTGATAAACGTTTGGAATTTTTAATTTTTGCATGTTTAATTTAATAATCACTTAAAATCTTGAGGTATAATTCAAAGTGTAACTGTATTAAAGATTTGTCCATTTCGTTACTTCCATTCCGTTACGGTGTACAAACAAAGGAAAGTTGAAGAGCACAATGGACTCCCAACTCTTTATGTGCGTTGTTCGACATATCTCGGTGACTGCGTACAGTTTCATGTGATTTTGTCAGTGGTAGTCAATATTTTCTTCTAAGAACATGGCAAGTATTTATATTTACTGTCTCCTTCGTTACGCATGTTTTCAAAAGTTAGTTTATGTATTTTTATTAAATAAAATGTTCAATTTGTTATTCAATAGTGCAACAATTGAAGCTTCAGCATTTTTCTCTTTTTTTTTGGAGTTAGTAACTAAATGTTTGCGTTTGAAGATTAAATGTCTCCTCCGTTACAAGAAAGACGTAACGGAATGGACACTGTTGTAACAGAGGGGACATAACAGCTTACTTAAATTTATAATTTATCTTTTTTTAAAAAGTATATCAATAATATAATTAGCTTAACGGAAAGCACACCATACACAGCTATTTCGACATTTAAAAAATAACAAAGCACATCAAACTAGCATAATATTCTACAATTTAGCAATTCAGTAGATAAGTAAGAGGAAAAGAAAATCATGAGCGCGAAAATTCGTTAAAAAAAAAAAAAAAAAAAAAAAAAAAAAAAAAAAAAAAAAAAAAAAAAAAAAAAAAAAAACTATCAAGATCTGGAGCTCCCAAAGATCCAAGCTAAGTGATAATGACCCAGATACAGTTTTTCATGTTTTGATGAATACTACATTTTACAGTTCATATTTTTTTATTAATAGTATTTAAAAGCTGAAATATAATACAATTTTTAACAGTAGAATAAGCACAAACAAAAAACGAGATAATAGAAAAATAAAAAAATGATAATAATAAATAATCAGAGTAAATATATAACTTCGCACGTTAAAAAAATATGAATATAAAACATTTACGTACAATAAATGGGGCAAATTTGATTATATTATGCGATTGGATTGAACATAGAGCTGTGCCAATAGTTGAGTGGTTTTAAGTTAAGTAAATTTGAATTACTAGAATGTAAATGTAAAAGTTTTGTTCGGTGACTAAATTGTTGTTAGGAATTGTATCATTTTCCTCTTGGCCTGTACTGAGATGCTTCCAGAAAGTAATTCCGTAATGCTCACAAGTATACAACTTGATAAAATATAATGGTATACATATACTAAACAATAGTAGGCATTTTTAGATATGATTCATAGTAATTATTTCAATTCATTTCAATTAAATACATATATTTCCGCCATTGATGTATTTCAAACGATGTTTGAACAAAGGTATCGGTTTGTTGCAAATTCATTGAATTTATTTTCATCAAAACAATTCAAAATGAAAAGCTTTTTAAATAGATGTTGGCAATGATTCGCTCTATTTTCTAATAATTATTAATGCCTTCTTTAACCTATGGGATCGCGAAACCCCCTTCTTAGTCAGCAAAAAAGGACAAATGGCAACCCATTGCCACGGAGGTTATTAAACGAAATGAATCAGCGAATGATGCAGCACGATGTGCAGTTGCGAAACCGTTGCTCGAAAACCAAATTACAAGGCAGGCGATATCAATTTCATATCTGAGATACGTATTACATACATTATTGTAGATACGTATAATAAAATTAATTTCATTATAAATAAATTAATAAATATACCTACAATGAATCTGGAACGCAAACTTTAATAATATCTTTATAATATTCCGCCACAAATGAATTTAAAAAAAATATAATAAAAATGAAATAAATTAATAAAATAAATAAACAATAATTCTTGTAGCATGTTAAGAAGACCATTCTGAAATTACATAAATAACAAATAATATATGATCGGGACAAACTTTGTAAAATTCGACTAAATATTAAACGTTTTATGCTTGTTTGTACTTTTTTCACATTCCTCCAAACCATAATTATTAACGATTATGGATTTTTGTTTTTAACTTTAGATTGTTTCTTTTCTATGCCTCATAACTTGTCAATTTGAATCCTCCACTATTGAAAAGAAGATGGTCGCAGGACCTATAAGCAACCGATCCGTAGTATCCATACCAGCAACAGGATATTTACCTCTTCATACAGATATAAACCTTCTGGTATTTTAAATAAATATTGGTAACCGAAATATATAGATTTTAAGACACACTGCACTAAAAAAAAAAAAAAAAAAGAAGATACCTCATTCACAAGTAATCGCTTTCCAAACTTCTTTTATGATTAGTGTTGCACTCACCTTAAAAAAACAAAAAAAAAAACAATTATTTACAAACATTAGAAAATTATATTAATTTAAAAAAATAATAGTATAGAATAAATTAGTTTACTTAAATGAATTATTAATAAATTAGGTTACTATTGAAATAAAATTACCCAACAAATAGACTAACAACTCTTTCACCCCGATAATGTCAAAGGAATACTTAGACAATTTAATTCTAACCATTAAAAGCTAATTGCATTATGTGTTATTAAGGCATTAAATGCTTTCAGAGGTATCATAATAAAAGTTTTATTACACTGCTAAAAGCGTTTATCTGTCGGATGGTATTATTACTGAGAAAGGCCTTGTATAAGAGGCCGTAATGATAGGGATTTATTATTATTTTGAACGGTGATATTATTTTTGCTGTATTTATGACGAGATTACAGTCACGGGGCCTGTTGAATATGGAAATTGTTTCTTAATATAAAGATTGATGGAGAAATAAATATTATATATATTTTATATGCACACTCGTCATGTAATATTCGAAAAAAATACTTTAATATTTCCAACTATTTTAAGCCATATCTAAGAAGGGTTACTGTGAAGCGAATATGTAGATGAATAAATATATTAAGTATAATGCTTATGAATGAAATGGTAAATGAAAATAGACATATGGTAAAGTCCGTAATGTCAAGACGTGCATCTTAAAAACTTTTTAATTGAGTGAATTTTCAAATATATTAGTGAATCATGCAATTGTATATATTTTTTTGTGTACTTTCATTTTTTATGTACTAATACAATTGTACAGTCACATCATCTGAGATATATTGTTTTAAATGTAATATATGTCTGCGTATTTTTGTGTACCTTAGCATATCCAATTAAAAAAAGAATTTTTGTTTCATTGGCTGTACAATTATACTAGTACTCAAAAATGCAACGTTAAAAAAGTCATAGACACTAAATTTCAATTTACGAACGTATGAACGAATATATAAATTTAACTCTTTAAAACAGGAATTTTCTCAATACTAGTCAACCATCTGGGTTTATTGAGCCTCTAAAGGATAACTGAGTAGGCACTTGAACTAAATTAGAACTCGTAATGGAAAAAAAAAATTGTTTCTTCTTTAAAACCCAAATTTTTTTATATTATGATTTGGTTTAAACATAATTTGAACCCTCAAAATTTACGTTTCAAATTACGTAGAAACCAAATATCGAAAAATAACAAAAAAAAAAAAACCGTCCATCCGCCGTCCGCGGAGTTTCTCCAAGACTACTGGACCGATTTTCTTGAGATTCGGTACCAATATCACAGGTCACCCCAGGGTGATCCTCGGAACTCAACATTACCATCCGTCTGTTTGTTTAAAAATGGCGGCCCATTTGAGATCTCATAAGCCCATAACTCAGCCATTTATAAAGAAAGAGGAGAAATGTAAGGTATTTTGGAATCAGCATAACCAGGCATTAAAAAAAAAATGGCAAGTTGCTTCAATTATATAATCGTGTAATATAATAATATAATGTAATATAATGTAATATAATCGTCAATTATAGAATCGTGTTTTGGCGCTCAATGCTTCTAGCGTTTTTAGCGAGCACGAGGTAAGTGGTTGAAAAAGTAATTGAAGAATGACAATTTTAAATTTAACTGAACTTTTCTTAATAAATACAGTTTTATGAATGTATCGTTGACATATATGCAGACTAACTGTACACTAGGTAAGTTACTTACAAACATGTAGAGCGATCCGTTGATATGATAATGATTTGTATAATGAAACAAGGTTGAAGAAAGCATTAGCAAAGTTAGATGTAGCTATAAGAATTAGTCTCATCAGCAAAAACATCCGAGATAATCACTATTAATGCTAAAACAACAAGAGATGAAATAAAAAAAAAATAATAAAATAAAACAACACGGAATAATGATTAAATTGGCTCCGTGATAAATGATGGAAGATTAACGGACTAAACGCCCAACAAGGCGCGAGGAACGCTCACAGAGAAACGGCATCATGCGTGGAGAATTGTTTTAACGAGATCATTAATAACTCTGTCAATTAGTGGCAGATATTAGTTTAAATTATCTCGTACCGCAGGAGAAAGTGGGGTCATCATTACGCCTCTGAACACGACAGTCCATTTCAGTTTATTATCGGTAGCTGTTAGATAGGGTTAGTCTTAAGTGTTTGAGCCATCGATTGTTTCGAGTACGGTATCATTAGTATGGTTTGAAATTGAAATTTATTCAAGAAGCTATTTTTTGGTTTTAAGCTTGAGTCCGAGGGAATATCTTTTGTTCCTGGCTTTTAGATTATTAGAATTTCAAATGTCAAATAGTTAAGCCGATCAGTGTTAGGTCCGGCTCAAGTTACAAATAGAAAAATAGACAAACGACTAGTTAATATGGATATAACTGAAGAGAGGAATCTATTTTCTCTTCTAATGCTTCAAAGTATTATCGAAACAGTTAGGATGAGAGATAGCCCACTGGAGGTTTATTATCGAAGGATTATAGGCATATATTTCAAGCCTACAGCAGAAATGGTCGTTCTGGATAATTTTATGAGTGATATTATAATTTTTGGATGAATTTTGGTTTTAAGGGATTTCATTTGTTTAGTTGTGCGGAACATAAACCAGATTCAAATATATTTAACGCAAGATTGAAATAGTTATAATTAATAATTGAAAGCGAAGTTTTTGTTACCTGACTGAATTTACAAAAAAAAAAAAAAATTACAATTAGGTACTTAATGGATTGGTTGATTAGTTAGAACTATGACTCAACTACAACCAAATTTAAAAGTGACCACAGTTTATGAACACTTGTTTAAATGGTTTTGTCAAAATCTTACCGGACAAAAACAACTTACAATAACGGGATAAACTTATGCTAAACACCGTATGCTGAATTATGCATGGTATGTAAATCTGTAGATTACTGAAAAAGAGTAAGATTAATAGAAATACATCTCCTTAAATAGTAAGGTGTTTTATTCCTGCCAGGAGGAGCAACTGTTGGACACAACTCTCCCTGATGCGTAATATGCCAAACTGTGACCCGTATACTATGTTGTGAGTATAAGGAATCAAATAAAAATAAAATATGACATATATTAAAAAAAAAAAAAAGAAAGAAAAGGCTGATATTATATGGACGTTAAGATTTAGGTTAAATAAAAATTATTAATAGTTCAGTCGTTTAAACCTTCTGAATCTACTTTTCGGGTTATTCATCCATCCTCATGATACTTTTCTATACTACAATGTATTTATTCACATTAATAAAATTCATAAAACAAACGTTACGTCACAAGTTATTACATTAACAATATCACCATAAAATAAACCTTATTCATCCTTGTTCGTATGTCATGTATTACCCCTAATTGTTTTCACTGATACATGTTTTTGAACATTTAAATATAATTTCAACATATTTGGAAAAATATTGAGCTTGATTTGCTTAATTGAATTAAGATTATTCCAATTTTTAATACTCAAAACGTTACATAGGTTTTCCTTATCGAATTTCTTATCTATTTATACAAACAAAGTTTTTTAAAATAATAGGTATTAAAATTTATATGATTTTGATATTAATCATTTATTGAAAATGACTGCACGTATTTCGAACGAATGCGGTTAGGTAATTTTTGAATTTTATAATTTTTGAATTTTATACCGAAACGTTTTATGGAACTCCGAAAATGATAATGGAATTTGGATGAACGAGAAGTCTTAAGTAATTGAAAACTTTCTGAATACTTTAGAACAATCTGTAATTCGATGAATGGGAACTCGAAAACATATAAATGAAGTAAGATCTTATAAAATAAAACACTTAATTATCAGATATTTGAGAAAGTAAAATATATATTTACCGCATAAATTGATAAAGTTTGAAATTAAAAAATAAAATAATAAAAAAGATTTAAGATAAAAATCAATCAAAAAATAATTATTAAGAGCTCATTGAACTATAAGATATATTTAAAGGTTATCATCTCTTGATAACAACAACGCAACAGGGTCTGCTGCTGACTGAAATGGAAACAGTAGAACACAGCATTTTCAACAATATCAGTTCAAATATAAGAATAATTATAAACAGATCTTCGTTCTAAATTTACAGTGTATATTACATAAATCAAGATATTTATTATAACACATTATAATTAAAAAATGAAATAGTTAAAAAGTATATTATAACTTTAAACTTGTTTTTAAGAGACATTTTTTATTTTAATTTGATTTTGCTTTGTTGATCTATTTAGACATATTTCAACGTGAAAATATCTGATGTGGACAACACATGACTTCCTTGTACGCCTATTGAACTATAAATCGATGGCTCAAAAAGTGATCCTGAATTTGGTTACTAGTTTCCGAAGATCGCAGTATCTCAAAAACAACACTCGGCGTCGCGACATCCATCTATTGAGACACACACAAATAGGGAGAAAACTAGTGTTTACACTAAATTTTAACACTTAAAACAATTAATAAAAATGTTTAATTGGATTGGAAACCAAATTGCGTTTGTAACCTTTATTACCGAAACATAGGATTTATGTATTTAATTTAAATATAATTTTTGATGTAAGCTTATTATGATCTTCAAGTAAAGTACCGTTTTCGGCTCACCAATTTTAACCAAAATATAGTAATGATCCACATCCACATCAATATAAAAGTCCTATTTACCAAATTTGAGATGTTTTACATTATATTTTAATATAATTTTTGATAAAAGTCTAATATGACCTTCTAGTAAAGTACCGCTTCCGGTTTTCCAATTTAGACCAAAATCTAGGATGTTATTTAAACCAATATACAAGTTCTAAATACAAAATTTGAGAAGTTTTGCAAAGTATTTTTATATAATTTTTGATGGAAATCAATCAATTACCTTCAAGTAAAGTACCACATCCGGTGATCAAGCAGTGACCAAAAAGGAAGGTTGAAAACTAGATTTTACAGCAATCCTAAATACAAAATTTCAACTTTCTACGGCTAACCGTTTTTGTGTTATGCGAAATACGAACGAACGTACGTACGTACAGTCGCCACGACGAAACTAGTCAAAATGGATTCAGGGATGGTAAAAATGGATATTTCCGTTGAAATCTGAAAACCGAAAATTTTCGAGAATACAATACTTCCTTTACTTCGTACAAGGAAGTAAAAAAGTGTTACTGACATTTCTAGGTCATTTGTGAATTTTATTATACCATATCCTTGCAACGAAATTATAAATTCATTTTATTGGCAGTATGTCTCTGAAAGTATGTGCACTTATTAAATTCCTATCTTATTTATAAATTGTTCTGTCATAATTGTTCTCATTTCATCCTGTGTAATAGCAGTCCAAGTTTGAATAAAGTCAAAACATTCAGTATAATCCAAATTAACATGGAAATTTGACGGTAATGTGTCTCTTTATTAGACACGAATACAGCAAACCGTTGCATCCGACAGTCGGCAAATATGAGGCTAATAACAATTATAAAGGCGGCTAATTAACCCGTTCAGGTTTGAAACCCGACCAGCAAAGTGAGTTTAATCATTTTTTACACATTTAGAGTTTAGAGAGTTGGGTAACACCTGGGAAAAAGGCCAGGTTTCGTTTTTATGAGCCGGCTCTATCAAACGAAAGAGAGCAACTGACACCAAATGATATAAAACTTTCGGTATTTCAACTCATAAAAATGATTACAACACGTAATTTAGTTATAAAAAAAGAAATACAATAAATAATACTTAAAAAAAAATTCCAAACTTTTAAATAAATTAAATATATATGCGGCATTATTTTGCAAATCTGATCCACACCCAGTATAAAATATATATATAAAAGCTTAGGATGTCTAGTTTTAAAAATAACCTGACCTTTTAGAAAATCAATAGAAATTTTAGAAAATAAGTTTCCATGCAGGTCAGCATAATATTTTTTGAGGGCGTGGAGGGATAAATCAGACTTAAAACAGTCTATAGATATTAGAAAGAAGTCTATGAAAATAAAAAAAAATAAATATAAACACACGATGAAAGAAAAAATGACAAATAGTATATTCTTACTAGACTAAAAAAAGGATAATAAATAAGTAAGATTTATTCATTGTTTATGATTGGCTATTATTGGCTTTTTCTTTTTTTTATATTTTGTTATTGTATTATCTTTAATTTAAAAAAAAAAATTGTAAGGTAATAAGTTTGTGATAAAATAACACTTATGTAGCATAAAGTAATCAGAGTGTTTTGATGAGAAAGGTAGCCAATTTTTAAAATGTAAATGTAGATATATAAATGAAGTGGCTTTGAATATGGAGAATGATCGTCCGAAACTTCGCCTTATAATGTAAGAAAATATAGTATAGATTAGAAACTATGTCGGATCGAGTTTGATGTACTGACACTCCTTCCCATCTCAACATCGGGGCGAACGAAAATTTCTTTCCCAATTTTTAAGAGATTGTACAAGTGTACAGAAAAGTCGCTATAGGAGAGGTAGCGAGGGGAAGAGTGACACACAATAATCTGAAGGTTCAAAAAGTTGGAAAATTTAAGATTTGAGAAACTACTTCAAACTAATAAAATTGTGGTGAAATATTTTACTCAAAGACTAAAATTTAATACCAGCATCAATACATTTTAAGTTTTGAAATTGGTATTTTAGGAACACAATGTTGCGCTTGAATAGACAAAAAAATTGTTGTTTTCAAATATCAACATTCGCAACAGATAAGAGAAAAGTTTAAATCCATGAGAGTTGAGAAAGTGAAAATATTTCATAATATAGTTGGGGAAATTAAAATATTTAATTTAGTTGGAAATCCAGTCAAAAATGGCAGAGCAGTTTTAGATTCTTTTCACCTTCGATATTGTAGCAACGTCCTTTCTTATTTTATCCTTCTTAAACCGGCGGCAGTAACTAAGAACTCTTAAGATCTCAAATATTTTTAATTTTAAGCATTGGCTGATTAAATTTTTCCGTCACCTTTACACATTATATAAATTTAAAAAGTCTAACTCAAAGTTCTTTATTGATGATCCAAAAACAACCGGATACCGATTGGAAAAATCTATCTATATAATTGTTTTAAATAGATCATAATATGTTATAAATAGCTATATAAATTATTTGATATAATCATCAACATTATTAAATTTGATAATTATTAGAGAAATTACCAGCCAATGTATGCAAATAAGGTAGAACCCTTGACCTGTGGAATTCTCATTACATTAACCTCAATCAATAACTAATCCTGTAAGTCGTGATCAGTAAACCACTTTATATTAAGCTTTTGGCCAGGATATTATCCAATATTCTGAAAGTCCAATCCTGGTTTTAAGTGAGGTTAACAACAATAATTGTTCTTCAACAATAGTAGTACAAGTTATTTGAAATAGATTTTAAAATTATTATTCTAAAATTATGCCTTAATGAGATAATATTAATGAATGAATCGTTTTGCTCAATAAAGAAGACTAATTGTTTCTACCTATATAAGAACAAATTCATAGAGAAATAAACCAGACAGTGGCTTACGCAGGGGAGAAAATCAGAAAATATATATCTCTCCCAAGAAATATTGGAAAAAATATTATTTTCATATAGGTTTTGTATTTTCAGTAACAATTTTTGATCCAATTTTCATTTTTATCCTAAAAACTTACTTACTGTTTTTTTTTGCAATTATAGACACTTAATAAGACACTTGCCTCCCCATTAATATCCTCCTCCCCCCCAAAAAAAATTAAATCACTTGAAAATAAATTCTGCGTACGCGCCTCACTACAGTCAACAGAAATGGGAAACTAATATGTTTCTTGATGATTTCATTTTATTTGGAAAACTGATTTTTTTTTTTACGTTTCTGAATATACTAAATTTAAGAAAAAATTAAAAACGAAATAATCATTTTAAGTTATGTTTATTACTGACATGTTCCAGGAATAAGAGATAAGAGAACCGAACACCAAGCGGTACAATCTCTTAATCTACCACTACCTCACTGATTATACTAGCAGATCTCTCATCCAGCCTACAGCCCTTTTTTTATAAATATTTTATTTTATTATATTTTAAAAATAAATATTAATCAGTATTTGTATTTGGTCTAATCTAAAAACAAATAGATGCTATTATATAGATGAAGCAAAAAATTTAGAACTTGGTCCAGCTAGAGTTGTATCGAGGAAGGAATAAATTGAAATTAAACATGTAGATATTATTAAATTGTTTCAAATTACTAATTATTTTATAGTAAGCTTACAGTGCGATTAATTTCTGTTATATATTTTATTAATCAATCCAACTGAAGATAGCTAAAAATATACAATCTCAATTTTGTTCAGTGACTTGGCAGTATATTACTTAATGAACGATACGTCGAAGAGATTGGATAAGCGCAAGATACCGAGTGCTGGATCCAGCAGCTGAGATACCTCCAGCGTTGTGCACAGTCACTAGTAATAACCGGCCGTAAATGGTCTGTCAATCTTTAATATTAATTTTACAGTCATCTTTACGACTACTTAGATTCGTTGTTTTATATATTTACGACTTCAGAAGGAAGGGATTTGCATTAGGGATAGATCGGTTTATAGCTATTGTCTTATTGGTACCAGTAGCCCTGGAAGGCGATGCGAGTCCATAGCGAGTAGAAATTACGAGCGTGTCCTTGGTTCGGTCCTCACTTCACGGATCAGCAACGTTCTGGGGATCTCATTGCAGCGTGAGCAATAAACAATTGATGAAAAATAAAGTGTCTAATTTTGATTACCGAAATGATATTGATCAATAAAATAGCTAAAATGTAAATATACAATCTCAATTTTGTTCAGTGACTTGGCAGTATATTATTTAATGAACGATATGTCATATATACTTACATATACACATATACTTTATGATATGTGTGTCTGTATGCTTTGTAGTATGTAAGAATAGAAAAAAACTAATTGCCATTGGCTGTGGAGGGACTATTCCAAGAATTGAATAGTATGGATATGAAAGGAAGATTTCATGAAAAGAAATAATCCAATGCTCGGCAAATCTCTCCATATTTTGGATCATGTTGCAACAGGTTCGAAGCGAAAGGTCTGAGGAAAAAAATTATCTAAATTTTAATATATTAATATATTTATTGTCAATTTCAAAATTTTATTCTAACTTGCAAGAAATCAAGAATGATCTGTTCAATTTAAATCCGAAGGGAAGAACTTTCCTGATGCTGCAATAAGGTTTGCTTGGGGTCCAATATTTAATTATTCTTGATAAGACCTTTCTTGGCACTGAAAATTATATTACTACACTATAGTTTAGTCAATTTAATGTATCGTACAATTTAGGGATCTCCACATTATTTGTTGTTATTTTTTTCGTAATTTTATAAAGCTAAATATATAGATTTTATTACCATCATCCATTTATCAAATCACAGTTGTCACAGAAGAGGAATATAGATGCTGTCTATTTGTGGTATCATCAGTGCCGTAATTATCTTGTTTTCTTGATTAATTAGGTGAGATCTGGCACCTCCTCTATAATTTATCATCTATTAGTTTCTCACAAAAAGTTTTTCAGTGTCTTCTTGTTTCTATGGTAATTATAGCTTTATTCTATAGTAATTTCTATGCTTCAAGTTTATAGCTATTATTAATTATCAATTCGGTTTTCTTTGCTAACACGAATTTCACCGTTTTATTTTTATATATATTTTTTTTTTACAAAATAATATCCTCTTCTATATGGTAATAATACATTAATTTAGAAAATAAACATGACCCTTAAAATATAGATAAATAATATATATATATATATATATATATATATATATATATATATATATATATATATATATATTTGTTTATAACTTATCATATTAGAACAGCTGTTGCAATTATTTTTGTGATTTATTTTATTTTTTTAAATATTTCGATAAATAATAAAAGGCTTGAATAAATCGATCAATCCATTATTTATAAAACTATTCAGCATTTCTTTTAATATTTATAAAAAAAAAATTATGCGTTTTACACAAACATCATCACAACTCCTTTTGAACGGATGACCGACAACACACGATATCTCGCTTTACACGAAAATTTACAATTAACTAAGTCCGCTTTTAACTAAATATTTGTAGGGCAATACAATTTTAGCCCTAAATACGATTTAATTAATTTAAATATCAATTATGTTTAGAAAGAAGAAATATGATGGATACATTCTACTTTTATTTTATTAACTGTATTTTATTTATTTTTTATTTTTTATTAATTTTTTTTAAATTTTTAACTCCAAAATTTTGTGATTTTGGAGAAATATTGTAGCTCTAAGAAAGCCGAATCGAACGTTGTGTAGTGTTCAGGATAAAACAGTGTAAATGTCCAGTTCTTAAACAGAAAAGACCAGCTGATCAAGGAAAAAAACAGTACAATTTAATAGTAAAATTTCGTTCTCCTGAAAAATTTTGAAGAATGAAGTTATACTGTTTTTCCCTGTACCCTTCCTACAATATAAACTGATGGAAATGCAAAGCAATAATATTAGCATAAATCTGCATCCAATTAAAATGTCTAATCTGCATCTCAAAAGAAGATGGCCGAGTGATCGGTATATCCTTCGATTTTATTATCAACTACAAACGGCAGTCTATTTGGCGTGATATAATAATAATAATGATAAATTTTATATTTATGCTCCGACAAGTCTCTTTAGAATAACAATTAGTGATAAGTGGGCTTCAGAGCCTTAATTAAATTAATAAATAAAAATGAAATTACAAGTCATAATGGAGTAACTTCTAACAGAAGAAATAGGATTTAATAAAAGTATTATAAATACATTTTACAAGAGTCAAATACTCTATTGTTTGATATATTATTATACAAATTAGTGCGTGCAACAATACTCTCCATACAGCCAGACACACATATTAATTTTTTTTTCTCAGACATGTGCGCTGAGAAGTTTTTTATGCTTTAGATCTGGCTCGTATTGAGGTCTAACGTCTATTTAAAAAAAAAAAATCCATTTTGAAATTTATTTTTCTGTTGATGAGAACATCATTAAATAATTTTTAGACAAATAATTAAATTTGATAAATACAAATTCCAAAACAATTCTAACCATCATTTCAGAAACGCACATTAAGTTAGCTCTGATAATACTAAAAAAACTCATGTATGATGCCCATTACAGTTCCATTACTACAACTCCTACATCACCATCATGAGGATTTGCATCACGATACATACCCCTCCGATGGGCAGATGGGAATAGAAGTTGGACAGCTGGATATGGGATCGGGTGCAAACAGAGGTAATGAAGAGGTACAGAGGAGAAAACTTTGTGATTATGCAATATCTGGCAATCAGAGACGGGGAACCAGTAGCCACACTAACAGGAGGGTGCATATCATCAATGCGCCGGCTCTTCATTAGCGCCAATGTGGGAGGGTGAGCATCCGTCCAGAGTAGCCCTCTTCTGTCACATCTTCAATTAGGTACAAATTACTGCAACAATATTTTCCTAAAGTCAGTGTAAACAAAATTAATAAAAAAACACTGCACATTATTACAAAATAGTTTATTATTCCCAAGTAATTATACATCAAAGATTTCTGGTCTACTCACTCTGCTTTCCTCCACTCTCTGGGTTAAAATCCAATACAAAAATTGCTTACTATTTCTTCGCCAGTATTAGTCGAATTAATCTTATAATGTCAGCTATTAAATATTGCTACTTTAAATAAGCATCTAGAATGTTACGAGAAATATGTGTTTCCGAGTTATCAAACAACTAAACAAAGGTGAATCGATTTCGAGATGAACATGTGAAGAATACTTTATGTAATGTGTGTTTAAAGTTCAATACGGATTCTGCTTGAAGCTTTGAGAAGAGGATACAATTTTATTTCTTGGCCGATTACAAATGTTCCTTATTGAAAATAATAAACCAAAAGTTTTTTAGTTTTTCCAAATCTACGGTTCAAAAACTTTTCGGAATCATTTTACACAAAAGCTTTGGTATACTGATTCCAAAATACTTTATATCTTCCTCTTAATTCCTGTAACATTGTTGCCAAAGCTCAAAACATTCGGCACAGTAGTCCAGGAGGACAGCCGCGGATGGCGCGCTTTGGGCCAATTGCAGATCTAGGAGGACAAAATTCGAAGACCTTAAATTTCAATATGAAATCACGTATTCATCACAAATAAATAAAAATAAACCATTGGTGGTTTTTACTGAGCTAATACAAATTATTTTATGGCGAAAAAATTAAATTTTAAAATTATAATTTCAAAGAGAGAACACGAAACAACATTTATAAAAAGAAATACAATGTGGACATATTCAAATTAATTAAATCTATTTCCTCATCTTCAGGAACGACATTTTTTATGTCAATCGGGCTATATTGTCTTTCAAATCTGTATAAGCCTTATAATCAAATACGTCCATGTTGTGAGTATTAATAATTTCTCTTAAAATTTCCGAGGTCTTTTCATGAGAAGAAAATTTTTCCCACTGTTCAAAAAAAGTGAGCCCAGAAATTGTGTTTGTCTTGGGGATAGGGAGAGGGGGTATTCATAGCCGTTTTCGAACTAATTGTAATTAATGTTTAATTGCTAATAGCTATTAATCTAGTGAGAAAGGAACATAATTACCTGATTTAGCAGACGCCATCTTGAGCGATAACACACTGAAACTAGTTACAACTATAAACGACTATGGACCTGCTTGTTCATGCTTGACTAATCCGTAGCCTACAATGGGAGCATAATCAAACTTTGAGATTATACTTGGACATTTTTTTTTGTCACAAATTATTTATAGAAAGGATGCTTTATTACATTTAGCATGTTTTGAATGTTGTTTTCGTCCTCTTAAATCGGCTATTGGCCCCACCGTGCGACGGACGGACCGATTTTTTATTCGACTTTTGGATTCTACGTACCTTGAAACGTGAAATCATAAATTTTTAGGAGGATTTAAATTTTTTTTTTCAGGTCCATTACAAAGGTACACCATTGAAAATAAGACATTTAATTAAATACAGTTTATCAATTACAAATCAATTACAATAAATTACAAATCAATTACAAGCCAAAACAGCTCTTTTCTACTCTCAAATATAAAGGGCAAAGCAATACTCCAGCAGATCTATGATGGTATTGTATTTATTTTGTTAGCACTATTGTTAATAACGTAATTTTATTGTTTTTTGATAATTTTTAAGTAGTAGGAATCTTTCATTTTTAATTTCCTTAGAATAACTATTTTCCAATCTAAAATTATTTAAATATAAAAACATTTTAATCTTGTCTGGATGTATTATTTTTAAACTCTCTAATAAATTTTTTTAAAGAAAATGATTTTTCAGTAACTATGGGATTTAATAAAAATATGAAAAAAGGGGCATTTACAGCTTAGACCACATATGTCCATGGTTCCAATCATAAGTTAAAAAATAACCCGTCTTCAATAATTGGTATAGACATTCATTTCCTCCTCAACTTTTCTTTCTAATCAAGTTTTTCTACCCGAAATATATAATCATAAATCTTGCCACAGAAACTGTATTTTACAACCATAAAATATATAGCAAAGATAACTGCTTAACCTGGCACGCTGGGTTTTTCTACCGATTTCCTTCAAGATTAATGATGTTTTTTTTAATGTAATCACTTGGAAATAACATACGGCTATGAATCTATTTTAACGATTCCCAATCATGTATTTTCTATTAACAATATAACTACCGTAAGTTATAAAGTGCATATTTCTGTTTTAATTGGTTTCATTTACATAATATTGATTTTCCAGACAGTATCCTTATTTATTACCGCTTCCCTCAGATTTATACTACAATAACCATAAAATTTTGATATCGGTTTTCTGATTAGGAATAATTTATTGCAAATGCTACTCATTCAATATTTAATGAAGCTGAAGTAGTGTCTCTCAGCTGATATTGACCGAAATTGGATTAGATTTTGAGCAAATTTTTCTGAGAATAATTCTTTCTGCCTCAAGAGGTCAAATTTACCTGTGTAGAACAGAATAAGAAATTGTACCGAACAAATTGGCGAAAACAAAGCAATAGGCAGTAGGCCACGAAGTAGAGGAAGAAGAAAATATAATACATTTTAAAATTTGGGCAAGAAGTTCAGAAACGGTGATAAAAAAGGTGATAAATGAGGCGAATGTGAAGCAAGAGGAATGTGTGGTCTAGGCAGATAGAGGATCCTCCACACTGAATGGTGAATTGGAGAGAGAGACAGAGAGCTTAAAAAAATGTATCCCTTTAATTTATTCAGGATAATTAAAAAAAAAAACATTATTTGATATCTGGAATATAGATAATCAGGAAGTAAGACACGGTGACTTGATAGAAAAAAAGAAAAGTTTTTAATTATTACAAGCCGACGTTTCGGTCAAAATACGTGAGCCATCCTCAGGGTAAAAAATAAGTCAGAGAAATGAATATAAACAAAGTAAAATAAAAAAACAAAAATTATATATATATATATATATATATATATATATATATATATATATATATTATATTTATTATATATTATTATTATAAGAAATAATAATAATATAAGAAAAATGATAAAAATAAAAGTTAAATAATTTAGTTATCAAGTAATAATAATAATAATTATTACATAATAATTATTATCAGTGGCAGTAGTAATAATTTCAATTTCATAATGCAAGTGTAAATCATTTTACTGTCTCTTTCTTGGTGGCTAATACATATTTTTTTTTTGTTTGGCCTCCCTTTTCCTTTTTCAAACGTTTATACACAACTAAGATACATACGCATCTAAATTAATTCTTCCATCTCACTTTCATTTTCACAGAAGAAATCCTGGATTGTTGGAATGGTCTTCAAGAAGATGACACTTGCAGGCCCTTAGAGGTGAAAGTCACCCGTGAACGATATTTTACCACGCAGCTGACAAGTGAATGCCTTGTTTGAATAATGCCAGGACAGAGGTATTACTCAGAATTGAACAATAAGGGCTGAGGACAATTATTTACACCTCAACAGCTCCGGTACACCGAAGCCTCCAATACTCGACCTTTCTTTTCAATTATCTCCTCCAGGAGACAATAAATCCGCAAACGATTTATATTTAAATTTCCGATGTTGACAGTTGGTATAATTCGCGGGCGATTATCGCGTGTAGAAAGCGTGCGTCGAACTCTGACCTTTGGCTTTGTGAATAATGCATGGATCCGAAGAGGCAGTTCTGCCCTGGTGTCAATCAAGGGTTGTCTGGGCTAGATCTAGAATGACCGAGGAGCTGGGTATCTGGGAATAGACTTGTATTATAAGAGTCGACTGCTCAAGTTCATTGATCTAGGATAGGTCAATGTTATTATTATCATAAGTTCTAACTGTAATTGAAAATAATACTTCTAATTTATTTAGATCGTATATTGTCAGAAAGGGATCTTTGTGTAATAGTATGTTTAGTTTGTAATTTTTTTTTTTTTTTTTTGCTTGTTTTCCGCAGTTGGAAATTTAATTCATTGAATGCATATTTTTTTAAGTGTCTAATGTTTGACTTTAATGATAATCTCAAACAATAATTTGCCAAGAATAAGTCAGATAAAATTACCATGAAGGTAAAACAACAAAATAAATAAGTTGTTATTAGCTTCTCCACAATAACAGCTAACGTTCTGGCCTAGCTACCTTAAGCAACTTATAAGGTTATTTATATTTTTCCTGTCATCTTTGTTTGGAATTTATGTTGAACTCCTGACCACATAAAAGATTATTGACTGATTAATCGTATGATGAAAAAATATAACATAAAAAATAAAAACTTCGTTACTAAATTAAAGTTGATAAACTCTAGACTAATATATCTATGTCACTATATCGTTATTTTATAACTGTCGAATTAATGCTTGATAAGTAATAAGTGTAATGGAATATAAAAATAAGATACAAATGTTAAAGCCAGTTTTAATAAACAAGAATTATATAGTTTTAAGAAATAAAAAAATGAATACATAAATGAAAGTATTTCCAGTACAACAAAAAAAAATAAAAAAGTAGTTCTTTTGGAATTAAATTTACAAAGTTTTATTTTAACATAATTCATACCTTTTAGAAATTTTATATTTGCCATTTTGAGTATTATATTCTGAGTTTTGATATAACTGGTCCAAAAGTAAAATACAAAAACCATTGGGCTAATTTCTCTCGACACATGTTAACATTGCGAACATGACACATGACAGGAATTGGCAAACATTCAGTTAAATGTTAAGAATTGCAAATTGTAATATGTAAAGAAAAAAAATTAGTTTTTATATTTTTAGCTTACTTTACTGAAACAATTAAAGTAACAGTAAAAACATGTATGAAAATGACAAACATAAATCTTTAGCATTGTACATAATGATTTGAAAAAAAATTAGGTTTGGGGCCGTATGGTATTAAAAAAATGAGGTGTTTCTCCCTCCTCATATGAAATACGAGATGGTAAAAAAAAGTAGATTTATTTACACACACAAACTCAAAAATTAGAAAGTAAAAATACCATGATATCAACTACGTTAGCTGACTTAAGAACGATATAAAGAGTTTTCCATTTTTCGTGACCGACACCCACGCTTTCTCTTCGGTCACGGGTCATCTTGGACATTCCTGACCGGGTCTCGTACTTTTCTTTTATTTCCTTCTTTTTTTTTGTCTTTAGTTACCTGTTATTGGCGTGGGGGAGACGAGGATTATTAAAGGGAGGGGCGTGAGAGAGGGAGTCACGGAAACCACCTGTGTGGTCCGAACCAGCCTCGAAGATCTTATCTTCATCTCCCATCTCCCTGTCACAAGTCATCCGGATCATCCGGGGAGCAGCCGAAGCGCCAAGAAGACAATTTGTGTCAGGGTATTCGGTAACCAATTAGCCAACCGGTCTCGTAAATGTGCCTATGTTTTGTTGATGACCACTTAATTATAGTCTTTTAAAAGGATGAAGGGACTGTTTTATATTTTAAAGGAACGAAGCAATTTACTGTTCTTTTTTTATTCAATTTATTTTTCAGATGATATGAATGAACATTCCTTGACAGCGAGTGTGCTTGATATCGTTTACTAGCCCCAATGTTATATAAAACTTGTATTTTGTTACTTCAGATTTCTTAAATAATAATAATTATAGAATTTAAGTAAATTAACCAATTAAATAACTCAATAGATCAAATGATCAAAACAAATAGGATTATTCTTATCCATAAAATGTAAATTTTATAGGTCTTATTAAATTTAATTTTGAATTCTAGGGGAACTGCCAAAAAGAACCTCCAACTCGATGTTATATATAACATCAACAAGTCTATTTCTGTCAATAAATAGACACCTATCTATATTTATGAAATGTAATTATTAAGTGAAATTGTATTTTCCAACACCACACCTCTTCTTGGAAGATCTTCTGCATTATTCTCGAGCCATTTGTTTTGTACTAAGAAGTTTATATTCTATAATCTTTTATTGAAAATAGATATGAGAGATAAATAAATATGAGAGATAAAGATAACCATAAATTTTATTGCAATCAATTCAAGGAGTAAAACATGGAAAGAAGGGAGGGCCGACGGATTTAAACGATAGACGAAAACCATTTTATCAGTGACTTTCACACTGTTGCGAATGCCAAAAGGTAGTTGGCTCATAGTTCATAAGCTCTAATAAACATTAAACATAACTACCTAGGATTAGAAGTAAAAGGATTAATTACTCATATAATCATAATTAAAAAGTTCTTTCATATATTTCTATGCTTTGGATTGTACATGTAGGTACTTCTATAAATCATATAAAAGTCCTTATAAAATCATGCTTATAAGAATAATGAAATTAAGCGTATATATATATATATATATATATATATATATATATATATATATATATATATATATATATATATATATATATATATATATATATATATATATATATATATATATATATATATATATACCTATATATATATATACCTATATATATATACCTATACCGCTGCAACCAATAAATGGTCCTGGGTTGGTAAGGACCGTACTAGTCTTATCAGCTAGCTATTTAAGCTTGATTTTTAATGGAATTCGTTCACTTCTGCGGTAAAATCCCTAATGGTGTTATTATTATTTATTTATTTATTTTTTGCGTAGATTACGTGTATCATAATCAGTAAATCGAAATCGGTATCTTTATTATGATTTTAGCCAAAATAAACTATAAAAAAAAAAGCATTTTTCTTTTAGCTCTTTTTTCTATTTTCAGGAAATATGCATTGTATCGAAAAAAATTCAAACAGTAGTTGTTACGCTAGAATTAAGGAGGAGGGCAAATTTCGAGCAGAATTGTATTTTAAGGTTAAGAAAAAATATAGCGGAGAATAATACATCCGACATTATTTTTTCTCCACAGTCTCTACGCAAGGAGTATAACCACTCTTCAGAGAATTTAGAAAAATTTTGCATTAGTCTGCGCATTAGCATATTAGCATATTTTTTGGGATGCTTCAAATTATATGAAAAAATATATGCTCAATAGAATAATGGTGGGTTCTTCATTAATAGTCGATGGCTACATCATCAAAAAGAGACAAGGCAAATAGAAAACTGTTTAATTAAAAAAAAAAAAAAACTAATAATAAAATAGGGGAACGATCTCAGTATAAATGAAGAAAGCTATAAAACTCATTATTAATCAATATCAAGCACTTTTCTAACCAGATATACTAGGTTGACAATATTTCAAAGTACATTGAAAACAAATTGGCACGAGATATCTTCAAAAATAATATTAATTGTTATTTGTAACATTTTCATAAAACTATAGACACGAAATAGGCCTCGATTCCAGTAGCCACCGCACTTAAATAATATTTCTATTTTGTCCGCGGACCATGGGAAATATTTACTTTCAAATTAGTAGAAGCGAGGAGGGTTAATTTGAACTTGGTATTTATCTTAGCGGAGAGCGGCTTCTCCACTCGATTTCAGGACTATTAAACCGGCCAACCTCCGTCTGCAATAAGCAATTTAATTGTTTAATTGTGCTTTAGCAACTCCTTTCAATGCTGGAGCAAAGATTCAATTCCCTCGGGCAGTTAGGTGCTTCTCTATTATTATGTTATTTACGTATGTATATGGCAGTGTAACTTAATTGGCTAATTAATGGCTTTTAACATAGTTCGTACGGTTTTTGATTCCATAGCCAGTTCTTCGCAGATTCCATGACCGAGAATGAGGCTGCTAACCAAAAGTGGTCATCTTCGACCTGAAATTTCAATATTTGGAAGGAATTAAAAAAAGGGCGGAATGATAGACTGTCTAGAAGTCCACTGAGCACCAACAGACCATGGAGGAAAGCTACCGAAGATAAACCATTGAAAAGATATTCTGAAAACTGTATGATCGAAGGCGCATAAGCATTGAAGATGTTTTTAAAAAAAAACGGGCAGCGACTTAACAATAGTTCTGTTTGGCTAGCATTGATTTAAAAGCTATATATACTACAATATATACTACAATAATGCAATGCAATGGAACTTAAATAATACGAGATTTGGTTAAGGAATGTTGAATTCTACAAGAAACAAGGGTACATACCTGGTAGGTATTGAGGGTTAATATGGCTTACCTGTTGGGATTTTATATTAATCATAAATAAAATAAAAATATTGGACGGAGAATCCTCAGATAGCCTAGCTAAATAAGCCTTATGTTAAAAATCAACAATATGAAATGGTGGTTTCATAATGTAAATAAAGATATGTTAGAGGTTTTTATTTTTTTAAAAAGATAAGCAAAGTAAGATTTAAAATTCCTAAAAGTAATTTTTAAAAGTTACTAAAAAATGATTAATTTATTGAATCATGGTTAAATTATATCTTTTGGAAGTTTTTAGTAACTACTCCTTCATACTTCTAAAGCATTTATTTCATTTTGTGACGTTTTCGACTTGTATTATCCATTATCAAATATCTAAAAACACATATAATTTACATTATACTCTTTCAGCATAATATTATATTAACTATTTTTTTCACTATATTTATTAAAATATTGGTTTAACATTGATTGATTTATTAATTGAATTATTACATAATTTCTAGTTATTAGGGAAGATTTAATTAATTTTAACATTTTTATAAAATTGTTGTTGACATTTCGAAGTATTTCATCGTCTTCAGGATCTATATTTTCTTTAAAATACGCAATGTCCTCCCCATTTCCCCACAATTGTACAATTTTACTTATCAATAATTCATAGTTCGTTATAAAATTCTGTAGAGTGAATTTACTTTTGAATATTTTGGAATGACAAGGATATAAAAGTAAACTCACTTCCCAGAATATTTTATAACGAACTATGAATTATTGAGAAGTAAAATTGTACAATTGTGGGAGCATGGGGAGGGCATTGCGTATTTTAAAGAAAACTAAGATCCTGAAGACGAAGAAATACTTCGAAACGTCGACAACAATATTATAAAAATGTTTTTTAAATATAAAGTTAATTATCAATGGGAAGTACTTCTTCATAAATTAATTAAATTAATTTAATTATTGTAAAATATAACATATGTGAATCAATATATATATATATATATAATATGGTAAACATAAGAACAAAAAAAGTCAATGAACAATTATGTGTTAATAAATAATATGGAATAAGAAGTGAAAAACATTTTAACAGTGTAGATGAAAAATATGAATCATTTTTAGAACCCGTTAACACATGCTATGCCTACCTCTTTATATAGATAGTATCATCGTGGTCTTTTGTGATGTAAAAAGCTATTTAAAAGGCATTTTTTAGGTTAAATAATTTTAGAAAAGTAGGGAGGCCAAGCTATATGAAAGCTATATTTACAATGATTGTATGATTAACGATATACACCTATCAGCAGATTTAAAGAAGTTTTAAAATATCCTGTGTGAGCCATGAACGGAAAATATCTTCCGATTTTTATTTACTAATACAGAAAATTCTTTATCCATTTTATAATCCATTTGCAGTAAGCGTTTTCGACTATGTTTGCTTTGCCCAAGTTTTGTATGGCTTTATATAATCGTTTTAAGCGAGTCCGATAGGTTAAGTTAATTAAATTCGTAAAATTTTTCAACAAGAAATAAATAAAAACAGATTACATTGGACAGGCCAAACTTTGTTAGTCTCGAATTTCAGGTCCTGGAACCGTGCAGATTTCCATACTTCCCACAGTTGTCTAGAAAGGATAATGTATAGATTCCCGGGAGTAGGCCCGTAGCAGGTAGATGGAGTGTGGGACATCTGGTCTTAGGGGGCATTTTGTCCTGTCTGGTCTCGGAGGAAGGGAAAAATCGATTTACATATAAATTGGAGACTACGTCAATTTGTGACCACACTGATAGGATTAAGTCCGGCAGCGCTGAAGTCTTGGTCAAACCGACTAGGGCTGACAGGTGTAGGGCAGAATCACGCCACAGGGTAATCAACTCATAATTAAGAACTTCATCGGTTATATAAAGAGAGCCATACTGGTTAAACTCAACTGTTAAAAGGTTTTGGCTACATATAAAGCTTATTGCTTATACAAAAAAAAAAAAAAAACACTTTTAAATAGAAGCTCTTTGATTTTTCGAATATGATTCAAATTTATGTGTATATATGTAAAAATGTACGTATCTAAAAAAAGATTATTGGATTTCGAAGGTATCGTGAACAATGTTTTACGTGACGTAACAGCATCAATTTTTTATTTTAATCCAGATGTAGTGCAGTAACACCAGCTTTAAATTAATTACTTTATTCTTACAATTTATAGAGATTAGGGGTTTAAATCGAAAATTGCTTTTCAATCACAATGTATTAATTAATTTTAACTTTCGGTAACAAAAATCATATCATGCATTTTTGACTAATATTCACCTGGCGTAGACAAAATATAATTCACCAAACATCGCTAAACAATTGAAATAATTGACACAATAAGAAAATGAATAAAAAACCTCATTGAAACATAATTACCAGTGCATTCTGACAAAGAGAACGGCCTTAAAAAAATGTTATAAGCGAAAGTAACAAAAGTTTATCAATAATTAACATTTAAAAATGAATATTTTCTTGATATAGATTCCACATAAATATTTTCGAAATATAATACTGTCTACTGAAATAATTTAATCTTATTACATTAGAGTGGTAAGAAGAAACTTACAAAGTAGAATTTCATACATCCTTCCAGTGATACAAAATATGATTCCTGACAAAAAAAGAGAATATCCAGGATATGTGAGCTATTCCAGACTATTCAGTCTATTCCAGAAAGATCACTGCTAGAGATTCTTTTCAGGTACTGCCTCTAACCTCTGGTCTATCTCAAAGAAAATTCCAGTAGAATTGCTTTATTCTGCAAACGTTTAAAATTGTCTAAGAGTTTATGTTTGCTATGTAAGAACTCTATTTCAATGGTTATAGGATGTAAGTTATTGAATTAATTCTTATTCAGTTATTATAAGTTATCACTGTTGATAAATAATCAAACGAGTTATAATAATCAGTTATATTACACTTGAACAAGAACTTTGTACTGAATAGGTTTAGGAATGGCGCGACATCGAAGTATCAGTCTAGTTTTATTTTTTAAAGATGAGGAAAAATATTTGAGGTGATACAAGTAATATTTTTCAAAAATCGAATTAAGTGCGGTTATGGATCGATCGGTAATACTGGTTAATGTTGTTGGCAAAGAGGTACAAGTAAATGTCTGCCCTGTGCTGAGATCCTGTAGAGACAAAATTATCTACTTAAAAAATCATGTGTTTTGTTTGATAGACAATGAGCAAAAGTTACACTTTTTTTGGTCACCTAACAAACAGTCAATAGTCTTGAGTGATCGCTTCCTATTATATAAAAAACTTGACATTTTAAAAATCACGAAACATAAATTCCCTGCTTTTCTGTGTTGTATCCGACCATGGGCCAATATGAACTTTTTTGTTGCGCTAGAGGTCTACTATCATCTCTAATATCACCAAAATATTTTTCCGCAAAATATGATTTTTTGTATTTTGTACCTAAAATCGATTCAGAATCACAAAAATTATACGAAACTATACCTTACACGACTTAATTTGGCCAAGCTGTTTTGCGAGTATAAGCCCCCCATTTTGACCTCATCAAGAAAGGGTTGTTCACCGAAAATTTAGACGGACTCTGCAGATTTCGATCCTTACTAACAAGGCGAAGTCATGACCAAAGTTTCATTAATGTTTAGTTCAACGATATTAAAAGGTGCATGGAATTAATGTTTTTCAAAAAAATATTGCTCAATATTCAAGGGATATCCAGTGCAGCCAAAACATAAGTATGATATAAATATACATTTTTTTGGGAATTCATCAAAATGTTAAAAATGTTAAAAACTTTGAACTGCGTTTTTACAAAATGATGAAATTGTCACTTATATTCCTTGACTTCTCACCTACTCATTTAAAATTACAAGATTCTGGTAAAGAAATTACCATTACTATTGAGCCGGTGATAGTAATGATGAATGCTATAACGACTCCTTAAAAAAAAATTAAACGAATAGATCACTGGTGATTGCGGTGCAAAGCGAGTTGCCATTACGTAGTATTATTTATGAGTACATTAAATATATATATATATATATATATATATATATATATATATATATATATATATATAAATATACAAAGACGAGAATGGGTTTTAGCCAAATCTAGTTTCCCAAAATATTTAATATCGACTCTCTTTACCTAGTCGTTTCTTTAACTTGGGCATCCTGGAGACCTTCTGCATACTTATCCTAAGGAGGACTCCATCTTGTTGTCACTACTTGTTGCAACTTTTCTGCAGTTTTCGCTATATCATCTGTATTGAGAAGAAGTTGGATCACCACAGACAAGATGACCCACAGACATTTGCCCCAGTAACGTCCTCACAGTTCGCCTTTTGTATATTGGTGCTATTTCCATCCATAAATATATAAATAGCAAAAATATCGTGGTTATAAAACATGATTTATGACATGTTTAGTACTAATATATCATTGATATAGTATAAAATGGCATTATCAATGACATTCCCAGAGAAAACTATTCAGTTATTCGGATATTGAACATGGGGAGGAAAATCGATTTCAATTTTTCTAGGTAAACAAAACAATGATTCGATGCCACTATTAATTATATCATCGATGGAAGTCCACTTCCGCTATTTTGAATACACACTCATTCATTCCGGAGTGTCCATAGAATCATTAGCTTAACATAGTTATTTGGAGCTGTTTATAGATAAACTACGGTCGTTAGGAAAAAGCTATTGGGATTCCAGAGTTTTTTTGTCACGCGTTAGAGCGCCGGGAGAAGCGCTAGAACCATGTGGTCGGTCCCAACTTGACCTGACTATTGAGAACAATGTCTGCAGTGGAACACGATCCATCACCACAGCCCGTGTTCTCTTCGGGCCTGCCTATTCCACTTCACTGGGTTCTAGTCTGAAAGGAGGTCGTTGAAATTTTGTTTTTGGAAATAATAGTCTCTGGTAGATGAGGCCACCTTTATGGGGGAACTAAATAAAATTTGGTGAAAACGTGAAGGAAAAAAAAAATTTGGTTAGTTTGTAAAATGAGACGAAAAAATAATCCAATCCTGATGTATAAAAATATTTTGTTAAAACTATATTGCTATCAGTGTTGCAGTTCCTAATCTAATGCTATGCTTACAAGACATGTCAAGAAAAAATTAACAAACCGACCGATTTAGCAGCAATTTTAAAAATTAATAAAGTACACTGAAAAAATTCATTTTTTTGTTTAAGAAAAAGCTAAAATGTAGTGTTAAATTTTATATTAATGACATCCTTGAAACAGAAAAGAATATAGGAAGACTGAATTTGAAGAATACTATAGAATCAGTACGAACAAGATAAATGAGGAACTTAATGAATTTATTAAATGAATAAATAAAAACTATACCCTACATTTTATATAGATATAGATAGATAGATAGATAGATAATAGATAAAAGAACTTTATTCTGGGACTAGGTCCCTTAAGAATTACATGAATGAACAATATATGAATGAACATATATATTAAATAAAAGGTATAGTTTTTATTACATATATATATATATATATATATATATATATATATATATATATATATATATATATATATATATATATATATATATATACATGTAAAATACACAAAAAAATATTATTACATTAGTGTTTTTATCCAATTTGATTTTATCATATATTTTATTTTTTGAAGTTGGACATCAGTATGGTTGTGTTTAAGATGCATTTTTGTTTGATATTTAAATCAGTATGGATTTGCCAAACATGCAATTATTTTTTATATTTTAATCAGCATGGTTGTATTGAAGATGTATTTTTATTCGATTATTTTAATACTTTTTAATATATAGGTATAATTTTAGTAAGTACATATTTATAGTAGCAACATGTAAATCTATATCCATAACCAGTTGCCAAGAACGAATAATTGAATCAGTGTTAAGAATATTATAAAAATAATAAATCTTGTGGGTACAATATGCCCATAACATAAAACATAACATACCCGTGTAGTCAGACTCATGTAGAAATGCAAGATCTAATGTGCGCGCTCACCTGAAAGGAAAAATAAATAAATAAATAAATGAAAATTCACATTGTAAAAATATCATTAAACTAAAAATAGACAATTAAAATAAAATTTAGCGAGATAATTAAGGTTAAATTAGCAATCGACCTTAACCAGTTTGCACAATCCAAAATGAAAAAGCACCGAAGGTCAGTAATAATCAAAAATTGAATTTTTCTTTATCCCAATTAATAATAATTGTTGATGTTTCACATCCTGCACGTATCTTGTTTTATGGCATTCCAATAGCACAAGACAGTACAGTCTTTAATGCAGAGCATTTTGAGAAAACGTTTTGGAAGATAAAAAGCAGCTAATATAAAATAAATAATATAACGGTAACTTGAGTCGTTAAAATGAGAAACGATTGGTAATTTTTGGTCGACTCTTCAAATTATTAAAAATTTGAACAGTATTAATATTTTTGGAAAAAATAAAATACAATGATATTTTCTTTTCTTCATTAGGTGAACTGAATTTGATGAAAATTTGAAGAGGCATTTTGAAACAAATAGGAACATCCAGAACATTAAAAAAAAAATAGAAAAAGAATGTGTGATGATAAATATTAAAATTCTAACATTTACTATTTAAATTAAAAACTTTGGAAAATTCAGTTTTAAAAAAAACAACATGAAATTAACATATTAATGAGAGAGAGAGATAATTTATTCATAGAATAAATTTTAGAAAAAATAAAATAAAATAAAATAATCATAGTAAAATAAATAAATATTGTGAATGGTCTGAATTATAAAATAAAACAAATACTTAATCGATGCGCCCTCTTTTTTTCTGGCTAAAAGCGTTTGTCGAGTATGTGAAAACTAGTTGCATAAACTAATTCGAACGGACAGTTTTACTTTCTAAAACATTCGCCATTTTATTGTCCGTAATTAGCCAAGGTAAACACGAAATGCGGCGTAAACTTTAAAGGCTTCCATTTACGCCGAACGCAGTTAAGTCTTCTCATTTCGTGGTTAGTTACGAAACTTTTACGAAAGGCCCACCGTAACAACCGGTGTCATATTACTGTCCGTTTTATTCTCTTCGATGGGAAAGTGGTTTAGAGAGAACCTGCTAAAGGAGAAAAAACTTTTTATTTCGTTTTTTTTTTTAATCTCCCAATTTATGCGCAAGACATTAATTAATTGTTGTTAAAATCTTTTAGAAAGAGGATTACAAGGGCTTGTCAAATTATAAATTCTTTAATACACGTTAAGCCAAAGTCGAAAAATGACAGCTGCTGTAAAAAATTCGCCCCTTCATTTTTTAAACAGGCCAAATTAAGCGCTACAATTTAGCAGACATCTGACATGAGAAAATTTAATTAAAACTGTTTCTTTAATAGCAATCTCCCCATAATTTTGTTTACGGAGTTGCAATATTATTTATTTTCTTTATTCATTCATTTACTAAAATCAAGAAGAAGAAAAAATATAATTGGAATATAACAAATAAGAGATTACATACTGTGAAACTTATTCTCTGATGCAATTCCTTATTAGTGTGGAGCAGTGGTTCACAAACGTAAGGACATTCCAGCTGGTACGCGAAGAGCCAAAAAAACGTCATGAATAAAATCATATTTATAGAATGTTCAAAGAGCGATAAAAATTTTAAAAAAAATTAATTATTAAATGTATCAATTATAAGATAAATAAACACGAACTAAAATTAATAAAAATAATTGAAGATGGTCACAGTAACACTCAGTGTTGAAGAGGGTAAAGAATCAAATGAGCTCCATCACTCCTGCGTTTGCACGAGTGTTTTCACTCTCTATAGTGGTAGATATTTTTTCTTTTTAAAATTAATTATAAATATATAAAATATATATAAGTAATATATATATATATATATATATATATATATATATATATATATATATATAAGTAATATATATATATATATATATATATATATATATATATATATATATATATATATATATATAAATATATAATATAAATATATAATAAATTAAAAACCCCAAGTGTAAAAGTATCTGAGAATTCTAAGGTGACCTCCACGAGCGAAAAACTAGCACATGTAAAGGCACCTATACATTGATACCGTGATTGCAAGTAAACATTGAAATAAATAAACTTTTTTGATTTTGGCTTTTTGAACATTATTTTCAATTTATTATTTTCTTAAGCAAAATTGCTGTAAACGCAGTGACATTAAGTCTGGGAAGAGCTGGTGCAGAGTTTTGTAAATCATGAAAGTATTTTTTAGAAGAACATTTCGCATGGGCATTTTGGATTTTTAAAATTGGATATTTAAATCACCGGAATCGGTCATGTTCACGGAATACATAAAATTACGAAATTTAAAATTGTAATGAATTTAATGAAATATTAGTTAATTATCTTCAAACACTAAGGTCATGTTCGCCTTTACTCTATAATAGTCCTGTGCCTACCTAAACATCTCTTATTCACTTCATCGCCAGTTTACATTAAATTTAGCTAAATAATTTTTATTTCTAAATATAATTAATAATTTGTTTTCATTAAATTTATATTTGAAAACACCGCATTTCATTCGTTTAGTAAAGTTTTCATGAAATTTTTTGTAGGCATAGACATTTTTATGGAAGGACTTTAAAGGATTTTAATGAAGCACCATAAGAGAAAAACTGTTGTTGAGTTCAGCTTGATTATTAACCACTAATTTAATTAATTTATCGATATTTTAATAATCTATTTATTATATTTTGTTGAGAAGAATTTTTAATTTAATATTCTTACAAATATTCTTAAAAATATATACAACAAGTATGAAATTAATTCTTAATGCTTTGAGTAAGTGCTTTAGACCTCAAGATGCCACAAGTCCATTTTGATTTAAAGGGTTTACTAGATTAATTTTTCATGTTTCTACAAAATAAATTAATATCAGAACCTGATCATATAATCGGCGTGTGGTTTGCTGAGATTCTATATATAACAAGATTGTAAAAATGCACTTTATATGTACAGTTTGAGAAATGCAGATAAGGTCTAGAGGTATATGCAATATAGAATAGAGGGCTGGCGGTGTCGCCTTGCAGATGCGGACAGCACAGACCATTACAGCAGCTGCTCTCCAACACCATCACGTAGTCGACCTCCAACCTCTTATCGCCAGTAGGCGCTTATTGGGAGTCCATCTACTTCTGCCCAGTTTGTCGGATGAAATAGAATACTACATCGAGGAGAGTGCTTTATGAAAAAGAGATAGTAACGGTATTTGAAAAAAGAACATGACTATTGTGGAACAGACAAAGCAACTTGACAAGGCGTATTATTTGGAAGGTAAGCAGGAATTATTTTTAATCTCAGTTATGAATAAAACAATGGTTTTATGTTTATGGATATTATTTCTTTTGATTGTGATTATGGAAAATACTTTGATGCAAATTAACAAAATGCTTAGTAAGGAAGAAAGACAAAAATTAAGAAATATAACACGCAACGAAGTTATTGCGTGAAGAAGATAAGTAATCAGAATACAAGTAAAATTAGGTGCATGAAAAAGAACAGGATTTATTTTCAGTCATTCCGTAAAAAATGGTTACAGTTATCAATGAAATTAGGGTCGTAAATAGCAGGTGGCAAGTGCTACGGGTCCCGTAGTGGCCCAAGAGGGGGTCGTGAATTGGCCATTATAACAATAAAATACAATATAAAATTATATTACACGTAGTAACAAAATGGCTGCAAAGGGCCTCCAAACCACACTTTCACCACTAAACGAAATATAGCATAGTAGTACTTTAATTACAAATTTATTTATAGGCATTTACTTGATATTATAAAATAAAGGCAATAACTGTACTTTATGATGAAGAAAATATGACAGTGGCTTGTGAAGAAACTGCACATTATTAGAGCTCCAATAATAGTTCTATAGGTTTTCTTGAAGCCATCTTAATTTAATCCTCCAAGGATTGCCAGAAATCGATTGGAATACAATGTTAGAAACTAGTAGGCTTGAGTGAGAGTACGAAGTTTGTAATGGAAGGATAGACATCTACTGCTGACGAAATCAGCAATTTACGGAGTAATAACGTCATCATAAATTATTTAATTTACGACATAATAAAGCATTAACGAAGGATTTTACATTGCAAGGATCGGATGCGGGAAGAATTTTGAAGCAATGAAGCTCAACTCCTTATGATCAGATTAACCTGATTTTGCGATGTAAATCAGAACACATTTCGTATAAAATCGAAAGTATAGTTATCTAATAGTGTTGTAACTGCCGGTAACGAGGAACATTTTCTGGTCGTTTTGAATCTTGTATATGGATTTTAAGTAAGTCTTATATCCAGATTGTAGTGGAAGGGATAGGTAGTGGTAAATGATGCGGGATGATGCGGTAAATTTAAGATGTCCAAAAAAATTAATCAGAACATTTTATAAACGAAAATAACAGAGATTTAATATGAAAAATATTTAAGAATTTTTTTTTAAATCTAAGGTTAAATACTATTTCAAACAAAAAAAATCATCACACCATATTAAAAAAAAAACTGTCCGTAAAGAAGAGGTGTTTTTGTTTTTTTCATTTGAAATAAAATACATCATTCGTTTAAGTTGTAATTAACTTATATTAAGTGCTCATAAACTGGATTCAATGCATACTTATAATTATTACACAATGATTTCAGTTTGGAATTAACATTATTTTCTCAATGACAGTGTACTGCGAAGTAAAGTCACAACTGTTTCCCTCCCACCGTTTAAAACAGCCGTCATCTGTTAAGCTTTCCCCTCAAGTGGCTTCCATTATTGATGAACTTTAAGGCGGAAGTCACTGGGGGAAACAACGAAGAGGGTGCAACTTTTCCGATGCAGTCGGACCGGCGTCAGGTGTCTGCCGAAATAATTAGTACAAGACTTTGCACTATACTCAAGTCTTCGAACTCCGGAGAGGGAAAAGAAAAATGAGAAGGCGGGGCAGACTTCACAGATGGCTCCGACTTCCTCCTCCTTCCGGGAGTACCGCCAGTCATCCGACGATTGGGGTCATCCGGAGAGACTTCCAGGTGTCATTGAGGCCATCTCAGAGGCACCGGGATAATCTGGACTAAGTATAGGTTACAAGAGACGGATGGTATTCTTGAAAGCATTCGGCTCAGCGTAATGATCACTTCTGCACAAAGACCAGGAACTAGTCGAGATGAGTGGAGTCATCAGAGTCAGGTTTGTAATTTCTTCTCTTCAAACGATGGAAGGAATGCTACGAAATTACAATCACGAGATTTTAATTTCAAGGAGAAGCCAAACATTTAAAGAAAGAAAAAAAAAGAATCAGAAAATTCAATTCGAACTAAGAAAATAATTTACAGTTAATATAGCATTACGCTGATTATATAATACGCTATGGAAACATATTACCCATGAACAATGATTATTTCACGTAATTACAGTTAAATAGGTTTGAGGCATAGAAATACTAAAAACAATAAATAAACTGCAATCAAAATCCATAAAAATAGCATTAAATAAAAGAGTGACATAGGCTTAGTTCGCATAGTTTCGAAAAATTAAGAACAAGTGGCTGAGATATGGGTAAAAATAGTCTTGGATTAATCAAATATGGGAGTTAAAAAGTAGTGCTGAATCCTGTTACAGTTATGAACTAGTCTCTACTCCTGAGATAGCCACCTGACATCTATTAAAAAGATAAGTAATTACAGCATTAAAATATTTTTTTTTTTTATGAACAACATTATCCAGTGAAAGTTTTCTTAACAAGGGAACACAATTACGTGACTATTAAGATTATCCTAAGGATGACCGATAAATCTTTATGATAGGGATGTTCCACCATACTCATGTTTTGTTTATATGTATAAACAGAAGTTCAGATTAAATGAGGTAAACTATAGGTTTTTTGTAATTATTTTTCCATAGAGAAATACGACGAATCATTTCCGTGACGATTTAAACTTGAAGCACTTCATAAATGCTGTTAATGCTGGACGGGAATCGACAAAAATATAATATTATTTTAACTATGTTTAGAAAAATGAAATAAATGACCAGATTGCTTACGGTGATGTAGGTTATCCACTTTCTTATGAGACGAACACAACCATCACACATTTCATGTCAGACAAAGCAGTGATGGATTGCTTTGAGCAGACGCGGGGCGCACATCCATCCATCCATCGTGCGAAGGATGCGTACTACCACCCACATCTGTTCCCGGAACATCCACGCAGAACAAGTAGGTTACGTCAGCGTCACAACAGTAAATGATTGTATCCTTCAAGATTATTACGTAAAGAAAAAATCATTATTTACGCTAATAGATATAATAATAGTGAATCGATTCCCAACTCTATTAATAACTGTATTCCGAATGAGTTTTATCTCTAATGGATTGCAATAAATCTCGTAAATATAACTGAGTACCTAATTGAACAGTTATAGGTCTGTTATAAACATGAATATTGAATTACATAACCTTAAAAGCCGTGCACATAGTAAATCTTGAGCGTTTCAAGGAATGCTAAGCCATAACTTTTTATTTTTTTAACATCAACATTATATTCGCATCTGTAATTTAAAAAAGAACAATCAGCGAATGTAATACTATAATGATAATTGACATGATAAGGCGTGGGTGAGCCAGCACCAAGCGACACAACCTCCAGACCGGCTTATACCTTGCTGGTTAGACAAGATACCTCATCCAGCTCCTCTTCAGACTTCACCGGAAATTCGAATGCTGTCATGTCACATACTTGCTTATTATTGTGTCCATATAATTTGCCGTGGAAATGTCTATAGATTGGATGAATTGGGTATATCACTATATTTACGTTTCCACGGAAGGTTTCGTTTGACACATAAAGAGGTGAGTCTGTTATCAATCTATGAAATTTTAATTGGGATGTCTGCATTTTTTTAATGTGTGCTTTTTTGGCGGATACATAAATTTGGGGTGCATATATGTTTTATCAATATAGGCTTTAACAAATAACTGTAAGTATTAATTTTATGTTTAATGGTAATTTAAAGGGTCTTTGTCGTAGGAAGTATAGCAGTCTCTGTCGTAGTTTTAAACGTTTAAAAAATGTCAGCCCCATGTAAGTTGTCTATTAAATGTTAATTCTAAGTAAGTAAATTTGTCGGTTTGAGATAATGGTTGATTGCCAATATACTGGTGAGCATGATATATGTTGGGATTATTCAGAATTCAATTTTGTTTTCCATCTTTTGTCACATAAGACGATTTTAAATATGCTGACTACATATTTATGGCATGACAATAATTTGTAGAAAAGTTTGTAGAAAGCTGGTAAGTTTAGGCAGAGTATTTGGAATACAAAAATCGCAAAATATTTATTTTGAAGATATAGCAGTCTTGGATGCCTCAATTTAAAATAAATAAAAAAATGAATTTAAGAGAAAATTAAACTATAATTTCAACATCTAAAATTATAGAAGAGTATTTTTTTAAATACTTACTGCCCCTTAACGGCAGCTAAACTTAAAGTCCTAACTTAGGGACAGTAAGTTTCCATTCATACTACATATAAAAATTAAAAAAAAAAAAAAAAAAAAAAAATACGCATATTTACATAAAAACTAATTTTAAAAAATATGTACCTATGTCACAAATGAAAAGATATTGGTAGATAAATTTACTAATAACAAAATAAGTTTATCTAGATGTGTTCAAGAGACGTAAATGACTTTTTTTGAACCAAGGAATACGAGATCACTGGTTGGGAGGTACAGTTCCAGATATTCATGAAGATAGACGATCAATCGAACCATAACTTACAATAATTCCAGGAACCACGAGAAGGGTTGGAATACCATGCATATTCAAAAGCGGATCACCATCTACAATTGTCCAATCTCAGGGTCGACCAATGGTGGTCTGGAACAATGCATTTCCAGGAATACCACGTCCAAGGATTAGGATCAATCAGAGGAACGAGAATACAATACCGGTATATAAATAAGTCTGGTAATACAAATTTATACGTAAAATTGTAAGTTATTTTATTTTTACATTTAACTTTTTATCATCAGTTTTCATATGTAGTCAAATATAAAGTGAGCTCCATCGCCTATAAAACTGATGCGTTCTAACGGAGGGTGCTTAAAATGTAACGCAGTTACAGTTGAAAGGAAAAAAAAATGAGCGCTATAGGAATAATATAAGAAAAACAAAAGAGAAAATGGAGTTTAAAAAAGGAAATGGTTCTTTCTACAATTGAAGAGCCCACGGAAAAAAGTGTAAATTTCGCCCGTAATGCATTTCCAGAAGATCAAGTTTTAAAATTTGTATGTCCTACTTTCTTCAGTCCATGGGGATTCCTCAGAAGTTTCTTACAAACTGGCCATTCGCATTTCCGGCAATTTCTTTTCACCATCTTATTCTACTGAACGATATGAACATATTGATGAGTATAATTCCATTTCTGAAAAAATGCGACCCTCTCCCTTTTTTCCATTGCTTATTGAGTGTTCGTGAATTGAACTCCATGCATATCTATAAACACAAGTATGAGAGTTTGGAATAAACATTATTTTCTCAATGACAGTGCTTTGTGAAATTGAGTCACAACTGTTTTACTCTCACTCTTTAAATATTTTGATACATTGCGTAATTGAAATATGTTTATTTTTATTGATTTGGTAAGCATGGGGGTTACACTGAATACTGATATAATCCCTATGAACATTATTAACAAAATATCATTTACTTAAAAAATAATCCTAATTCATGTGTAACATAACATACCGTAGATGTACAGAAAGCGATCCAGCCAGCAGATAAAATTGGAAAATTCGCCTTTAATCTGACTATATTTTACTCTTAGTTATGTTATTCTATTATTAAGTATAAGATTACACCAGCATATATCAAAACTTTAATCAGATCAAAATGGAAATGGTCGTTTTCATAAACGTATTGTGTAAGAGAATTGAATTTTTTTTTGTAACATTAAAGCAAATTAATAAGAGCAATGCTATTTATCAATCTGTATTGACCCTTGCCAACAAATATTAAAGAAATAAATATGTAAAATTTATATCTGCTATGAGTAAAATGTTACAGAACTGAAATTATAGTAATGATGAATATCATGATACATCAAAAGAAAAAAAAAATAATCCTTAAATTTACATAAGAGTATTAACATTGAATGATACTCAAAAATAGAGTTTAAAACATATCACAGAGGTAGATTTTCGAAGAAATACAATCATTTTTTCGTTAAAGCGCCTGGCTGAATTGTTAATAAAAGCAATAGTGTCTAAACAACGAGAGGAAATGAAAAAGCAAGTAGGAAAAAAACTCAGCACGGAATCGAATAATGATTCAGGGAAAATGCAGGGAATGAAAGAGGCAGTGGAGTCAACGAAGCTAGTTAAAGGGAATGCAGGTGGCAAAAGCGACAGCCTGGAAAAATTATGGGAAAAAAACTCCGCTGTTTGTTCCTTTCGTTATGCCATCACAGTTTTCTCTAGCTCGTTAACATTCGAAATAATTTGACTATAAGGACGGTAATCATTTCGTAACATCTTTATATTAACATTTTTTTAAAAATTAATTTAGTAGAGCAGAGAGTCATGCTTCATCTCGTCTCCCAAAGTTATTCGTTTTTTAGGAGAAATATGAGTAATTTTTAACTTTAATAGCTGACGTGATAGCAGAAAAACAGCAGTAATAAACATCAGGCTAATCCCGCAGGGAGTACTGTTGTTATTTCCTGTGCAAAGTGAAACCAAGGCTTGTCACATCATCGCCATATCTGCTACAGCTCTTTTATTTTTTTTTCAATCAGACAGGCGATATCTCCACCAAATAAATTCTGGTAAGGCGTCCACCAAAAATCTCAATCTGTCGATTCGACACCTCATGCTTCGCCTGCGAAACAAAACCCACCTAACAAGAAACGACTAACATCACCAGTGATACCTAGCTCCACCCATCCGTACAATCCTCCTCGAAGTTCGCAATGGCAGTGGCCCCGAGACCTTTAGTAAATAAATGTATTAGAGTTTTGGCCAAAGCTCTGTGCTTCTACGGCTATAGACCTCTCGCTCAGCTTCGACTGGCTTTCAATGCCAGAGACGCGATTGAGAAAGAAGCTCCTACGATCTCCCCATGCAGATTGTATATGGTATATATAAGAATGCCTGCGTTTAATTTAATTTTGTTTCTATTTATAATTTTGCTATTATTTGATTATTTTTAGCTGTGGTGTGAATGAATTCTTTGATCACTATTACTATTGCCATTAATATAGAAAGAATCAGTGTCATTAATATTGACTGAATAAGAACCTAAAAAAAATAAAAATAAAATGGAACAGTTTACTAGATTGTATCATAGATATGCATTCGATTCCTCAGCAAATTAAGTATGTAATATTACAAATCTGGACTTTGATACTCCTCATAGTTATTATTATATAAAATTTAAAAATTTTTTTTAAATAGTACAAAATAATATTAGGTATATAAGGAGCGGAGTAGCTCAGTGGTAGGGCACTGTGTTACCATACTCCCGGTCTCGAGTTCGAGACCGGCTGTGGCAGATAACTATTTATTTTGTTATCAGCCGTGGATCGACCCCCTGTGGTCACCCAGTTTCTATAAAGTGGGTACCCTTAATTGGGGGAAAAACCTGGCGGTTGAGCGTGATCTCGGCCAAATCACCTCCTTGCACAACCGTTGGCCTAGAAACAGTACGATCCTTACCAAATACTGAACCCAAGACCCTTCATGGGTTTGTAGTGGTACAGGTTTTTTTTTTTTTATATTATGGAATAGGAGTGACAATTTGGAATAAAATGGTTAGTAATGCATAATTCACCTAATAAAAATTAATACTGTTAACAATAGAGTATATACAAAAATTGTAAAATGTTTTTTTATGAACTATGTAAAGGAGGTAATTTAAATAGAATGTATAATAATGGTATTAATGTTTTTTAGCTGGCTTGTGTGCTGTGTGTGTATTCCTAAAGATGGGGCATTAACCAGAAATGTTGAGGGAGAGAGATATTATATAATTAATTTTATAATTAATGAAATGACATACTTGGTATGCAAATACAACAAACGGAATAATAACTGATATTATGTAAGAACTATAGATGTGTCGTATACATTCATTTCTGTTTTGAGACATTCTCATTACTTTCTGCATCTAACTTACATTTCTAGACCTCATGAAGACCTTCATGTGGGTCGGCAAGTTAGAAAAAAAAAAATATGAGTTTTATTTATTTACGACTACCAGCGTCTCTCTTCATCATTCCTTCATATAACGTCTCATTGAAGAATTCCATAGTCATATGTAGCACAAATAAATAAAGTAATTTAAATTACCAGTTCCTGTTGCATTTTGGAAATTATTCACCAGATGCATAAAAAAACATACAGCGCTGTATAAAAACATATAATTACATTAAAATAAACATAGACCACGAATGTTTCCATAACATTACCGCCGGCAGTATATCCGATTTCATGTATCATCAATTAATAGGCGTGCACAGAAGCCAGCTTGTAGCAGCGGCCTGTGGCGATGTTAACATGGATCTGATGCCAGAGCGGACCGGAGATAGCGAGGGATATGTTGTCGGCAATGATTTAATCCTCAATCGCCAGCGATATAAGAAATTCGCTTGACGTCCTCTGTTGTTTGGAATGCTGTTCAACTACTGCGATTAGCAGAAGCTAGGAACCGATATCAGCTTATGCTAATGCAGGCTTAATTAATTAACAGTTCCGTGTCAGTTCAATCTCAAACTTATAATCTAATGATCTCTTATACATTTTACAACTCTTTAATGATGGGAAGCTTACTTTAAGAATAGAAAAAAAACAAAAAAAAAACGAATCCGCTACAAGATTTGTGAATATTGGACTAAATTAAACCCTAGATAAATCTCCAAGAATATAATGAAGAGAACATGAACTGGTAATGGTAGAGGATGGGACGAATCCGGCTAGTGGGCATATTGCTCCTTGTTTCCTAAAGAGGATATGAATGATCAATACCAAATATTATAATTAAATTATAATTTATTTAAAGCAAAAGAAAATTTTATGAGCCTTTTTTTCTGTTTCTGCTTCTTATCGGAAATTGGAGATTTTTATGCAATAGCGATATCCCTTCAGGGACGCCGTCTTAAGAGGGTAGCGAGGAGCATCACACTCTTCAATAATTTTTCCAAATCCAAGAAATTGGAAAATAATGTGTTTTGAGAATCTACCTCAAACTGCGGTGAAAGATTTTACTTTCAAGATTTTACAAGTTTTGTAAAAATTTAAAACCAATGACAACACCTTTTAAATTAAGAAATTTGTATTTGATCAATAAAATGTTGCGTTTGAATACAGAAAAAATTTTTTGTTGTCAAATGGCAATATCCGCAATAGGTAAGTAAAACCCAAAAGAGTTGGGAAAATTGAAATATTTAATGTAGTTGGGAAAATTGAAATATTTAATGTAGTTAGGAAAATTAAAATATTGAATATGGTTGGGAAAATTAAAATATTTAATATAGTTAGGAAAATTAAAATATTAAATATAGTTGGAAAATCCGATAATAAAAAAAAATTGTTGAAATTTAGATTTTGCTACCCCACCCCTCAATAAATTGTAGCAACGTCCGTGGATTAATTTTTTTTTTCTTTCTTTTTTTTTTTTTAAGAAGCTGTCAAACCACTATTTATTTTGCATATTTCAAAACATATTAATATATTTGAATATCATGAGAACAAATTATTTTTCCTTGCAAATGAAAAATTATCATTATTTTAATTTTAATTATTCTGAAGCTTACTTCAAGGCTAAATGCCAGGCGAGAAAGAACTTTATCTTTTAAATAAATAATAGGACTACAACATATTATGATATAATAGAAGCAAAAAATTATATAATCGGATGAAAACGGATGAAATATAATCGTTCTTGTACTATCTATCAATTTTAATCTGTGAGCTCTGTTTGAGCACATCTCTCTTATTTTTCATTTTTTTTTGTTTAAAATGCTGAAGCAGGTAGTTCGTTTTATATTGCTACTTGTTTTTACAAAATAAATAAAATTTAAATAAAATATATTTCTTGAGTGGTTTATTTTTTTAAATTTGTTTTTCAAAATATCATAATTTGTAATACTTTATATATTTTTTTCAATTCTAGCAACTACTTATTATATTAAAAAACCTCAGTTAAATAAGTATATGGATGATGGAAATGAGTTTTACTTGTTACAAACAATATTAAAAACTCAGTGTGAATGTTTAAATTACAAACGTTGATAATAGGATACCGTATAAATGTTTCATGTACAACAAAAATGAAGAAAACAATACTTTTCATATAATAGGTATATGTATATATAATAATATGTATATATGCATAAAATAGGTAGAGGTATAATATTATGTAAATTTATACCAAAATTATCGGGAAAGTGTGTGTCGAATGAGCAGGAAGCCATAGATTTATTTAATTTTCCAATAACAGCATTAAGCAGAATTAGCATCCATTATATATTTTTTTACAATATTCATTAAAATGAACACAATTTCCAGTTTTCTAGCACAATTATAATTCAGTAAGAAATTTTAATTTATTGTTGTTTATTTTAATATTTTAAGTTTATGACATAGGATTTAAGAATCCTGAATTCTTTTTATTATTGTTTTATTTTGTAAATAGAAATATATTCTCTATTTATTAATTTATTTCTTGAGCCACTATCTTAAATCTATTTTATCCTAACATTATTTGCTATTGAACATTAGTTCTTCATTAACATTAAAATGTTTCTCTTCTTATTCACAACGGCGTTCCTTACTTTTTATTGTATTCCATTATTTTTTTCTTTACATATATTATGCAATACTCCCCTTACTAAATTAAAACAGAAAAGGATGTTCATAAATATTATTATGACAACTCGACATATCCTTAACGAGGATAGCATAGTACCCCTTAGGAGACTGAAGAGTTGGAGGGGGTTCCCATAGGACTATGATCGGCTGGAAAGTTAGTCAGTTCCCACGAAGACCTGTTCCGAGATTGGCTTCACGGAATAAATCACAGCACATCATGATTCGAAGCTTCGCCTCACTAATTCCGAACAATATTTCACCGATATCGTGTAGTCTGGATACTTCAGGCAACTTGGAATTAAATTGATATCCCCTTAGGACTAATTGGAATAATTATTAACTTCGACGCATCAATTACTGTAGTAAACAGTGCTTCATACGCCCCAAAAAAAATTGATTAGTGCACTCAGAATTCATACAGAGAAATCTGAAAAAAAAAACCATAGGAAGAGGGTGGGTGGATTAAACAAAAACTAAAATAAATTAAAAAATGATCTATTTAAAAAATATTAGAACATCTATGCATAGCTCTTTGTTTTATTTCACAAGGTCACTTTTTTTAATTAGGAAAAATATCAGTATAAAATAAAATAAGAAAAAATAGACAGAGAGCAATAAATAATTTCCAATTTTCGTTGAGATTTAGAATCTATCAGATTTTGACATTTTTCTCTTTTTTCGCGTAATATTATTAAGTTGGTATCTATAGTCAGTCTGATGTGATTAGAATTTTAGATATTATGCCATGCGATATGGTATGGTATGTCTGGTGTACACTTGCGAAAATACTATGATCAAAAACATTTTATAGCTTAACGTGATAAAAAAAAAAATAACACCGCTCGTTTTTAAATATAATTTTATCATGCCAAAATTTTAAAAAAACAAACTATATGTATATATATATATATATATATATATATATATATATATATATATATATATATATATATATATATATATATAATATATATATATATATATATATATATATATATATATATATATATATATATATATATATATAAATATAATATATATATATATATATATAAATATAATATATAATATATATATATATATATATATATATATATATATATATATATATATATATATATATTCAGAAAGTATTTTTCCTTTTATACCTAATTATTATTACATACTAATAGTATGTATTTAAAAGAAGAAGATCACGAGAATATATCAAGTATGCCGACTCCATTTTTTAGCATTGGCAAACAGCAATCAAGGAGATTATTATAAAAGTGAATTTGCCGGCTAAATATTTTCGTGACCACTTTTATGTAAAGAATGTGAAAACTCGCATTTTTTTCAAATTACTTAGTTACATTGATATATATCGAAAGCATATTTGCAAAATAAAATCAAATAAATACAAATATAGGGCTTAGAGAAATAAAAAGGTCCAGAGATAAAAAAAGTTATTCGCAATGGGGAAGTTAAACGTGATATTCTCTTTTGGTTTCCGAAAACTTTGCTATATTCATATTCGTTATTTAAACGTGGTGGATATGATATATTGGTAAGTGTAGGGTATTTGTTTTGGGTGAAATATTTTACTCCACGGATATTAAAATTATAATTGTTGCATATTAAGATTTTACGAAGGATTTCATTTTGAAATATTAACATACAGGATTTATTATTCTTATACAAGCTCAATAAGATTAATCTTATCTAGATGAATTATTTATTAACATGTTTAAAATATCGTGGGATTTTGAATCAGTAGATTAATTCAGATTATTTTTTCAAAGATTCCGGTCATTGCCTAGGACCCCTAATCAATTATATTTCTTTTTAAGAGAATACTACGAAAACAATAAATGTAATTAATCTCCTATTTGCCCACCTAGGTAACCGAGTTTAAACAATCGCAGAGAAGAGAGACGTATGAGGACGAAGGATTGAATAACATCAAAGAGCCTGCGTGCCGTTAAGGGGCAGGTACTGAATACGAGGGTGTTTCTGGAGAACACAATACCCGACATCTCGTCATAACGTACGGAGTAACCACTCCCGTATTGTTCGGGATTTGCTTTTGTTGTTGGAGGGGTTCCGATGGCAACTGTATGCTCAGGGGTATTTAAGTTGCATTTTCTGTTCGGACAAGGTATCGAATCGAATAGAATAAAATGGTTACTTTTTAACACCCAGAGCATTAGAAAACAAAAATACCACATCAGAAAAAATAGAATACTGGCACTGCAAGAATTAATGTAACTAATTATGGTGTAATTATAGGAAAATTTTAAACTACATACCACAAACGTCCATGGGAAAATTACATCAAATGTGATTTGACGATATTTCATAAAAGATAATTCCAACTGTCTGTATACTTGTCAAATATTTATTTTAAAGGCTAAACTGGCCATATCTCTGTTAAGGAGAAATATTTGGAAATAATGTTTCAAAATTTAATTATTAGTTGTATATTTCAATATGGTGCGGAGTAGCTCAGTGGTAAACCACTGTGTTACCATGCTCTCGGTTCCGGGTTCGAGACCGGCTGTGGCAGATAATTATTTATTCTGTAATTAGCCCCTGGATCGACCCTGTGGGATCGGGGGACGTTCTTGGGGACCATCCAGCCTCCATAAAGTGGGTACCCTAAATTAGAAGAAAAACCTGGTGGATGAGCGTGATTTTGGCCAAATGACCTCCTTGCACAACCGCTGGCCTAGAAACAGTACAGTCCCTACCAAGTACTGAACCCAAGACCCTTCATGGGTTATTCTAGTGCAGATTTTTTTTTTATATTTCAATAACGAGCAAGAATGTCAGAAATGGATTTTTCCTCAAAATTACTTCATTGATTATTGATTACAAAATAAATAGACCAAGTTTTCTCTCGATCTATTTCCCGAACAATACCCCCTCCCCAGGCAGGTAATTTAAAAACACAATTAGAACTTTCTTAGCATGGCTTTCTCGAGTAGCGTTAATTATTCAAGGCGATAAGATCGCGAGAGCTCAAGGGCAGCGATGTCTTCCTGGTTTTGATCGATTAATGCGGACTCACTAATCGATTTTTCTTCTAGCCGAGGCCTCCTGATCGCAACACTTCCTGGAAGTGTCTGGTCAGGACAGATGAGAAAAATTAATTTATTTTTGGCATACAATTATTTAAAAAACAAGTAAATGAAATATTATTTTCAAAATATTAAAGCTCTGCTGAAATCCCATGTATTCTATGCTTATAAATTGATACCTATCAATGCCTTTAAGATCAAGATGAATGAACAGGAATCACATTATAGGATATATGTACAATACAAGTTAAGGGGTTTATGCGATCCTTATCTTAAATCATGTGAAATTAAGTAATGGCCATATATTATTACACGATTTTCGTGAGAAATGATCCAAAGCCATCTCGGGACCGAAGATTTTTTAATAGGTCGTCATAAAAGTCTCTGTGCATAAAATAAGTTTTATTTGAATTTCAGTATAAAATCTTGACATTAAACTTATTTATCAGGGCGAGGGCATAGTCTTGCTGAAATATCGCTTTATAAACGATTTCCATCGACCAAGGCAGGATACTTCTCTTTTAAAACTCTTTTGAATAGTTCAAAGCAAAGCTAGACGTCAATAGTTTTGCCATCCTCATAATTCCACCAAACACAAAGCATAATCTTAAAGACTATTGTTCCCAGAATTTTTCTCATTAATAAAATGCTGAATCAATACGGCGCCGTGTTACGTGCCATGCACTACATTTACACCTTCCTCCGCACAAATTTCTTCGGCTGCACTCTTCGCACTTAGTCCTTATTTCCAGTCGTGCCTCAGAAGACCACGGATGACAATTTTTGAATGAAAGGCATAGAAAATTGGCATAATTAAATAAAGGAGCAGTCAAAGTAAACAACGATATTTTTTAATGCAAAGATTGTTAGCATCAAAGTCGAATAAGGATTGAAACGAAGACTTTAATACCAGCAATGAATTAACGCACAAAGACTTTTGTAACAGCCTAGTATTTCTAGAAACGATCCCATTTTTGTTTATTTTTTAATTTGTTTAATTTTTTAATTTATAACACTCCGCATCTACCCAAGGAGATCATTAGCGGCCTCTATTTTGTACTAACTGAGCATCTATTCGTCGCCATACCATACAAAGTGAGAGATAACTCAGATGAGATTTTCGAAACGTAATTCTACCTAGTGATTGAAGATTGAAGATCACTCGCGAATAAGTGCTTTCTGAAGTCGAATCAAAACCTCTAGACCTGAATTGGCATCTGGTTTAATTGGCTGTCAGTTTTCTCTCTTAATGGCAGGGTAATATGTCAGAGTATAATTAGATACCTCGGACATGCAACTGACAAGAGAGCAGCTATCTTAACTTGCCAACGCCTACGAACCTCCAGGCACTCAGAACACAAGGCGATGCCGCGCAAATGTCAATTGCTGTCAAATATAATTATATATAATCGAATTGATATTACTAATTCATAACTTGGCATAATGGCTTAGTGATATATTAGGTAGATACGTAGCCTAATAGGCAGGCACATCAAAACAACTGTTGCACGAATAACTAGTGAAAAAAAAAAAAGATTAGAAGTTAGAATTATTTACACCAAGTAAGATGTCGAAAGAAATAAAAAAAGTGATTATTAAATTGAATGATTTTAGGCTAAATTAAATGCAAAGAAATTCTACTTAATAAGCGAGTCAAATGAAAGAAAAAACTTGTTAGGTTTCTGTTATTCACACCAGATATTATTGTTTGTTTGTTTTTTAAGAAAAAATTGTGATACATATCTGGAAATTACGTCTCTGGTTACCTTCCTGCTGTCCTTGGTTTCAAGAAGAAATTGAACTTGTTTTTCTTGACAATAATGATGTTCTTCTAATACATAAGGTTCAAAGTGGATGTACCGTTGAAGTAAGATTTTATTCACACTTACATCTATATTAAAATCACGTTATATTTTTTATACACAAATGAACACATTATTATTGTTACTCTTTTTTTTTTTTAATAATCGTCTTTTTACGACCGTTAAAACATTAAGAGCAGTTACGATAAACTATGCTGCAGTTATATGATTATAAAAGGTTTTAGGTTTGTTTAATTCCTTCAGAGGACCTCATAAACATCGAGTCTCACCGCAGGAAAAAGAGAGGAAGAAGAACAAGAAAAGACGACAACGGATGCAACTTGCGGAGTGACCTTTGCAGTAAACAGGTTTACAGTCACCCGGAGGATCTCATAAATGTCAGTGCGTTCTCGGCTAGTGCACAGCCATTATTAGGTCCGAGGGCTTTATTCTCGGGTGCCTCGTCTCCCAATTAGTTGCCTAGTCACCCGAAGTCGGCAATGTCTCTGTTGTTTGTTTGCTTTTGGGGATTATTGGGGCTGCGTGTGGGAATTTTCGGACTTATTGCACTAGCACGAAATGACTATATATTATTATAGATAATAATATAAGATAGATGAAATATATTTAATATTCCTGTATTCTTACTTATTTTAGTATTCGATAAGGTATTATAATTGCAATTTGTGATTATAATTATTATTTGTGGAATTTGTTTTATTCAAGTTGAAGCGGCCACTGAAGAATTATCATAGATATGTATACATATATATATTTTATTATTCCTACCTTAGAAAAATTCTTATTGATAACTATAAAATATCCATTGTGATCATTAAGTCCAATGACGTCACCTATATTGGTTTTTGGGAGAAAATGCATAAAGCCCAATAATAAAATAATTCAGAATAACAAAACACCAACAGTTTTCTATTTTAAGATTATCCATGAGTTCTAAGATTTTTTTTTACAAATTGTAAGCCTTCGCATGAAGACGGGAATTCAATCTGATTTATAACCCAACACCTGATCTGTCAGTAAAAGTAATGGTGTCGTTTATAAATCGCTTTTTCTCATTGATATTGAACTGGTGATACATTTATATAGAATATATGTAGATACTTGTAGCTATCCCACCTGGAATTTTATTAGATTTCACTCCGATTCATCCAAAAAAAAAAATCGAATTTACAGAAATTTTGTTTAACATTGTGAGGATTAGAAAAAACAAGCGACCGTCATAAAAGTTCGTATCATCCACGAATTCAAATTAAAAACATTTGAATTATTCATGATCGACTGCACCACATTTCTAGTGTAAACACTGAAATAATTTATAACACGGATTCAGAACATTTTTCAATTAAAAATAAAAATAAACTAATGAGAGAAAAAATAAATTCTGTTAATTAATTCTTAAAGAAAGATTCAAAAACAAAGCATAAGCCTCTAATAAAGCGATTTATAACTAAAAAGTCAATGATTCACAAATCTAATAATTTGGCATCATCGGGACTGAAAAACATAGGTTAGCATAAATTAAAACCAGAGATAGCATACCTCACGTCAACAGCTAATCAAAGATATCCTCCTATCAAGGATTAAACAAATAGATGATAGTCACTTCAAAACAGTTTGACATATACTGAGATATAGGATATGTGTTGATATGTTTTTTGTGATATATTATTCCTGTTTAGTTAGTCGTTTTTGGACTGTTAGTGCTAATGATGCTTGAACCGTTGGCTGTTAAGTTATTTACTGCTTTTTTTGAGATATAAGGCTTTCTATTCGAATATTCCAATAATATTTAAAAAAATATAAATATTACATCATGCCATTTCAGTATAAATCAAAACGCCTTCTGCAGGCGCGCCAGATATGCAATGTCGCATAACATACTATCCGGACACCTTATTAAGAAGTTAAAATCTTTCCTTTTTTAATTAGTAAAGTCTTTTTTTTTAATTGATTTATTTTTGTTTTGTATCTGCAGTTATGCCAGCCCATATGCTGATTGTTGATAATAGTTATTAACAAATAAGAGTGAAAAAAAATCTAGAAACTTAAAAAAAAAAAAATGTGTTAGTCCGTGTTTCGTACGTATACTTTCAAAAATCTGATAACTACTCTCGTAATACTCATGAACGTAAATAAATAGGAAGTGTTACCACTCTCTTGTACTCTTCTCTTCTGTGACAAGTGATTATTAGGAATAATAATATCCTATACAGTAGTTATATTTTTATTAGTCTCTATCTTTCTTGAAATTTTAACATTAGCTTATTCATTTTTTCAGTTATTTGAAGGTTTTATACTAACTTAGGAAATTGTAAAGAATCACTGGAAAAGAAAATTATGGGAGAAATGAGAATGTAGTAGAAATATTAAAATAAACAAAAGACAGTGAAAAAACATGTGTAACATAATAGAGTGAAAAAAAAAATGAAAAATGTATTTATATTATACCTAATGATAGATTAATTGAACGCTGTGTTACGTAGCAACCCAATGTATCTGGGCAGAACTACTAGAAATTAATGTATTTCTCACTCTATAATTCATATAAGCATTAGTTTTGCTTCTATAATAGTGATATTTTTTTTGAGAAAAGTGTTTCTTCTTAAATAGAAGGACCAACTCTTCCTGTCAGTCATTTGAGATAAATGATCTCAAAGTCTGGACCACATCATAGGAGTCCCCCCGAACTCGAAACAACAGACCCTTCACCAAGTAGTGCACCGGTCCAGAAGAAGAAGAACAAGAAGTCGATGACGAAGCTGTATACTAAGACTGACAGGAGCCTTAGAATAACGGTAGGTTGTTTGTAGTTAAGGCGCATTGTTAATTGTAAGAAATGTATAGTATCGAGGTTAGACAATTATAAAATAAGTACATCTATTATTCCGTTGCTACAAGCTTCAGTATTGGATATCGTGTGAAAGAAAAAGAGAGAGAAGAAAACGAGAGAGATAATTAACGAATTATTGAAAAAAAGGTCATCTTTGAACCAACGGAAAAACGTGCAAGGCGTCTCGACGTTTATGATAGCATTGTACTAAACCCTATCTTTTAAACAGTTTTTGGCAAGATTCATATAGGTATACATTTATAAAAGATATATATGTAACTTGTAAGCTACAATTATATACATTTATATAAATTAAATATAATAATTGTGAATTAAATATAATATTTGTGATTGTAGAGGGTGAGAGAGATAGAAAAAGAGTATATCCACAATATATCTGTAAAATCTCGTAAGAAATAATGAAATGGGATCTTACGAGGTTTTACTGGTGATAAATTAATCTTTAATGTCGATTGTCGATAAATATTTAATTGTCGATAAATTAGTCTTTTATAGAGTAATTTCAGAATAGCTGTATGAAGCCTTTAATTGACCTAATCTCAAACTAAATTCCTTAAAAAGAATTTTGCATTATATATTAACGTTCAGAAGGTAAAGAGGAAAAATAATACGACATTGATGCATTTTCGCATTTTATATATGCGCTTTCCCACTTTTATGAAAATAATTCAATTTCAAGATTTGGCAAGATAAAATCGTAATATATAATGATCAATGAAGAAGTTCTTTATCATAAAAATTCGGAATACTTTTCCACAAAATTTGACCTTAAAGCAACGAACTATTGCAAGCAAAACGACGAAATATATTTTTAAAGAATTTAAGAAAAAACAACAACATTAATTAACAATCAGCGAATTGACTCGCGTAATTAATTGTCAGAGTGATAATGGCATGCCAGTCATAAAGAAGAGCATATCAGTTCCGTGGATTCGATCTAGTTAAAAGAGATGACAGGAGAGTGATAATCCTTGTACTAGCCTTAGCCTGTTCTCTTTCTGTTGTTCTAAGGCATCTGCGTTCTCACCACACTTCATATTAGTGTTCATTTTTTTATCAAATGCTTTGGTGTAATTTCGTTTAAATTCGTTAACTAAAAGTATTCGTAAAGTAATTTTGCTCAAGTAATAACTCTGATTGTTTTTAACTAGTGTAAACAAATTTTTATTTTTACATTTCCCATTTGTTTATCCATCATAGTCTCGGGGTATTTCCCCACTCCTCAGAATTGTTTTGATGGAAAACTTTAAGAGGCGTGAGCCCAAACAGGACCTCAAACATGCGTGTAACATGTCCCTGTAACAGTTTTAATTTAGTACATCGTCTGAGTAGCGTGTACCTCAGTAAAAGTCTACAATTTAATACCTGTCGTTTATTTTATATTCTTCCTTAATTCAAAAATGAAAAATTAAATCGGAAGATAAACTGCAACTGTAGAAAAAGATGCAGAGGGTAGAGCAGGATGAGACAGTGGGCGTGTCCACAGCACTAGACAATATATTAGGACCAATAGAAAAACAACGCCAGTATTTACCAAGCCAATGGAGTGCGGCGTATTCCTTCCTTGTTTATTCATCATTGATTTACAGCCTGTCTCGACAGCCGCTATTTCATCGGAACCCTCCCACTCCTGTCGCTGCCTGATGAAAAAAAGAGGGACGCCCTTCGGCCACACCGGAAAAAAAAGCAGGATCGGATGCCCGTGATTTGGCAGAGAATCGTACCAGCAGTGTCTCCCCTAATGAAAAAACTTTCGGAACCATTTTAATGGGCCAACGAAACAACAGGACTTGACGGAGTGGACGCAAAAAGGACGTAAATTTTATCGGTTATAATTCATTCGTCGTTATTTTATCAGAATGAATACAATATCGGACGGTATATCACTTTTATCGTTTTGGCTCCCTCACAGCACAAAGGGCGTTGAAATCAAAGCCTGTAGAATATATATTTCAATTAGTCTTATACTTGCTTCTATAAAATATATACATTTACTTCTATAGGAGTGTAAATAGCGAGTGACTTATGGGAAGGCGTGGTCCTTCTTGTTAGGCGAGCATTGTGTGATTTATGTAACCGCATAATATGCAGAATACATTACTGTATTGTCGACCGACCTGTCACGGTTTCAACAAACATTGTAGTCATCTATGATATACATGACATATACAAGTATATATGTACATGCTCAAATGAAGAGCAAAATATATTTGTAGATGCTTGGGGCATTCATGGTTTGATAATTATCTGATTATATCTTACCAATATTAAATGTGTAATTAAATATCAAATATCAAAGCTACACGTGTAAATACGCATAAAGCAATAAATGGGATAAATCATCGAAGTCCTAACTCTGAATAACTAATAAATAAGTGATTAACCAAGCGACCCCGTAAATCGCTAGTAATGTTCATCCAGTAAGAGTTAGCTACATTATGCTTTTTTTTATATTGTTTTATTAAAATTTTATAATATGTTATTTAAAATATTGCTTTTGAGTTTAGCGTAATATGTGATATAACAACATATCAATTTAAAAAATCATATGTGTATATATATATATATATATATATATATATATATATATATATATATATATATATATATAGTATATGCTATATACTATAGAACATTAAATTATAGACAGGCGGACTGTCTGATAGGCATGAGAAGAGACTGAAGAGACTAATTAATTATTTCATTAGATTCATTTTCGGGAAATCCAGGCGTTCCTATGTCTCCAGCAGGTATGCCGAGTTAAAGTGGCTTTACCGTTTTCCGACGGCAACATCTTATTGATGTCTATCATTTCCCATCCTTTAGAACCAAAAAGCTTCCCTATTTTCTAAATCTGTTTACCACTTGCTCCTCGGTACAATCTTTAAACACGAGATCCATGCTCATAAACTTATACATTCCTTCTCATAGATCTGCCTCCTTTAAAAAATCCTGTACCATACGTGCTACCTTGATCTGAAATTCCTCAACCATCTCCATTCGTAAAACCTTCTCCTTATCATCATTCAAACATCAATTATTTTTTTCATTTCCTTAACTATTCTTCCGTATATATGCAAGTATTAAAGTTGATTCTATGTTTAATTTGTATTGTAGATTACGCCACATAGGTATGCAAGATGTGCAATCATTCATAATTTTAAATCTAGCGAACGCTTCTGTAACCATCTAACCCTGAAAGTACTATTGTATATGCCAAGCTAATCATGAACTTTCCTATCAACCATTATACTATTTATTGTCCATACATAAGAATTATTGTTTGCAAACATTATAAATAAGAGTCATCTGATGCTTCAGGCTACGCGTCAGCAGTGCTCTTGTAATGCTCGATTTGGGATAATTGAATAAAATAGCATCTACTTGAATAAAATAGCACCTACTTGTATAAAATAGTAGCTATGACATCTGGAAAACCTTAATTAAGAATGTGATGAATTATGCTTACATAAAGTCGGGAACGAAAAAAAAGATTAAGAGCTGAGCTAAACCATAAATAAATAACTACCGTTATGATGAATGATATTTATGTATATCAAGAAGGCAGTAACTGAAAAAAATATAAAACCTTACATGCGGTGTTAAAGCGGCAGATATAATTAACAAAATATAAATAATCCGTATTTGTATAATAATTTGTAGCGTATATAAATACATGGATGGCAAGTATTAGCGGCGCTAGTTTGATGTATGGGACCAGAATGGTTCATCAACGCCTGGCTGGAACCTGTTACAGTCGAGAAACCGGCTCCAGTTACCTGTAACGGCGGGTTACCCAAGGGACTCAACTGATCTAATATTCACGGCTCCTTCTCTTATCCTCTGGCTGAGATAGGATCTCCGATTGAGCTAACGACTCGATCAACGGAGGAAGGAGGTCGTACTTCACGGAGGCCAAGATCACTTCGACTTCATTTAGATCTTAATCCCGATGGAGAATAAAAAAAAAAGTATTGATGACTCCTGGACAATCTGCGTCAAGAAGAGATTCAGATAGGAACAGACTGAAAAGTAATGCATCAAAGCTATAGAAACCTAAGTTGGTTATTGTCTACGTTGTGATTTATGTTATTTCTTTTGGAATGATGAGAAAATTACACTTAGCATATAATTTATATAGTTTATCATAATGCTAATCAGTAAGACGAAATAAACACCAATTGGCAAATATATAAAGAGTACAGAAGAAAAACAGTCTAATTCCATTTTTACGATTTTGTGTTTTTTGCGCAATATTGTAGCTCTAACGAATCGAATATTGTGTACTCTTCAGGAGAAAGCAATCTAGAAGTCTAATTTTTAAACAGAAATGGACAGAGAAAAACAATACAATTCAGTGATATAATTTCGTTCTACTGAACAAATTTTGAAGAATGGAGTTATACAGTTTTTCCCTAGTACCCTTCATATATTAAAAAAAAGAAGATAGATAATATACTCCAAGAAACGTTTAATGGATGACAATTTATTTGATCTTTATATTTCTGTTTTACTAATCATTGATTAGGTATTTGTACCAATATTTATTAATTGTATTTGATATTGAAACCATCTACTTTCGTCAGATTATTATAGGCACAGAATGAAAAAATAAAAAAATCTGTTGAATGAAAAGTACATATGAGTACAGAGTCCCAAACGTTACTTTTGCTTTAACTATTTTTTTCAAAATAGAAGTTTAAGTATCATATTTTTTTTTTTGTAATAACTAACTGCTTCTATTTTCAAATATTACAATATGCCACTCATCAAAATAATAATGATACAAAATCCATTAATGAATGTATAAATACTTAAATATAAGTTTCTAAATATTTTCGATGGCAAGTTTGTTTTATAAATAATATTTATTTATAAACATCAAAAAATCATCTTTTTTGCTTTTTTCGGTATATTTCGTACTTTAGAACGTATAAAAACCCCGTCATATAAAATGTATTAACTGATAAGGTATAGGCAATAAAAATCTCAGCGCATACATGCTAATTTGCATAATTTTATTTTGTTAAACAATCTTTTTGATACTTGTTTTTGCATTTTTCCCCCGCTTCCTGGTTTTCTTTTTTAAGTGTCACATGAGGAAAATTGCATTTCTTCGGTTTTTTTGTTTGTTTTTTTACTTCCTCAATATTTGTTTGCTTATTTGATTTCTTTTTTATCAATTCTAAAATTAATCTAATTATCTTAATTTAATTTATCACCTATCTGTTATAATATAATATTCATATTGTGAACTATGCTTAATGTTTGGCGCATATATAATACACAGCCATGTTGCTGGGTTTAGTGTATGAGGGAAGAAATAAATAAAAATTATTTTATAATTCAGAAATACAAAATAAAATATTGTTGAGAATTAAATAAAAATATTTAAAAGCATTTTCTAGTATTTTCCTATTTATGAAAATAATAGTTCTCATCAAACCGTTGTTTGATGATCCAGAGAACTCTTTCTGGAGTGGAGAATGACAGGGCAAGAAGCATACAACACAAACAACAGCTAACAGTAGACGGAACGAAGGGCCTAGACATGCATTCTAATGAAGGGCACCATTAGGGCTGTTATTATGCTATAATAGGGCATCATCTTGTCATAGGACCATAACATCCGTAAGGCTATAAAAACCGGGGAGCATGGACGAATTAAGTTTTTATATGGAAATGAGGCAGCCCTTTTCCAGCGCATTTCTCTTCTTCTTCCTTTTTCTTCATCAGGTCTCGAATATTGCAGTCGGAAAACAAACAGCCGATTAATAATTAGAAACCGTATATTAAAAACCGGGCCGAAGTTCGGGCCCCATTAAGAAACTGAGAACTTCTTTTTTTTTTGTTCTCTCCCTCTCTCTTTCCACTCCTTCATCAGGTGGAAGTCCATTATCCGGCAACAAAAACCAAAGAAGGCAGATATATTTTTTTTTTTTCATCCCAGCGAAGATGCTTTACTGATTGCTTGCCTCAGTCCGTCAGACCACATTACTAATTGCTTTTCCCCTCCTGTCCGACAGGTAAGAATCCAAGAAGACAATCATCACACCTCAAATCATCAACATGGTGTCATGAATATTGATGAACGCTTTCAGAAATGTTTAGACAAATCACTTCAATATACAAATAATGCAACATCATGAATAAGAAAACTATGGCATTGTAAAAAGTAAAAATCATACCACATTGTAATACAACTGTTAAATGTATCAGCATTATGATTCTCGAAGCACAATTGTTTGCAAAAAAATAAACAATTGAAAATAATGGACACAGTAATTTGTTCTAAATTTTATTTGCATATAAAATAGTCTCTATAGAATATAAGGGAAACTTTATTTTTTATGAGATCATAAAAGCTAATTTTCTAAAGTTGAATCTTTAATGCTTAATGGTTTCATATTTTAAGCGTATCTATACATTTTCAAATCTATAAAATACAAATCCAGACTGAAAAAATATTATCAATAAAGGAAACAAAAAATAATCTAAAGATAATATTTCTTAACTAACCATTATGCAAGGAGTTGAGTTCAGTATCCTCGCTCAACCACCAAAAGTTTCACCCCACTGAAGGGCCACATTCCTACACATAAAGGCTGAGTGTGCGCTAAGAGAGTCTGCCGATCTCAAGATCAATCCATTACTGATATAATATTAAATAATATTTGCCACATTATTCATCCAGGGCCAGGAGTTAAAAGTCAATCGGTAATGAGTTACAAGAATAATCATTTATTTAAAATACTGTTTTGACAAATGAAAAAAAAATAAAAAATTGAAACGCTGACACTTGTACAAAAAGATAAAAATGTACAGGCATACAAACAGGAAAACGTTTATTTTTAATTCTAAAATAACCAGAAAAAATGTACATAAAACATATACTCATCAACAATTAAGAATATGGTTAAATTGATAACTACATACATAAGAAAGAAAATAATATTTCATCTGCTTAAATAATATTATCAAGAAAACAAAATATTAATTAATACTTGCAGGAAATAAAATAATAATTACTTATCATTATTAATAGTAAATATTTTCAGTTACATGTGGTGGAGAGAATCTACTAAAATTTATCATTGAACTGCGAGAAATTTTGAAATCACGTGAAATTAGACTTTCACAATGTTTTCTTATGGATTAGGAACGATATATAGAGTTGGATTACATGAACAATAATTGGCTATCTTTCTATAAAGAAATCTATAATTATTTTAAGTTCGATTACATTTATAACCTGAATTTGGAAAGTGGGTAAGTTCGAATACAAAAATACGATCCGTCCACTCTTTATGGATTTTGTTCAAATGTAGAATGTACGACTGTCCTGAATAACTATAAGGTTTAAATTGCAGTCTATGATTGGTAGGCAGTAAATAAGCGACAATACAAGACAAGGCCGAGGTACCCGATATGCAAATATTCGACAAAGAACGGATTCTTTAGTCCCATGCACCTGATATATGGCGGCCCACTGATTCGTCTTTCAAAACCTGATTATAATCCCGAGATACGATTTTCACACAGCGCCGCTAGCACGTCGATTAGCATAACTAGTCCCCTTGATGGGAGGGCCCCACTTTCCAAAGGGAACCATTTCTCTGGGATATTTATGACCAGAGCAGGGTGGACTTACACGTGTAATTGAGATATTGACACTTCGCCTAGATGATGAAGTACATTTCCTGACCCTTGAATTCTCCGAAGTTTCTCACGTAATAAAGAAAATCGGGTATCATAGAAGAACAAGAATCAATGACTTATTACAATTTTAATTTCGCCAGAATCGGTTGATCATTTAGTAGCAGAAACCCATCAGTTTACCAAACCTGAACAACAACAACCCATTAAGGTTATTAAGGGTTATGGGCTGGAAGTACTGCTCCTTTATCGACCATTATGAGAGAAGAGTTTACCTCTATAAATTAATTGAATGACCAGGTATCCACTTTATAAAGGCTGGGCGTAATTCATGAAATCTCCCGTCCCCTAAGTCAATCTATACGGAACATAAAATAATTTTTCTTTCATAGCCGGAAGCCAGGATTCAAGTAGTTTACTCACTCCCCTATTTTATGAATAGTCCAAAGTTTATGAATTTTAACCCAAAATTATTAAAGATCTAAATGAATTGGTTATAAGTTTGAATTTAAACTAAAACTAAATTTGAATTTCAGAAATAAGGCATAGAAATTCCGAAATAAATTACTGCAGAAGTTTAAGTTTTGAAGTATTATAAAATGAATTATTGTAAGGATTAAAATTATTTTACTTTTTTTTTAAATTTATGTACACATTAAACACTATTTCTAATGAATGCCTGTTAATTATAATTTATTAATTCTTAGCTTTTAGTGTAATTTTTGTATCGATCAGACTCCATCAAAAGTATACATGTCCACAGTACCAGTTATTTGTAAGTTTATCTCATGTGGTAAATGGTTGTATCATCCCAACTAGGGGATTACAAATATCATTAAAAGCGCAATAAAACGGAGATATGAGCTATATAGTTAACCCGGCCATATATCACAACAAGAACTTCTTAAATGTTCTTGTTAATCATACAAGACCCAATGAAACTAGTTGCAGACAAAGCTCAATAAAATAAAATCCAGATCGAAAAGTCAAATCATATTTTATTTATTTTTAACTTTGTGGTCTGACCAGAGAAAGTTAAAATTTTAATCAATTTAAACTTAAAAAAATAGGATGTACTTTATGAGCTATAGAAAAGGGAAGAAAAAGAACAATAAGAATGACATTCCAAAATTCACTGGTTCATTACCTTGAGCTCCTACACGAAATCAAATATATGAATAAATAAAAGAGACGAATTACTTTCTTTTTTTTTAAATCATGTGCAGTGGGAAATTTTAAGCGAGCCGAGACTAACAAACGCTGACTGACCCAAGCGATAAAGTCAAAAGTGTGATGTCACGCAGCCATATAAAAATACTTGGTGTTATGGCTACGACTGCAGCGAAGAAATTTTATGCTAGCTCTAAGCAATAGTTGACTTGACCTCCGTCATCGTTCTCAGAGAGCGGATTCATACAGCTATGACTTGATGAAGACGAATTATAAGGATTAAAATTTTTAAAATTATTGTAACTTTAATAAATTGTAATTTAATTCTGTCTACGTTATCTCAGATGTTTGTTAAGGATATTTCAATATTTGTCATTTATTTTATCGAAGAGTTGAAGTCGTAAAGATCTTCAAGGTAAAAAACATTAAAACGTAAAACAAATTTTTTTTTTTTTATTATAATGTCGTAGCTAGTTTTGTTTCCTAAATATCTAAATCCAGACTGACAATGAAGGCATGAAATCAAACATTAAAATTGCTTATCAAATATATTTCTGTTCTTAAAAAATGAAAAAAAGATCATGAATGAACAATTCCGTATTCAATGTAGATTTTAAGGGTTCTTAGTTCGACTTTGAGAAAATATTTATAAAAAAATCAAGAGGTAGTTATGAATCGACAATAAAATGGAGAGAGAGTTAGCCGTTGGTTGACTCTGGAATCGAGAGACCTTTCTGGGGCACACTCAGGTTTTATAAATTGGATATTTTGTAGTTGACAGTAATCTTGACCAGAATCTTACATAGATCCGTTGCTCAGAAAACAGATTATTATGAATAACTGAACGCAAAATTTCATGATTCTAAATGGAACTTAAAAAAAAAAGTAAGAACGAGAAAAACCACTGTCTTAGACTGCTAATATGATCGAAATACATTCTCGAATCTATTCACTATGAAGCAATCGCATAAATGCCATCGGATTAAATGTTGTAAAAAAAATGTTGTCACTCTTCTCACTCAACCTACCAAATCTTGCTGAGGAAGATAAAAATCATTTTATTTTTATTATCTTTTTAATGACTTAAATTAAATTGGACACAATAATACAGCTCTGTTTACAGTTAATAATATCAAAAAAGACAAAGGGATTGCCCCACAGTCGATGAGACTGGACCTTTCTATTTGACGAATGCTTCGGGAGCCAGGGCTGTCACGAAGGGTCATCACGACTAAGATGGTCAGGACACGACCCAGGAATCCTCTTAATCGGTGTGGGTCGTCAGGGTGGAATGTCTTGTCCCTGCTACAATGGCCGCTAGAAAATGAAATGGAGGTGTTTCAGGATCTTGGATCCAACGGGTAGAGTGCTCCCACGGGTAAAGTAAGGAAAATACTGTTGCAAAAAATAATTGTGAATGCACAGAGGTGAGGGAGAATAATATCCACAATTAATTAGAATAGTGCTTATCGTGATTAAAAAACTATTTGTGAGGAGATGCACTCGCCAGGAACTGTTGCTGGTACTGGTATAGGAGGGGGGAACTAGTCCAGCAAGTGGGTCTTGTGGTCCTTTTTGCCAGCCCTTGCCGGCTACCCTTAGCCCGCTGCCGTACCACAGTGTGAGTGTCAAGATTATTAACTGACCCAGGTGGAAATCGAAACCACAACCTTCCGAACCGGGCACTCTGGAAAAATTTATTGACAATTACATCGCCGAATTATCAATGTTTAGTTTTTCTGCACCATCATCAGGACCATATTTATTGAATGATACTTATCCAAAATATCTGATGTGAACACCCTATGACTTTCTAGTACGATTATAAAACTATAAATCGGTGGCTCAAAAAATGACGCTGAATTTGGTTACTAGTTTCCGAAGATGGCTGAATCTCAAAAACGAAACTCGGCGTCGCGACGTCCATCTATTGCACACTCACGCACATAAGCTCTTGTTTCTGAAGGTCTCATTTCGTTATTATATGTCGTTTTCATTCTGTTGGTAACAAGTTCCTAAGAGATTTCTTTGTGTTCCTTGACAGCATTAGAACTGTTTAGATTGGAAAAAATTGCGTTTATAACCTTTATTGCCAAACCATATGATCTCTGTATTAAATGCCAATATACCTTTTGGTGTAAGTTTATTATGACCTTCAAATAAGGTGCTCCTTTCGGTTCTTCAATTTCGACCAAAATCTATTATATTATTTATATTAAAATAAAAGTCTGATTTACCAAACTTGAGAAGTTTTGCATTATATTTTAATGTCATTGTTGATGAAAATCAATAATGACCTTCAAGTAAAGTACTATTTCCGGTAATCATGCAGTGACTAAAAACGGAGGTTCACAACTAGATTTTACAGCAATCCTAAATATTATTAAAAAGTTAAAAATTTTTAACTTCCTACGGCTAACCCTCTTTGAGTTATGCGAGATACGTACGAATGAATGTAGAAACGAACGTACGTGCAGACTTCACGAAGAAACTTGTCAAAATGGATCCAGGAATAGCCAAAATGGATATTACCGTTAAAATCTGAAAACCGAAGATTTTCGCGATTACAATAATTCCTTTACTGCGTACAAGGAAGTCAAAAAAGTCAACATGTCAAAAAGCTGTATATTTAAATACTTTGTCATTAAAATTTTTAATTTTTCAATGTCACTAAAGGATGGCATTGAAATAGAACAGCCTAGTGAAGATGTTTTTATAAAAGAAATTTTTAATGACAAAGTATTTAAATATACAGCTTTTGTGACATGTTTTAAATGATTTTTTTTTCAAACATGACAATTTTTTTTGCATATTATATATATATATATATATATATATATATATATATATATATATATATATATATATATATATATATGGGGCAGAAGCCTGAAACGTTGATAATTTGGTGATGTGATTATTAGTTTTTCACTAGCGGCACATCAACTGTAATAAATATTTAAGTAAGATAAAATAATAAATGCATAAAACTGGTTATTCTCTCTCAATTTAACAAAAATTTAAATAAACACAAATAATTATTTATTGTTACTATAAAAAAAGAAGTCCTGATTTCCAAACTAAGCTTATAATTTTGAGTACTGCAGGGTACTGGGCTTCTTTATACCTGATCATGCCTTATTATACCTGAAAATATAATATATTTTCTTAATGCTAATACCAGTTAAACTAACAATTCATTTAATTTATACAGTTATTTTTAATGAAAAGCAGATTATTTGACAAACAGGACAGCTATATAAGTTCGGAGACTAAAGAGATGGTCTCTCGAAGTCCAATTCAAATGACAAAGGAGGCAGGAATACCTCAATACAGAGCCGATATTGGAAGCCAAGGATGAAAGGATCCATTATATTCTCCAACCATCGCCAGGACGAATCCTTCATAAGTAGGAAACCATTAAGGTATGGAACAGGGGCAGGACACACCGGGTGCTCTTCAAGTCTGAAGAGGGTGCGAAGGGTAATTTGCATAAGACACGGCTCATATGGGCGTCATGCTTTTAAGCACTTTATCGAGTTTTCAAGATTTTCACAATTCAAAGGGGAAAAAAGTATGGAGATCTTGGAAAGGGGGAGTATAGGCAGGATTCAAAATTCTTAAAAGTGGGTGATGGAGTGTAAGGGGTTTGTCAGGTGATGGCAGTTCCGAACTTCTTAAAACTCCCTAGAAGATTTTTCCAAACCAAAACAAACATTCTTCCCCTCATATAAGAAGAACTCTTCTAGATTTATAAAGTAATTATCAAACAATTACGAACATTTAAGAAGCATAAAAACAGCAAAATCTTTTAACAGTGACACAAATTTATGTGCAACTCTTTAATTAAAACCGAATAATGAAAATGGAATAAAAATATTAAACAAGATAATGTATAGCCCATAGGAAGCATTTTTATTTTCATTAGTAAAATAATTGACTATTGCCCTGTATCGGAGGACGATGGGGATGCCTTTTTATTCATTTCGTAATCCCTATAATACGATTATATTCCCGCTACATTTGGGCCCTTCCAGCGGCCCACTTTAGATAAAATGAACTAAAATTCGTTATGTAGAATTGTTTTCTAGACAGAAAAATACCATAAAAGTGAGAGAAAATTGATAAGTTTATCTGAAATTCAGCGGTTTTCAGCACCTCCACATCCCAGGTTGAAAATTTGTTTGCCTATCGAGTTAGTATTAGTGTAGTCTCAACGTTTTTCTCCCACATTAGTCCTCCAATCCAATAGCATCATATTGGCGGAGCTCTGCTGCACAAGCTTTATTTAATGTAATTTTTCTAAATAGGTTTCTGTTTAAAATTTATGTAGAATTAAATTTTTTATTTTGAAACTACAAATGTGTTTGAAGACATTTATGTTTCGGTTTATCCCTTCCTCGGCATTTGAAAGCGGTTACGTAGAAAAAAAAAATTGAATAAAAAAAATTATTTGTGAGTGCTATGGAGTGGATAGCCCTAAAGCATTCTGCGACAGGAGTCACTGCCCAAAAAAAGCCGGCACGCAGGTGGAATTCTTGTTCTTGTGTCGTAATCCTGCGCAGGGCCTCCGACCATAAACGCGAGGGTCCTCCAGGAAATTCAACAACGCTTTCTAACTGACCGCTTGCATGATACGCGAGGTCATCGATAAAACACTAGCAATATTCGGTAATTTATTGGAACTAAATAAACGTTACTAGTGATCATGGGCGTAAAAGAATTAGGCATGGAATACAGAATCATACATAGTTTTTGTTTACAATTATTTATGCATTAAGACTGCATTACAGATTGTGAGAATTGTTCGGATAACAATAACTTCTAACAATAAATAACTTCAATTTTATGTGTGTAGTAAAACAATTTCATTAATATTTATATGAAATGTTTAATTTCAGATTAATATTTTATCTAACGAGATCAGCATAATATCTAAATAAGAAAGCAACAGGACACAATGCTATTTATAATTTGAGGTAAAAATATTATAAATTATACATTCAAAGGAAGATGTATGGATAAAAATGAGCAATAAATAAATTCATTCACAATCATTTCAAACAAAACAAAGTTCGCAAACTCTACAAATTAATTTTTTTTTTTTACCGAGTACGGGCAGATTAAATATTGCTTAAAATTAAATTCATTGACATATAAAAACAAACGTGATGGTTACAAACTAAACGTAGTTTGACCCATATGGTAAACGTATAATTAATACAAAATAATTAAAGAAATTTCATTACAGAGTTATTTTTTTTTTTAAACAAATGAATTGTTTGATGCCTTAAAATATAGGTTAAAATGTTTGTTAATAATGTTAAGAAATAATTATGAATTAAAAAATAAATATTAATAATGAAATAAACTTCATTAAGTACAATTACTGAATAGGATCAATACTGACTAAAATGAAGACACAAATTTAAGTTTAAAAATAGAAATAATAAGTGGTTCTTTTTAGTTCTACAATAATTGCGTTGAAATCTTGCAATTTTTGTAATATTTCTTTTTTTTTTTTTTAACAATTCGACTTTGTTTTATATATATATATATATATATATATATATATATATATATATATATATATATATATATATATATGGTTATATATATATATATATATATATATATATATATATATATATATATATATATATATATATATATATATATATATATATATATAAGATAATTGAAGAGCTAAATGATAATTGAGTTATAATTCGAATCTGATTTGTTATTCATATTTTTGAACAGGGTCACTCAATTTTCAACTTCTGAAAACCACCACAATTTTAGATTTAGAAGAAATAAACAAGGCGCTATTTAGAAAGCTTTTTAAACTATTCTGCCAAGAGAAACACACCATTTTTCTAAAATGTCAAATAACACGTTCTTCCACTTAGCTCTTTAATTTGGTTTTATATAAAGATCTATTCATACATTTGGTATGCAAATTCCAACACAAATCATAAAGGCATGATTTAATTAGCGGCATTTTAAGCATTTCTCGAAGTTTTTAGGTATGGATGTGAACCAGAAAGACCCAAAAGCAAACATAACCTCATTATGTGAATAGCAACTGAAAAATTAAAATCGTGATAAAATCAGTAAAATCGTGACATCGAAAATATAAATAATGATTATGAGAAATTCCCATTCATTTTCTACTATTTGAATACAACAGTGAACTCCCTCCCCTCTCCTCTCTCCCATATATGGCAGGCCTTGTCTCTCAACGAAATGCCGAACAAGATCCTATTCCTATTACCTGTTTACTATTACTAAATAAAGACAGGAGATACCTCTGAAGCGTTTACTCTATTATTAATCAGAACGCAGTGAGTTACTCTACACCCGCACTAATCTGCCCACTTATCTCCCTCCGAAATCCTCCCTGCCTGTCGGTCTGTCTATCCCTTCCAGACAGACATAGACGGAATCTTAAATTAGTAAATGAGTGAGTGGAGTTTCAGATTGCTTCCGCGTGCGAGGGGAGATACCAGTCACTGTCGAGCACTTATCTCAACTTGAGTTAATTGTTTTAGCTTTAGTGTTCCTAAGGTATGTGTTCGAGTTGTCGGTTAAGAATAGGGATACCACTTCACTTTATATCTGTAGAGTATATCTGTATACTAATTTATTTAAACTGTTATACTTGAATGAAAATGCCAGGGTGTAAAATAACTAAAAAATAAAATATAATGCCAATTTATGAAATGGTTCATCATATTTTTCTCCTGAGATAAACTTTTGAGAAGTCGATAGTAATTGCCGTGTAAAGGGATAATGTTCTTCTACATGCAACCATTTCCTTTGTTATGGCATAGAATAAATCACTGCAGTCATCATTTTATCGTTGATTGCAAAGTCAAAACTAATTCGAGAAAGAAAAAATAACAGGATTCATTCAAGAAAGACCTCAAAAAATAAAATACAACACAGGAAAAGAAACCAGTATAGCTTCTAGCTGCCAACGGAAAAGCCTTATTTTTTTTTTATTTAACTCATAACATATAAATAAACTCATAACATATAAAATATAAAAACAATTTTTATTCGGGAAAAAACTAAAAAAAAACATGCATTTCATGGCAATTATGTTGAATCATATGATAAGTAACTAATTATCTAAAAAAAAAATATATATATAATATTTATCTAATCAAACCAGTATTAGTAAAGATAGAGCGTATCTTATAAGGACTCCAAGACTTGATAGAAAGCCGAGTGAGCAAAAGCAGACGGATGCAACCAAACCTCTTCTCACCATGTTTTAAGATATTTTTCAACAATGTTTATTAATTATATCACAGGAAATAAATAAACAATAAACATTTTTAAATATACTGAAATATTTTATGAGCAATCAATATATGGCTTTGACAAAGCAAAATACGAAGGCCGATACTACCAGCTTCGACATTTCCTTCACCTACTGATGTCTATATTTAAAGATTCGCTACAAGCTGCTGCCGTGTTCCAAATGATTACAATATTGTATGGGCTCGTAGGTTGCTGTGTTACGAATAAGTTAATATCGTAATGCAAGTTCAGTAAGGTTAACATGACTTGAAAGCAGTAATCAACCCATAATTGTAGATCGACAGATGTACTTCTTACGTCAGCTGCTATATATAGCTTTATACGTGTATGTGTAAATATATATATATATATATATATATATATATATATATATATATATATAGAGAGAGAGAGAGAGAGAGAGAGAGAGAGAGAGAGTGAGAATGACTAGTGGAACTAATGGTGATAACCGGTGACCGTAATGGGCCATGCGTTCCAACGAAGGCCCCGGAAACAGTTTGAATTAAATTATTTCCGACCACATCACTAATAGAAGGATTAATCGCAGGACATGCCCCACCAGCGCGAGGTAATTGTCCACTTCGATTATCCTGGAAATAGCTCCTTAGAGTGTTAATAGTCTGAGAGAGATTGCCAATAATTATTTATGATAATAATCAACAGATTTAAATTGCAATATGTCAAGCTTAATAATAATGAGATATATTTTATGTTTTGGTCTGGTCTAGGAGAGATAAAAGAAAAACAAAAAAAAATGGAAAAAATACTAATTATTAAGTATATATAGAAATGCGTCCAAAAAAATTAGTTTGATAGGAAAATAAAAATTGTAGTCTAATTGGTTTTCAAAAATATGTTTTAATTTTTAAAGGAAATATTCAAGATCGACAAGCATTCTACTTGTTTTTCCAAAAATATCAGATATTCTGATTAAAGAGTATTATATTATGCCATGCAAGCGAGTTATAATCGATATAACACCATGTAAGTTACTGTATAACTTATAAATTGTGTGGTACATAAAACATGTAACCGTGGATTACAATAAATATACCAACGAATTGTATTATATAGTATATTCCAGTTATCTCAGCAAATGTCTGAGCTTAAAAAATAAAATTAAAATTAAATTACTATCATTACACACAAAGCATGAAGTTCTGAAATAAAAATATATACTTCTTTTCGCATTACATAATTTATGCTCTCTTCAGGAAATTTACATTAATATAAGGTAAATCGGGGTAAGTGCATACGTGGGGAATTATTTCAAATCAATTTTGTTGGGAGAGCTGGCTTCTTAGGGAATTATTTACTTCTTAGGGAACAAGAAGTAAATAGTAAAATTCCCATATATGGCAGCTCTCCTAATAAAATAAATGTGAAATAAATCCCCATTTATACACTTGCCCCGGGTACGCACTTAGTCGGGACTTACCTTAATATATATATTAGCGAACACAACGCTTAAATAAAACCCTGAAGACGTTGGGAGATGGAATAAAAATATAAATGTAACAAAAATATATAAATGTTAAAGGAGAGTTATTGTGTTCACTAATAATATATAAATGTATTTTTAAAATTTTGATGATAAATATTTTTTTTTTTGATCCGATAAAACCAGATTAGATAAAACTAAACAAAAACACGACGCGAGAATTAATCTGAATTTATTTAATCTTTTTACTATTTTTTACTATTTGATAACATTTCATTCAATTAAAATATTAAAAAAGTGCTTTATTTTATCATTTTTATTCGTTTCTGATTTATAAGTTTATTATTTTTTAATTAATTGCACTTAAAATCTTTAAATTTCAAACCCGTGTTACTCAAAAAGTACCGTAGTCTATAAAATAACAAATTATGCACTTACATAAATTTTATAAACGTCATATTTATTCATTTCCATTTAATAAATGGCCAATATTAATGTTTTTTCTGTTCATTTACTTATATAATTACGAATTGCAATATAATATTTCTTTATAAATAAAATTATTAGCAAATAAATTGTTTTATAAAATTAATTTTCAGAGCAATACTTGGCTGAATAAATAAGACATTATTCCCGCTGTCATGTCTTTGTTGTCAGACGATTGAAGAACCTTAATACGTTTAGCAATTTGAAGCTGTCGAAGCCAAAAATCTGATGAGAGAGGAACCAATAAAGGGTTTGGTGCCTGAGGGCAGAAGGGACGCTTGGCTGACCGGCTGGAACCCCAACATCGTTCATCGAACCCTTTAATAGAAGGCTTTATCAACAGCGCAAGGTTGCCTTTCCTCGACTCACTAATTTCCTTCACAATCTTTAGCTTTAAAAGGCCATAAAAGGTTAGGTACTTTGGGGATTATCTTGTAAGGCGGCACATTACCAGAGCCACACAGCTCCGTCGACTTAGTATTCACGGGGGGTTCTTCCGCCACTTCCTCTGGGTCGCCTCTTACCGACGCTATTCTTCGTGTCCTCAGGTTTATCGTACACTAATAACATGGGTCTACTCTCCGGATCCAACGTTTATGAATTGATAAATAAATAAAACAGCCTAAGCAAATAATGCTAAGAGGTGCACAATCATCCTGTTTAATATCAATGACACACTAGAAGTAATATGCATTAAATATGTTAAAGATGTAGAAGAGAAAAAGGGAAAAAGCATAAATGCTGCCACATATCGTACAATGAATTGCTACAGTAAAAGAAAATGCTATTTCAATCTTACAATATATTAAATAGTAAATAATATTTCTTAGTTGTTTTTTTTTTCTAGTTTTCTCTTTAACTGCTTGATGATTGTCTTGGTTTTGATTATCTTTGATTAGTTTTCTGGCTGCTTATGGTTTTAAATAATTTTTCCATTACCTGCTTATGGTTCTTTTAAATAAATATAAATACAAAAAAAATATCTATAGTAAAACATTTTTTTACAATGAAACGTTCATTAATTTATTAAAATGCATTTCTTGTGGCAAATTTAAATCTAAAATAAAAATCTGTACTAACAGAAAATTCGCAAATATATAGATAAAAAAATTGGATTCGGATTCAACAAACAACAAATATCTAATAACAATTTCGATCAGTTCTGGTATGTATCCAAAAGTTGTAAATAATGCAAAGCACTACTTCTGTCAAAACTGTTTTTACGCCATAGAATTTTATTTTTACTAAACAGAAAATAAATCTCAGAATGGTGGAAAAATAAGTTTTTGCTGTCACGTTGCAAACAAAAGTGGACATAAATATGTCCACTTTTAGTAGAAAGCTCCTTAAATGTGTATATTCCTGCCTATAAAAAAAAAAAAAAATTACTTCAGTTCACTCAATTACTTAAATTAAATACAATATTTTGATCAAATGTCAGTCATGTAATTGGTTTTTGTAATAATGATTATAATTTTTTACTCAATAGACCTACAATTTTGACCATTAATTTTAACATGAAGACTAAAAAAAAGTTATTTAACACCGTTAATGATAAAGGTAAGAAATCGGTACACAGAATGCGGATTTAATCAATGATATATATTCAATAGAAGAATTTTTTAAACATTACATGAATATAATTTAAAATGTAGTATATAAATAATATTGATAGGTATGAAAAAAGTAAGTAAAAATTGTTAAGATAAGAAAAAAGTTTCTCGAACATGGTGAATGTTTTCAATTTTTTTAAATGCAATGCATACATTATAAGTATACAGATGAATTTAAGATATTAACTAACATATTATAACATTAACTATTAAAATATATAATAAAATAAAAAACTTGCTGAATTAATCCAGCTTTTTAAAATAAGTTTATATTCATTTAAATAACACGATCCAAAAAACTTTGAGATATTAATGTAAGCATAAATTTTTATGTTCGAAATTCTGAAGTGCACCCACAAGATATAAAACGAACATATTAAATAATATAAAAGATATTGGAAAATGATCAGAGTACCGTAATAGCACTAGTATAATATAAGTATTAATAACACTCCAAGTTGAATTACACATAAATCAAAATAATTATTGCGGTTAAACTATTTCCAAAGCAAATATCCATTTAATATTTGTTATATGCCAATAAATCACGATATGCCAAGAGGAATGCATAACTGGATATAAAAGTTTTATGAACAGAGGTAATATTAAAATTGTTTAATTTTAGGAGTGGTTAAGAACTTGGCTATAATAGCTACTTTATAGTTAGAATATATCTGCAATATTAAACAAGAAAAATATCCGGGATGTATTTTTTTTTTAAAAGATTAAGTCGTAAAACCTGTTGTTATCAACGCCTTTGTTAACATTAATAATATTGAAAGACATTAGGTAGGAGGGCTAAATAAAAGTGATAAGAAAAGACTGGGGATGTGTGACCTGTGCATATTTGACAAACATTGTTTCGAGAAGTTTTGGTTCATTTGAATATAAACTAGTGTGCCACAGTTCCAACTAGCATGACACCCGATAAAATAATCATTTGTGCGGAGAACATTTTGCAAAGTTGGATGCTTATTAATTGAGGTATAATGACAATTGATGTAAGAGAAATTTCCCTAAACCAAATTGGAAATTTTAAATATTAAACTTACGTTTAAAATTCCCCAAAAATGTATAAAAGCAGCTCTGTTCTATACCAACAAATGTAGAACAATACCAACAATGGACAAATAATCTTACCTTTGAGTAAACGATATCAAATTTCTCCACTTTTGGCAATTTGAAACATGTAGGGACTTTAAACCACTTTTCTCTAAGTTTTTCTTCAGGCGAGATGAAAAATCTCGAGGGGAACGAATTTGGGACACGTTCTATGAAAACAATGACAGTTTTTCCTGCCTTAATCCATTAAACGTACGGGTCTCAGATAATTTAAACATGAAAACAATCATCTAGGAATAGCAATGATAACATAAAAATATGGTTCACACCAGAATAGAGTTTTGAAGTTGATCAAAATCTATAACAAGCTTCATCTAGTTCTATAGAAAAAAAAATTGACACAAAATACAAATCATAACAACTATTTTACTGTCAATAGTCACCCTGGTGGTACTGAATTATTTTAACAGTTTGTCAGCAGATAGCAATAGTATCAACGCTACATAACTGGGGAACGAATTTAGGCGACTGGAAGGATTTCGGGCGCATGACCTTACTAATTAGTAATTTTTGAAATAGATATTTCTACCGCTTATATTTTTAAAAAATATATCCAAAAATATATTTAACTGGAGCATTACTAATATATAATCAATTTCATAATTTATAAATAATATTCTAATTATAAGTATTGTTTTTTTTAATTTTTATTTTTAATTTACTATTAACTATTTTTAAATTTAATTTAAAGTTTACTTATTACATCCATTTTTTGACGAAATTAATCGCCCATGTGTTTAGCTATAAATACATATACAACACGCATTGGTGCGTGCTCGCCGCGAACGACTGAAACGGGGCCGTTGGCGTGCGCCCGAAATTACGCCTCAATTGCGGACTCAGCTGTGCCGGAGCAATGTGTTATTGGAACGGGATATCGGGCAGGTAACGAGCAGGCTAGCAACCATTTCCTTGTTCGTGGGAAGTCTGGCGGTAATGTCTTCAGGAAGTCTGATTCGTGCCCAAGTGGAAAGTTGAAGAGTAAACGCAGGTGTTCTGGTTTCTGGCTGGTAGGTGTCAGTAGGGTGGTTAGCATTCATAAGGGTTGATATTAGCGAAGCCAATGATTATTGAATAAATAAATCTATGAGCGGACATTCCTTCTAATACTGCAGATACGTTGGCGATGAGTTAGTAAACCGCCTATTTCAACAAATAGTTTTTTTTTTAATTTATCAGAAATTGAATCGATTTTTATCATTGTTCATTATGCACTAAGCACTATAAGCACTTTAATTAAAATTGTCTTTTCTGTGCCATAGAATTAAAATTTTATTTGCTTCGAGGACTGTTACACGCAAGTAGAGAGGATACATTTAATTCAATCACCTGTAAGATTAATAAATGAAAGGAACGTGTCAACTACTTGAACAATTGCAGCTTTTTAATGTTTCATTGATTAATTTACAGGCAAATCTCAGCAAAGAAAATGTTTGCTGCCAAACAACAAACGATTAGTCAACTAAAATTTGATCAGAATATCAAGGAAAAAAAAATAATTAAGAAAGAACTCAAGTCTTTGTCCAACCAATGTAAATTAAACCACAATAATTAAAAAAAATGAAAAAAATGGTTTTACATTAAAACTACCTAATTTGAAAAAAATAAAATAAATTAAAAGGAATATACTAGAGCTTGAAAAATACAATTAAAAGTGAATGACAGTAAAATAATGTTTCTAGACACAATTTTCTCCTGTGAAAAGTGTTATCACTAAAATTCATTGTTATTAAGTCCAAACTAGTTCAGATTATTTAAAAAAACCAATTAAAAATAAATAAATATATTTTTCAACAATAATTGTAAAATGTTAAAAGTAAATAAAATATAAATTTACTAAAAAAATTATTTAAATTTACACGTAATTAATCTAATTAATTTTAATTATTCATTTAAGTTGAAAAATTCAATTTAAAATATTTCGACATTTGGATTTTTTTATTAATTGGTTTCAATTTGTTAAGAATAAACTAAATTAAGTTAAAGACTGTATCGCTAAGCCCCGAACTGCCTGTAGTAATGGGGAAAAGCCACTAATACCAATAACTGGACTAACACTAATACCCAATCACAGTCAGGATATACGGTGTATTATCCTGATTGCAAATTAATAATAATAAATTAATAGCATGATGTTTAACATTTCTTTGACTGTTAAAGCACAACAGGGCTGAAGTAAGATATGGGAACGGTCCTCACACAAAGCCTAGAGCTTTACTGGATGTCCTTTATGGGATACCTTCGAGAACAGAAATATTCCTCTGTGCGTAGAGCGAGAGCTGAAATCTACGGTCCCAGGATAAAATATTCCCTCAAGCGCATAAGATGAATGAACTCTTTGCTGCAGAGATCGGTGTACAGTATGTCAGTTCGCCGTTCACCGTTCACCGTGCTCACTCGGTCTTCACTAATGTAAGCCAACTTCAAAGAGGCTCCTTCTAGAGGCTGTTCGAATATTACTGAATTTCTTTTCGTATGCATTGTTAGTTTCTATATATAAAGCATTGTGGAATTAAATGTTATACAATACAATCGTTATTTATCTTATCTGAAATATTCAATTTTCTTCATATTTTGTTCTTTTAATTGCTTTATCACATTTTATAATTTCAAGGCATTGTACTTTTTATTTCATTAATTTAAAATGTTTGAAATCTTAATTTTTTTTGTCTTTAGTCATTCATCTGCGTTGGGTTCAGTATTTTATATTAAAAAAAAATCATGTATTTCAAACTAAAAACATATAAAGTATATATATATATATATATATATATATATCTTATTCTCTATCCTCATTCAAACTCCACCTTTTCCAACAGCTCCTCACTTCCCGAAAAGATGATGTATATGCAAAAAAAGAAAACAAAATTAATTTAAGGTGAACAATGTGAATTTTCATTTTTCTCACCTTTTTACTTTTTTATTTCTTTTCTTCTTTTTCATTTTTTTTTAATACTTGCATATTTTTGTCAAGTGAAAAACTCATTCTTTGTTTAATTATTTTTATCACTATTGATGTAAAAACTTATCTACTTTTATTTTGTAGTTTCTTGGTTTACTTTATGTTTTTTCAATTTTGTAATTCTAAAGGGACCTAGTCCCAGAATAAAGCAAATTTTCTATCTATCTATCCATATATTGCCTAAAATATAAAGGGTCATATTCGCACAGAATAAATGCACCATATTTTTAGATGATAAAAAAAAATTACAAAGCTGAAAAAACAAACGGTGATTTTCTTTTACACAGCCATGTTTTTCTTTTCTATATACGATAGGTCTGTCAGAAATATAGGCTTACTTTAGAAGTAGTGAATGACGCTCAATTAAAAAACATAAACATAAAAATAATAAATAAAAATTTCTCATATCAATTAAAATTTATTTTTAAACATCGATTTATTCATCTCTAATACGTTTAATTCTTAAAAACTAAATTCACTTAATCGCGTGATAGTACAGAGAAGAGGCCTTAATATATTTTCGATCAATTTTAAAATATTATTTTTCTAAAGAATATAATGACAGATACTCATTGAATTTCCAGTCTGAAAAAACAAATACAACTTTTGATGATTTAGGATCTCTATTCACCTACTTGCACCTATTCCTATCTTGAAAACAACCGTTTCGATAGGTATGTTGGGGTGTGCTTGACCGCGTTATTTTTTTGTTTTTTGTTACTAAAAAAAAATTCTAAATATAATAATATTGAGTGCGAAAATTAACAGAATGCCGAATAAGAATGGGTTTACATTAAATTGCACTCTCATAGTCTAAAAAGAAATAAGTGGAACGGAAATGAACGAACGACTTCGCTCCGCGGCAACTTTGATCTCAATTACTCGCTCCTCGCTCATGATCGAGCTGCCACGTCTTCTGTGTCGGTCACGGCTTTTGTTTCTTGTCTCGCTTCCGGTAACTTCAGTCTGGCGTGCCATCACGAGCCCGAGGACCCCATAGTCACCCAGGGGGTCACAGAAGGACAAACCCGAAAGAATGTAAGAATCAGTGAATTCAGAAATCGCGGATGATGCATGAAGAGAAAATCTAATAAATCCCTGGCGATTTTGGATCCAAAATGATTAAAAAAAAAAAAAATGAAAATATATCAGTATTTTATATATTTCTAAATTAGAAAACATGTACAAAATGAATCAGACTATTTCTCATTATTGTTTCCGATATTTTTCATACTGAATTAGAATTTTACATTTTATATATAATATAATTTTACATTTATATAATACATTAATATAATTTTACATTTTATATATAATATAATTTTACATTTTATAAATAACATATATGTATATATATATATATATATATATATATATATATATATATATATATATATATACATATATATATATATATATAATATATAATATATAAATATAAATAAAATATAAATTATATAAATATAAATAAAATATAAATTATATATATATATATATATATATATATATATATATATATATATATATATATATATATATATATATATAATTTTTTTTTTATAATTATCAATTCTGTTTTTTGTTTTATTAAGTAGAGAAAATAAGTTACGCTGTTCCAAAAGTCATATAAGTAAAAATACATATTTACATTCACTCAATTTTTGAAAAATGTTCCTCATATTAAATATAAAAATAGATAAGAGCTAATAGGTACCGTTCGTCAAGAAATGAAAAATTAGAGCTCTCCGAGCAGTATTTTGAGATGGAAAATTCAGAACCCGGTATCAGTCATTGAGCTCAGTTTCTTCCTGGCTACATGTCACGCAGATATGCTATCGTGGTCATGCATGAATTATGTTCAGTGAGATAAAGAAATTCGTTCAACGAACGCTACCAAAGATTTTACAATTATTTCCTTCAATAGAAGGAAATTTTAACAATATTGGAGGATAAAAAATAAAAAATTGCCTAAAGAAAAATTGAGATATAGCACTGCGTTCTATTTTTCGATCATTTGGTTTTAAATATTGCTATATCAGATCATTTATAATGGTTATCGCGCAATAATGTTACTCTATTATATATATTTTTGTTGTATGTTCTTCCATAGCACATTAAATATACAGCATTATTTTTCTACTAATTAATTATGCATTATTATTTATATTCGCCTATGTTGTTTATTTACATTAATTGCCCCGACAACATTAATTGCACATTATTATATTTCTATATTGCTTAAAATTATTTTTTTTAAATTACTACAATTGCAATAGTCACTTATAATTATTTATAGTCGAGATATATACTTATAGATCGTTGCAGCCTCTACAACAATATACAAAATAAATTTTAAAAACTTATTTTAATCTTGTAATTTTTATATGTCAATTCTAGGCCCATACAGAATTGCTAGGTATTATATTCTGAATTCATTTATATATTGTAGTAAATCAAAATATGAAATGTAATCCTTCGACCTCGATTACAAATTTTGATTAATAGAGAATATTTTTTTCTGATATGCTTATTATACGCAGTCACGGCATTTCCTACGTATATACATTAGTGTATACTCCAACCAGTTTTTTTTTTGCGCAATTTTGTTTTTCAAGAGTAACCCGAATTATTGAATGATAATAGACTCGTTTTTTTTTTCATAAATACATATACTGTGATTTTGAACGCATGTCAGTCGAGAACTTCGAAAACGTGCCAATGGGTAAGCCTGTATCCATACCCGTACCTATAATATAGTACCATACCATATTAGTAACATACCAAAATTAGTACAGAAAATAATGTTCTTGCTGTGGTCGGCAGCAGATTCGCTCCTTGTTTAAGAAATAAACTTTTCCATTTGTACCAATCCCTATTTCTTATTGATCTCTATTGCTTCAAATAAAATGATCTGTGAAAATCGTAACACAACACAAAGCATTAAAGGGCCCTGACCTAGATAGATATTGTTCAAACACAATTTCTATGCCTATTATTCCATAATCTTGTTTCCAATTAAATTACCAACAATCCTCTGAAGCATCTAAAAATGGTATCTACATGACCGTGTTAAGGAAATCGTTGGATTAATATTTATGGTCTTACCAGAAAATTTCAAACATAGCGTTATTATAAGCTTCAGAGATACCATTCGAAAATCAATGAATACATTTTTAGCCGAAACATGAATGCTCCTAGGATCATTTAATGAATCCATTTCATTCGCTCGCGTGCAGAACTGAATGACCACTGCGAGCTACATCGAAGTGCTAACGCAACATCAGCCTAGATCGGAGAGCACTCAGGCGTCGCTGGCAGAGCGTGAATGACGTCGATATCTGTCAAACAGTTTTAGCGAGAGAGAGGGCCCCCTCGCTAGGAATTTGCATACCCTCGCACCTCCCCATCTCTAGGGATCTCAACGCAATAACTGCTCCCAGCCTGTCTGCGCCTTAAAGCTGCTATAAGCTCGGAAGCTCTTAATCGACATTGTAAGTGGTAAATGTTTTATGTCGGATAGCGCTTAGTTAATAGCGGGGTCGTCTGATTATATTTGTACATGTACCCCATCTATAGCCATAGCAATGAACTATAATCCATAACAATAGAAAATAAGTACAAGATAAAGGTAATAGTATACCCAATAAAATTAATTAAACAGATTATCATTAGCTCATAAACGTTCATAAGCTATGACCAGATTAGTATGATGTTAGAAATCATAAAATATGCACTAAAAACCATACAATACAAAATATCAATTATAATATATTATAAATTATTATGACTACGACAAAAGCCATTCAATCAAATTAAAATTAATTAATTTATAACATTAAAATATATTAATTGAGCTGTTAAGGTATGGTAGAAAAAAATATGTATGAAGTATTAATAGTTATTAGTAATATGATGAAATAAATTTTCTAATCCTGTTTCTAAGCCAAAAACAATTTAATATAAAGAAAATAAAAATGAGAAATAACAACAACTCATAATATGTATTTAAAAACGAACAACAGATGTTCAGCACTTAATAATAAAATTAATAACAGCATTAATGGTAAAGATATGTGTAGATAAGGAAGTCATAAATTAAACCAATGTAGGGTAGATGGTAAAATAGTGGGTTAGTAACTAATATAACAAACATTTTCTTAGTTATCAACGGATTTCGTTTTATATAATAATTTTATATGGTAACAGCTGAAGTTTCTTCCAAAGCATATACTCTTAGGTTAAAAATTATTTTAATGACAGTTGGATTGCATTTCGGAAAAAAAAAGTGTTTATCAAAATATTTAAATATACCATGAACAGGGACATTAAGACTGACGGAATGACATTAAGTAAATTTGGATTTAAAATTTGAACATTTTAAGCGGGCTCATTATTACCGCCTTGTTGCAGACAAAATAAAGGAAAGTCGGTGACAATGGATCCGCTTAAAAAGTTCAAATTTGAAATCCCAATTGACTTAAAATTTACCTGTCAGTCTTAAAGTTACGCCAGTTTACGGAACGCATTTATCTCTAAATAATTTGCATCTATGTCGAAGAGATATTCAGACAGCTGCTTTATAAAAAACAACCAATTGCATAAAAATCCGGTCTTTGATCAAAAGCTATCACCGGCACCACTGTGCTATGTTGAGTTGAGTTGAGAAGTAAATTTTATTCAGCCGTTGGTACAGATTAGATCAATACGTATAAACTTGATGTTTGGTAACTAACATATTCAATGTTCCTTATAAACTAGTCAGCAACATCTACATCGAAGGATCTTCCGTCACTATCGTGTTTCATTTAGTGCCTTAGTACGAAACTTGACGTGTTTTTTCCTCTAAATTTAGCAATACTTACTGCCGGATAAAAAAATTCACACGGTATTGGTAGGTTGATCTGAACCATAGTTAGAATGTTATGCAGTTGTGAGGAGCAGAAATTGGTTCGGGGATCTCTCGGCAGATTGTAAATATTGTATATAGGTATGGATTTGTTCAAGATGACTTATTTTATTTTTAATTAGCTTAATTTGACTTAATCTTGGTTGTTTTGACTAGTAATGTACATCTTTTTTTTTCTTTTTATATATTTATTATTTTTATTTAATTTAATTCTTGTATATATGGTATGAATTGATTCTTACAACCCCAAATTGATTCTACTGCCCTTGAGTGTATGCCCTGGCGGCTTGTATTATTTTTCAATAAAAACTTTAAAAAAAAAAAAAAAAAAAAGAGATCTGCAGTACTTGCATGATGTAACTCCAGCTTAAGATTGAAGATAGCAGTTTAACTGCGTAGTGCTTGATGAGACAAGATTCTTCAAGACAATACTTCTTTTGTGGTTTTCTATTAAACATGATCCACATTCTAAACTAGCCATATGCTTTGGAGAATTCTTAAACAATTTTCAGAACCTATTTCCAAAAATATCATTAAAAAGGAATACATTTTCATTAAACGAGCTAAAATTTAATAACTTCAATAAAAAAAAAAATCGATTAAAAAAAGGATTTTAATTTACAGAATTAATGCTCAGTAATTAATTTGATATATTGGAAATGTGTGATTTTGCGGAATGCAGATTTTTTTATAAGATTTTCATTTCAGTAAAACGGCCATTTTATAGCCAGAGGTAATTTTTTGTCGCTTTACCCAAAATGTGTGTGTGTCTGTGTGTGTGAACCTGTGTATGTATACATAATATATATATATATATATATATATATATATATATATATATATATATATATATATATATATATATAATATCCTTTCTTTTTCAATTATTAACCTATCGATAACTGTCTACTTGTTGTAGAATAGCTTTTAGTGATTTCGAATAAATTCTTTATGCAGTGAAACATCTATGTTTTTCAATAAATTAGGAATTTTTTGTAGGAATTGTTTGTTTTTTAAATAGAAAAATGTAGTAATTAATAATAACTACGGGACATGGCTATAAATTTTTTTTTTTTAAATCCAAGTAAATTTGAGTTAACTTAATAATTAGCATAATCAATTTATTTATTTATTATAAATTATTATTTATATTAATTATTTATTTAGTTAATTATCATTTATTTAGTTATTTTTTATAAATAGTTTAAAACAATTTCATAATTGAAACATATTCTATTAAAGATAAAAATAATATAATGCTCAGAGGTTAATGAAGAATAAATTTCGCCTTTCGAAATCGAATCACTAATTTTCTTAACGAATTTATACAACAAATTAAACGAATAAAATATTTAATATTTTATTTATACTCATTTAATACGTTATTGTAAAAATCAAATGAAAAATATCTTTTTATTATTCATGTTACGAAGAATATTGCTGTCTGAAAATAAAAATGACAATAGAAGCCGAACTGAAATTGATATGATGGCTGACCCTTTACATTGAGGTCTCGGTAAAAAAATGAACGGTGCCAGAAAGATGGTGGTAGTATCATGGATATTTATGGACCTCGCTACAACTGAGACCAATATCGACAAATCAGCTCCTGAATTAGAAGGACAAAAAATATTACAGCCGCAATTTGTATGCCAGAGGAAGGGTTGAAGTGAGGGTGCGAACAGAGGGGTGAAGGGAACAACTGAAAATTATGGAAGAATCGAATTTCAGAAGGCTTTATTATATTATACCTTCATATTATATAAATTTATATGTGTGTGTGTAAGTGTGTGTGTGTGTGTGCTTGTCTGCGCGCGTGCGTTCTAATATTGATACGTAATGAAACGACTCAAATAAAGACATATTACCAAAATGTTAACAATGAACGTTTGCTAATTGCAAAGTATAATTATAAATTCATTTTTTAATACCAGGCTATGAATATAAAAGATGTTTTAAAAAGTTTTATGTATCTACGTAATATGAACACTATCTGCTAAATACGGTACAATAAACTAATTTGCTATTTTCTATTTCAATAATGATTTATATAAGATTTCATTTTGTTGATTTTCTATACGCGAAAAACGACTAAACAATATAATCCTATTTGACAACTTTTATTAACGAATAAAGGTTTTATTCAAAAATAAATATTTTTTTATTCACAAATAAAAATAAAAATGATTAATTCATTTGTAAATAACAAATCGAGTAAATTAAATCTTATATCTCATCTGCTTTTCATTAAATGATGCTGAGTTTTCAATTAAACATTTCAACATTTCCTGAGGACAATTAATGTACTAACATCTTAATCAAGTATTACTAAATAATCACTGAGCAATAATTACAAATTGTAATAATATAGTGAAAAATATTGTTAATAGAAATTAAAATGAAATAATACGAATACACGAGTAAGTTAATCATTATGGATCAAACGAAAATTTAACAATTTCAATAACAGCTCATGATTCTTTACTGAATATTTTTGTATTCAATTAAACCCAAGTTAACTTATTTATAACTATTATTATTTTTTTTATCTTCCATCAGCTATCTTCAATATTTTATAAATTATCTATAGAAATTGTAGCTAGAATATTTCTTCTATAATTTAAAAGCATAAATGACCAGTGCAAAATCCGATGAAGCTAGAAAAGTTCATGCTAAATTTCTATTGTTGGAATATAATTTTAAAAAATAAAATTAAAACCTTTTCAGTGTTAGAAAATCGATTTAAAGTCTTTTAAACTATAATAAAATAAAACGCTTAATTTCCTATAACAACATAAGAATGTATTACAATGAAGAGTAGCATGAAACAGTTATATACCATGATAAAATTAGAACATAATAACCCTTTAGCAAAATAATAAATCAATTTTCGGCTTCAGCTAGTTTTATAAATATATACCTCTGAACCAATATAAAACAATGTAATAGCCGAAAGGTATTTTGAATGTGAAAATTCGCAATGTTGGCAAGAGATTCGCAAGACAGATCGATGGTACATTGAATATAGATGAACTTAGAGCGGAAGTGAGGAAGGGCCCCCGCGAATCTACTGCTATAATAGATTTAGCCAACGCTACCTTATGTCGCCTATAAGCAGCGCTGCGAGAGAGATTTGAACCAAGGTTTCTAAGTTACAATGGTTTATATATATATACATATATATATATATATATATATATATATATATATATATATATATATATATATATATATATATATATATATATACCAATAATATACACACCACTGATAATTATCCGATAACGCACTATAGTCGAATTCTTTCTCCCAAGCAGCAGCCCGAGAGGAGGCCTGTATGACTATTTAATATCAAGTGGATAATATTACGAGAGCTTCATAAAATAAATATAATTCACAATATCTACAACAGGTTGCAGCACTAACGCTACGTCCTGAGGCACTTCGAGATATCCCACTGCTTATTACGGTTTGGTCCAAGTCTCAAATCACCTCAAAAGTTCAACACAAATAGAATATCATTGAAATATAAAACCAAGTGCTTAGCAATAACGTTCTGGTGGATAAGGGTTTATCTTAAAACATAAAATATGAAATTGCAAATTTGAAATTTTACTTTAATTTACCATAGATTTGCAAGAAATATGGATGAATTAATAAGTCATTTTATCTTTTTAAAATGGCGATTTCAAAAACTTTTAGGGTCTTGAGTATTGCGGTATCGTAAGATGGGGCAACTTGGGCCCAGGGAGATTTGGACCAAACCGAAAAAAGTAGTGGGATATCACCAAGTGCCTCAGGAAGTAGCGCTAGTGCTACTACCTGTTGTAGAGATTGTGAGTTATATCTACATTTTCATAAAAAGAGTTTTTTTCGGTGTGCTCAAGTTACCACTACTGGGTTCAAATAGCAATAAGTTAAGGAACATACTTCGATTATAATCTTGTACTACGAATCTCGCCGACTTATTTTATTTTTGATTTTAATAACTCTATTTTTGGCATGCCGTCTCTGAAATCCTGAGACTTAAGATAGTTCATTATACCTTCCAATAGTAGATTTCGCGTTCACAAATTTTCGGCTTACCACAAGCTATCAGATCCCAAATTTTGAGTATTCGGGGTACTATAATAGTCTCATAGATTCTAATTCACAGGTTGTTCGAAGAATACCTACTCGAGAGGCAACCCTCATATGGTTTACAATATCTTGTTTTTGTTATTACAATTTCGTCTTGTAACTTTTAGAAATTACAATACAATATATTGATTTCTTTAAATTTTCAAAAATCCCTTCTTGGTACATATTTCTGAAATCCTCATTATGAAATATATCATATATATTACCATGTAGCTAGAAATATAAGGGTTCTAAACCAATTCCATTTCTTCGGTCTTCATTCACTTCAAGGTAAAGACGACCACTTCCTATCAAATCACTTCTAACAAAGAATTTCCAAGGAATTGGTACTTTCAGTTATTTAATACTATCTTACCATGTAATAAGTACCTTATTGATTTCTTGTCTTTTGTATCTAAATCCAGGACTATTTGACTGTGTCTATAGTGTTGTAGGTATTTAATTCATATTGCATTTACGATCAAAATGTTATATTCATTTTGATTGTCTTTCGTAATTTTAGATTTTTAACAATTCCCAAACTTTGTCGACAATAAATTAGAGAGATTTCATAAATTCAGTGTTTATTTGCTTTTATGTCACCTTTTCCAGTAAGATTTACCATGGTACATTATTATTGCGTTAAAAGCGTTATGAAATTTATGAATATCTCGTATTATTTTAATAGCAGAAATTCATTTATAAACAAATACTCTCATACAGTGAATTACTGAATGAAACTTTATTCTTTTTTCTGCTATCAATAAAGTCAGCGAAAAATTCGGGGAGCTGTAGTAGTGGACGGAGAACACGAATCATTCCGCACGAAAGATAATCGCGCGAACTCGTTAGTTTCGCAGTTTACGGCTTTCAGCATCCACTGAACGCCAAGCGTATTGCGTTAAATTGTCTGAAAATAACTTATGTTAAATAAATAAAGTGACAAATGGAAATCGAATCGACACCGATTTGCAACGGAGCCTTAAAAAGTCTTCGTCACGTCCGTTATTGACTATAAAAACTCCGACTAAATGGGAAAACTTAAAAATAATACTTGTATACGGAAATAAAGAAACTTTATACGGTAGATTCTACAAATTCCTTATTCTTCAAGTAAATTCAGGAACAGATTTTTATAAAATAAAAGTAAACCTATAAAAATATGATAGTGAAACTTTAAAATTATTATACAAAATGGTTATAAATATAACATAAACTGAATGCAAACGTAACGCTGTATATACCAAAGAACGCCTACACTGAGGCATAGCGGTTATTCGAGATTGTGGTGTCGGAAGCCCAAAGCTGTTACATCGGTGGAAATTTAATTGAAGAGCTGTGTAAGTCCTTGCCGGGTTTTCTTGAGATTCTCTTCAAACAAGGAGATCGTAAAAGCGGGTGATGCCTTCTTCGGAAAATGTCAACTAAAGAGCTGACTGTTTTAGAATGAGAAAGAAGTCTCAGAAAACACTTAAAAATTTTTTTTGATAGGACGAGATATAAGACAGATTTTTATGCGTCCAATAGAGAAAGCTATTATAAAAGAGTTGACATCAAATAAAAAAAAAACACATTTCTAAACAATACAAAGTACATATTATATTTAAGAACATGATGATATCATAAGGTGAAGCCGAGCAAATATTCATGCAGGCCACTACCAACAACTTAGGTTCTAATAAAATAATCAGTTCACTTTATCTGTACCATAAATTCTTTTATTTTTTTCTCATGCATTAGTTGCAACTTTGCTGTTTTTTGGAGCAATATCATTTAATTATATATTATTATTTAAAAAGACCTAACAGATTTTTATTAAATTATTATTTCTTTTTTTTTGTAGAAATTAATGAAAACAAAAATTTGCTTAACCAAACTATTTCTTTTCTATAAATACTTAGATAACAATTTTAACTGATTCACTCATATAAATTATATATAAGACAGAGAAATAAATCAACCATAATTAAATGTTGGAAATAACGTTTATAATGATTATCAACGAAAATTTCTTTATGTATATTTTATTATATTTTTTTTTTCTTGCAAAAGAAATATTTCTTAGGATTAAGTATACAAAGGATCAATGAGTGATTTCCTTATAAATTTTTACTTTATTTCTTATTGATCCACTTATGGGAAAACCGGTTCGTTTATTACTGAATCCAGCCTTGATTCACAGTCAATATTTCGTGTTGCTTGAGAATGAATTCTGTGGTGCAGTAAGCGTAAAAATCAATAAACATTACCGTAAAAATTTACTATAGTAAACAATTTTCATTTACTGTTCAATGGCCTATTGAGTAAAATGTAGTAGCAGGTTCCCTTTGATGTTACCGCACCTAAAGGATATAATACGTCATTGGTCTGATTTACACAGATTAGTTAGAGAACGTTTGCTTATTTTTTATAATTTATTTTTTTGCAAAATAATATCAAACTTCAACATTTCTGGATGTTAAGAAAATATTTGTCATGAGTATAATTGATAATTTTTTAAAACTGGAAATGGCTGTATTTCAAATAGATCCTACTTAACAAATTATAGATTACGAATTTATGTAACTTTAAAAAAAATGTAATAGTCGAAGCTAGAAAAATAATGAATAAAACGGGAGAAGACCGCTATAAAATTTAAAATTTTCACTTAAAAAAGTCCAAACCTACTTGATACCTCGTTAAAATAAATCCTATAGAATTACTTTTATAATTTAAACAATTTTAAAATTGTGAAACATGTCTGAATGAATATGCGAAGCATTGCAAAAAAAAAAAATAACATATTCCTAAATTGATAAAACCTTATCAAGTAGGTACTACTCCTTTCAAAGTATAACAAAGTGAATTTTCAAGCATTTAAATATATGCCGAAATGATTTTGCTTAGTTTTAAAAACGAAACTACAACATTGAAAATATCTGCAATGATATTTATATTTATAGATCAGAAAAATGAATCCCAGATATATGATATGGGCGAAGATAATATCTACTGATAAATTAAATTTGATCAAATCTTCTATTTTAGGATTCATTATATCTTATAACAGTGAATGGGCACATTTTTTCTTAATTAAGTTCTTTAAAGTATTGGAAAACATTTTTCAGAAAGTAAAATATAATTAATAATCGTATACTATTTTCTTTTCTTAAATTACTGAGTATTATAGCTCATCCTAATGAATATACATTGCATCAAAGAAATATATTTATTTTTTAAACAAAGAAAGTGTAGCCCTGTTCACTATTAAAACATAAAATGAGACAACTCGAAAACATTGCTGTTAAAAATAATTTTAAAGTCTTAATTCATTCATAATGTCCTGACGAAATATCGATAAAAACTGTGATATATTAGATTTAATTATCTTTTCGAAGTATCCTAAATTAATAACTGACATATTGATAATCTAAATTCTTTATGTGCGTATCATTGATGTATTATTTAGGCTGTCCAAGTTCTTCAAGGGGACTTTAAACTTGACTTTTATTTTTCAGTTTTTATTTTATTAAAGTATTTAAAGACACGAGTTTGATTTTTCATTAGTAATTACCGTATCTATTTCTATAATAATATAATTTCATTTCCTAAATATTATTATAAATTTCTAATATTTCTATATTCTATATTCTAATATTTCTAATCTAATATTACTAATAATACTAATTGAAATTATTATCTGTTTTACTAAATGTTTAAGTGATTGTCAGGCCAACTTAATTATGCTTGAATACAGTGACTGTAATAAAGCCAGATATGAATTGGAATGGGTTAAAAAATAAAAAAAATAGTGGAATTAATTCAAGAAAATTAAGAATAATTTTTTTTTTGACATGATAGGATTCAATTTTTTTTTCTTCTCAGCGTAGCAGCTACTTTAAGTTGTGTACACATTTAATAAAAATCTTTATAAAATACATCATAGAAAATGCTTGAAGTTTTATCTGAAATAAATTTCGTTATTAGATATATTGATGAAGTCGACAAACCTTTCCATAAAAAGAAATAATCCAATGTTGTCTCACAATGGGCCCAGCTGCTAACACCCACACACCAAATAATCACTTAACATACATTGTACTTAATGTACTACAGATAGACGAACACGTGAATTTCGTGAATACAACGAGGACTGAATGACACAGACCCGACTGACTCGAGAGACGGAGGTGCACTGGCTGGTGGATGCTCCGAGCCCGCGAGTGGGGGTAGTGGTGGGGGTTCTTGGGGGCGCTACCAGGGTGCTCCTTTATTAATTGTTTATAGTCATGATAATTAGCTTTATTTTTCATTTATTGCACATTTTTATAGATAACTTGCATAAAAAATGGTATAATTATTTTGAATCGGTAATCATTTTTTAACACTCTGGTGATTCTTATTGATAATCTATTTGATTACTAATAATAATAATTTCATGTAATTCCGAAAATCAAGAAAATTTAAAATGTTATAGTCAACTTTATTCGAATAATAACGGCTTCTTTTTAGAATTACATTATCCACTATCATCATTTATCTAGCGATATCTCCAAAAATAAAATATATATGAACCTGTATTCTTCACTAATAAATATAAAGTTCGTTAAAATTACTACTAAATATTTTGGTGGAATTGTAAATAACACTTTTGGAAAAACTTACAATTTTGAGACGAATTTTTGACAAAACGAAAAGTTTTGAGAGAAAAAAAAATAATCATCAATATACTTATATATGCATTCCTGTTAAAACGGCATGAATATACGGTGGTACCATAAAATATTTAAAAAAAAAACACATACAAAAATTGAAAAGTTATAGACAAAATTATTAATAACAATAATAAAATCCTCTTTTTATGTACGCAATAAAAATTTAAATACCGTCTTGCCGATAAGATGGTTAATTTTCGGTTGGATTTTGGGGAATTGATTTAATCTTCGCATACATAAGTTATACCAACAAACCAATCAACTGGTGTAACTAAAGGCTGTGTTTCAGAAGCCATACAATACGAGTTGGGGACTGAAAAGGGGCTGGATGAGAGATCTCCTTTATTGACTAAAATAAACATATTTTAGAAAATGAAAAAAAAAATGCTTCGTATACAGTTTTTTAATACTTTTTTTTTTTAAATTATTGAATAACTTTTTATTCTGGTGTCGGGTTTATTTTTCAATTTTTGAGTACTTAAAAGCACTTAATGCAATTTCGAAAAAGCATTTTAACTGAAATTTTCAAATTATAAAGTTCTTCACACAAAATACTGAAATACTAATCTCAATTTAAATATTGAACTGGCACACCAACCAACTATAGACCAACACAAACGGACTCTTTAATTCTCCGCATCATCATAAACTACATGAATATACCAATAGAGTGAAAAGATACATGGCTGGCTATAGCTGACATGCCAAAAAATACAAAGAGACGACAAAAAGGAACTGGACGAGAGATCTTCTGGGAAAATTATTCTGCTCGAATCATGTTCGGTAAGAGACTAAGCCGTAGAAAATAAGTCGTTAGTGAGATAAGGTTCCCTTCTCTATCAGAACGTCTAGACGTGTCTGCTAAAAGTAAAACATACTCGTTTAATTACTAGTTATAAGAACGCATGATTAGATACCAATTTATTTTAGTTTTCAGAGGTTTTTTGCAGCAGGAGTTTTTCAAAGAATGAAGTAGATGGATGGTTAACACATTCATGTTGCTATTTTATTACAATGTTTTTGTAAAAAAAAAATTTCAGGTCATTGTGACAAACTAATATCATTGTGATTAATACCATATCAAAAAATCACTACTGTAGGTGAGGAGATAACTGAATAAGGGGTTGATGAAACTTGGACATCAATTTACATGAAACGAATGAAGTGTTAGTTGAAACCTTGTCATTTACAATTGTTATGGTATGCCTGGCGTACCATAACAATTTTAAAACCAAATTTGTTGTTTGTCACTATTCTTGTGACGGTTGTTAATTAAGATTTGAATTAAAAAAGTAGTTAGTTATATATTATACATCTATCTAGTAATAACATCTAATATCTAGGTATATATAATCCAAATACAAAGTATTTTACAATAAAAATAGAATACAAAATCTTGGCGGAATAGCACTATTCCATTTCCCCAGACCGAGGGTCTATCTCAACTGGATGGGCGTTCCATCAGATAAGATAATTCGCCCTTAATTCCTTTAAGGGGAATGTACTGTTTCAAATTGTTTCGAGAATCTAATTTATATATTGGTTGTCACAATAGTTATACAAGACTGTTTATGTTGCCATTTGATTTGTTTTAAAACCGTTTTAAATTTTTATAGTTTGTGTGCGGTAATAATAACTATGTACGTAAGGTCTCAACAGAAAGGTAGAGGGATTAGTTAGTCCGTTAGCAGTTTGAACTGAACGGTTTGGATTGAAATATTTTTAGTCTTGTAATTTGCAGCTGATTCATCAATCTAAATAGTTATTAATTTGTATAAATAAAGTAAACCTGACATTCGAATGGTCTTGGTTTCAACACTCCATAAGGAAGTACTACTTCATGACTAACTGACCACTATGAGCCAGTTGTTAGATGCAAGATAGGCCAGTTTTTGTATATTAGAATTATGGATGAATAGAAATTAAAGTTTAAGGATAATAAAATAGGCAATCAAGCGGGCAATATTGTATGTGTAGGAACAGCATCGTACCGCATTGATACAATAGTAAACCGATTACAACTAAATAACAAAAAAATTAACGAATACTGTCAATTATTGAAACTGAAAATCAACACAAACAAGTCAGAAGCCATAATTTTTACCGAGTGCAGGCCATGCCTAGATCGGCATCTTACCCTAAATTCAGAACACATCCAATGGTCTAAATCTGTACAATATCTCGGTTTAAATCTGGAAAAATCCCTAAATTTCACAGAACACATAAACAGGAAAACAGATAAAGTCAAAAAAATTATTTTTGAAATGTTCCTTATATTTCAATAAAAAAGCTGAGCCCCAAAAACAAACTTATATTTTATAAATCAGTGATCCGAGCACAGCTTACCTAGACCTCCCTTGTGTGGAACTCAACTTGTTACTATAAACTCAACTAATTACAATAAATTTGAGAGGATCCAAAACTTTTGTATGAGGATTATAAATCACTACTTCGGAATACAAAAATCACGACTATGCTCCACAACCTGGAACTTCCCACTATTCAACAATACGTCTTCGCTCATCATATTTTACGTGACCAAATCATATTTTACGTGAACAATAGCTTCCGAAAACCCATTGATAAAGAGATTGATAGGTAATCACAATAAAAATTCCCTTTTTTTTTCGTGACGTTACAGTCACAAAAGAACCGAACACGTAATCCTAACCTGATATAGTCTGTGTGCCATTCTTATTTGTTTATTTTTTCTTTTATTGGAATTTTTTATTTTCTATTTTTCCTGCTACTATTATACGAACAATGTGAAGATGTAAAACTTAATTATTGTTTTTAAAAAATATTAATCATGTAAAGATTAATTACACAGAGTTTTTGTAATTTTTAAAAATTGACTATAAAACTTTATTATTATTATGTTTAGAAAAGAAAAATAATTTATTAAGAAAAATGAATTTTGATAATGGACGAATCGTCCGAAAGGTCAATCAATGAATAAAGATGTTAGAATTAGTAGTTTTTTTTTTCGTTCCTGTGTGCGCACCTACAGAAGCTGTTCTTCAAAATACTTTGTGATTTACATTTCTTCTTGACGATTTCTATTTTTTAAGAGCTTGTTCGCATTCGCCCAGCAAAACATTGGTAGTAGGGGCAAGAGTAGACCTCAGTTGTGTGACAAGTGTGCGTGGTGTATACTTACCCTTACTATGATGTTTTGTCGAGGCAACTACGGACTAGCGAAAATTATGATTTTTCAATGTATTTATTCAATTATATTCCACATCCCACTTTCATGACTCAATGAGGATTGTAAAATGTAGATCAAGTTTTAACTTTTAACCATTATTACACCAGTATAATAACCATCCAGAAGCCGGTGTTGTCCAACGGTTTCTAGAAACGAAACTTAGAAAGACTCCATGACTCTCATCCAAATTCATTTTTTTTTTTTTTTTTTTTAATAGCATACTCAGAAGTATGTTATCTTTGTTTTTCTATTGTTTCATATTGGTTTTGATAACGTTAAATTTGTATGTATTATTCGTCTTATAGGTACATTATTTCAGAGGAATTAAGTTTTAACAATAATGTCCATCTAATGATAGTTGTTGCTTAAAGCAATTCAAGTTGTTGAATATGCTATATAAATCGTTATGTAAGGGAATAACTGTCGTTTTATTGAATTATTAATCAGCCTATTATGGCTGGCCTAATTTCGAACACAGCAACTTCTAAACGTATCATTTGCCGCAAGTAGCTACGCCAAAGTAGACAATCTATCGGATATCCTTACGCAGTGCAATTTACCTCTATCAACTATTGACGCACAACCGCTACTTTTTCAGCGATAAATTATTCAATGGCCGGACGGTATTATCCATTCAGGAGCTGTCCGTGCCGGGGTTCGATTAATTAATGATAATATTTATGAGCCGTTTGATAGCTCAATCGTTGTCCGGTCGAAATGGATTCATCATAAATTTGATAGCAATAAACTTCAATTCTCATCCTCTCCGCGTTTATTCAGTTATACAGAATTGATTGTATAAATTCAGATTAATGAGAGACAATTGCTTTTAAATGTTCTGGAAATATTGGATTTCAACAAATTAATATTGATAAATTTATTTCTAACAGCCAAATTAAGCACATATAAATACAAAAATTATCTCCACTTTACTAACTAAATATAAATAAATGGTAAGATATAGAGGGTGGCATCATCTCCAATGCATTTGGACAGCATGACATCAAATGCGCTATTGATCTAAAGTCTTTCTTATAGTTACGTTGAGTATCACAAGTTCCATAATTTGGAGGTTCAATTCCTCTTAATGCAAGAGTAAATTAATAAAACCGGGGTTATAAGAATTGAGCAGTGATCTCCCTCGATTGGGGTAGGAGGTACAGTCTGCTATGATCACCTCGTGTGCACACCAAATTAACTAACCAGCGCTCCGGTGCAAGTATTTTTTATAATAGTTAATTTAGCCCAAAAAAGTTATTTCAAGTTCCAATTCATGTATTAGGTTGTAATTTATTTTAACTGTATGAATAAATGTTTTAAAAAATGTGTTAAATTACTCTTTATTTTCCAAACAAGAATGACACTGTATAAAGAAACTGTACCACTAAAGTAATAGTGTCTTGTATTTCGTAGATGGACAACATTCTCGTTCAATGATCGGTTTTTTCTCTCAATCTAGTGTCTTTATAGATACCCTGGGAGGATTTCACTACACCAAAGTCAATCCACATGTGATATAAGAGAAAGTACGATTTCTTCCATTGCCAGACTTGAATCCAAGCGCCAGAGTTAAAAAAAAAACAAATAGAATATTTTATTAAATAAACTTATTTAAACTAAATTTTTCACTTACATTGAACTTACTTGCACAATAAACATTGTGTATGTATATTCAATAAATTGGATAGAAGTTATAGTTCCATGTTTTGCTTAGGATTGAAAAAAAATGATTATCTATTTAAACTATAACTGAAATACATTTCTTTCACTTTTTTTTCACTTGCACTCCTCGGAATGGAAATTTTTTAAAAAATGTCATTTTTCTTTAAATTCTTTTTTTTATGCAACAACGCCTTTTAAGGAGTTATGGGAGCCTAAAGAGATAATTTAATAAAACGTAAATTATTTTTGTGTGACATGGTACTTCATAGCTGAATTTTTAATGATTTTCCAACAATTTTTGGTAGTGATGTGGCAAACCTGTAAAATTAAGGAGGCTAAGGAATGAATTAGATTATTTTTGCGCAGTCATACTGCGCTGAGGAAAAGGAAGAGATTGAATAAGTTTTCACTGAGGGTGTGGTGAAATGAAAGTTTCCATGGAGGTTTGGAGAAACATATCTTACATTCCTGGAATTCCTTTGTGCTGAGCCTCTGGTTAGCAATATGGATATCAAAAAAATAATAATACATATATATAAATCTTATCTATAGTTTTTGAATGTGTCGAAATGTATATGTGCCGATGTAATTAAGATATTGTTTTTAAAATATCAATATTTCTGAGACGATATAATTAAGATATAGTTTTTGTAATATAAATGTTTCTGCTCCGATATAATTAAGATATTTTTTTTATAGTATTGATCATTAAGATATCGTTTTTATTATGTTCATTTGAGATTTTTTTTTTGATTAAAGAACTAACAATATTTTGAAATATCGACATTTCTGTGCCCATATTGTTTTTATTAAGTTTATTTTCAGCAGGATTCAAATATCAAGAAAAAGGTAATTTCCTAATCTTCCCCCAATTCTTTTAGACTTTGTATTTTTATAAGAATATAAACGATATTATTAACGTGATATTATTAAGATATCGATATTGTTTTACAATGTTTGAAATATCGATTTCAATATCAATATCGATATCACACAAACCTACAAGTTTTATGGTTCTTTGTTTGTCGAACGCGCCGTTCAAGTAGAATTTTTTTAACTTCATCTCTCCCCTTTTTTTTTTTTGAAAAAATATTGGTTTCCGACACACAAATTTCAATATCGATATATTTTGACAACATCCTACCTCTGGTTAGGATTCCATGACTCGAACGGCGAGACTTTTCATTTTAGATTTTGATCTAGAATGAACTTAGAATCTAGATCATTAGATCTCGAATTATCAAAAATAGTTTCACTTAATAATATTTCCCTTGTCCTCTTGACTTTCAGAGTAGGTCAATTATTATTATTTGACATGTTTTGTACCTGAATACATTTACTCTGATAACCATTATGTACATAAATAAACTACATAAGACTTAACTAATTATACATTCTATAGCCTACAGTAAACCAGCGGGGGACTCCAAGTGTTAGGCATATTTTATCTGTGTTAAAAGCCACTCTATACCTTTCATCAGGTACCTGCTGAGGGCGGAGGATATAATAATTCTTTTAATATTATCTTTTTTAAAAGTCTTCACTACATTATAAATCACAATAAAGGTAACAGGAGTAAATTAACAAAGAGCTGTAAACATTCTAAATGTCCTAGGAAACAATGAGGTTTTTATATATCGGTGGGGTCTGGAAATATTTAAAAAAAACAAACGAAACAAAAACAAAAAAAAACTCATGAATTTTCAATCAGACCCTTGTTAATGGTCAGTCAGGCTCGAGTCGTTCTTTTTCTAGGTCTTTCTTTTCTTCGAGGCGGTAGTCGGAGGTGTTCCCTAAAATTAGATATGTATCAGAGGCCGGGTAACAGATGCAGGGTCCTGTGTGTGTACCAGGGTTGCGACCCTAAATCCAACCAATGGGTTCGTAAACTGTTAACACGTCCTGGGGTTGGCAGACTATTTTAGTCCTAGGGGGAACTCCCAGGGAACTATTCGGGTGCGATCCAAAGGCCAACAGTTACTGAAATACCTCGCCAACTTCGGCATTCTGTCCTTGTGAAATTGCTATGATGTTAAACCGTTCATCAATGTTGGAGACGATAGCGAACATTACTCGAAGTAGATCCCAGAAACCTATCAACAATTTTTTTCGGTGAAAATAAAAATCGATGCTTGTAAGAAACGTAAATCTTTGGTTAAAAACAGTTAAAAATTTCTTTAGAAAATTACGTTTTTTTTAAATTTTATTATTAATGGTATTTTTTTCTTTTTAAAGTTCAAGTATTTGGACTTGATCAGCTGGGCATAACACTAAAGAAGCATCGAATAGATTTTTATAAATACAATACCTTTTTAGGATAAATGAGTAGTCGCTTTGTGGACAAGTATTAACGTCAATAAAATACAATTCCAGAGAATCCACGCTATTACACTTTTTAAATAGATTCTCTATCCTATGAAAATAATTATAACCAACATCATTATAATTTAATGAATTTTAAAACACTGAGGTGAGAATCGTAACTGGACTCCTCGCGGATCACTGTCCCTTAAAGTATTTAAAAACGCAAATAATTATGAGGATATTATCTTTCCTTATTTTCAAAGTATGAAGAATATATTTTGCATATTATTTGTGAATATGAGAAATTAATTTTCAAGACAAACATTTAGATGAGGCCACGCTTAAACCTGAAGAATCACTGAAGCAAGTCCCAAATGTGTGTGCTTCATTCAAAACCAAAAATTGTGATTTATTATCTACAGCGATTGAAATAAATTGATTTAGGTAATAAATGGATCGAAATTCTAATGAATTATCCCTCCCTCAATTATCTATGCATTTACAAATTATATGTGTTGTAGGAAAAAAAGCCCAAAATCAAGCCCAATCTGATTTAGTTTGGGAAAACATAATTTACATATACAGAATGTCCAAGTAAATTTCAATGATTGGGAGAGGGGTAGTCTAACAAAAATGTAGTTCAGCACCGTCAATCGTTTCTTCCTACCTGTAACGTTTTTACAGTTTTCGAAGAAAACCACGTTTTTGCCATTATTAGTCCGACTTTCTCATCTTTTATCAAAATTTGCGGAATATACGATGAATTTCCTACAAGATAACTAGCTTCGTTAATAATAATTTTAAGAAGTACTCGGTAAAATATTAAGCAATGAATTTTCGTGCTACAAACTTAGAGATTTCAAATAAGTTATTTTGATTCCTCAGCTTTCCAATGGTATATCCAATTTTCGGAAGATAGTCTAATATGGAAGAGCTATTGAAATAGGGAGGTTAAAAAAACCTTAGATATCTACAAGCTCGTATTTTTTTTGTCCTGATTTTGCTATTTCGTACCTTAGTATTTTTCTCATAAATATTCTTTTAAACAGCCATCATGGTCTCTTTCGTGACTTCTCTCTTTATAAGGAAAACTAGTGTGACGGCATTGTGGAGTCTTCCAGCTGAATGTATCTTTTCTTGGATCTCTAGATCAATTTGTCCTTCTTTGGAAAAACAAGCAGCGAGATATTTGAAATTCTGCTCTAACCATTTCCTCTTAACAATTTAGCTTTTGGTGCCTTTCTTTCGCACTAAATTTAGCTTTACTTTCATTTGTGATGATATTTATATGGCTATTTCAACTCTTTTTGGAAAATATAAGGGTTTGCCAGAAATTCTCCAGTCTTCAGAAAAAATGGCGAAGCCATCTGCGAACCTTGAAATTTACAGAAATCATGTTCCTGCATTCTATTTGATACTATATAAATTAAGTAAAGTAACAAAAAATAAATTTAAAATATTTGAATGAAGATTTTATCGATATCATAACAATTTTATCAATATCGCGTCTTATCTTTATCATCATTATTACCTTGTAAAAGCGAAAAATAACTTTATCTTTTCTAGATGTGACCAAAAAAATAAAGCTTCATCCTACTCTAGTTTATTTATCAGAATTGGACGTACTTGTGTATTCCAACCAGAGCAAGAAGGGCGGGTTATCCTACAGGTTATCCGACGCTTTCTAGCTTGAATGAGAAGGTCGAAAATTATTCTCTGGGTCTATTACGAAGTAAATGCAAATATCACCCAAGACGGTTTTCGTTCCGAAGCGCCAAACACTTCATCGAACAACGAACACAACTCCAAAAATCAACTGTTTGCTTATTCCATTTCGATGATTCACATTAGTTTGGTATCAGTCGAAAGATTTGTAAAAAAGAGTCAACTATTAGCTTCTGGAATTAGAAGTTAAGTAATATCAATTTCATTTGGGTACAGTTTTTTTTAATACATTTTAACAGTGTATTATTTCTTTATTAACAATGGACCTTTCTACCAGTGGTAAATTTTACAATTAGTTCATGATAGAAATACTAACTTATAGATAACATTTTACTTCAATTATTTCCCAAAAGCTTTTTATCTTTTTCGCAATAAAAATGATTTTTTTTCAAAAAAGGTGCAACCATTATTATATACATACTAACAATTGTAAAATTATTTTTGTATTGCTCTGTACAAGATTTAAAAAATAAATCTTGTAACTTTACTGATAAGCATTTTTTTCTTTTTTCAAAGCCCGGCGAGTCACTCCGTCAACAGAAATGAAAATATTTTACACTTAATAGTGGAATATTTTAAATTAAGTCAGTCCTCTGATTAGGTTTCAACCCTCAGTGGAAGTTTGGTGGGTAGACGCAAGAAAAAGATAGGAGAACTGTGATCGAATTTCATCCAAATTTATCAATAAACATAAAAAATGGCTTGATATACCTTTCCTTTTACATAGCTTGCGACCCAACTCATCTGTACACTTCAAAGAAAATAGTGGGCGGCAAAAAAAAAATTATTTTGAAGAATGTTACAAATTTTCATATATTTATTTAAAAAAATTTAAGTTCTGGGTCAATTTGAGAACTTGTTTTTATTTATTTAACAAATTATCGATAAAAAAAATACTTATTTGAAGGTGATTCTGTGCGTCGTTTCTGATTCCAGAATGCTAAGATGCCTGCCTCAAAACTATTCAAAACTGACCTCAAAAATAAAGATTTTTAATGCAAATTTTAATTTTAACAACTGTAAAACTAAAATTATATTTTAGAGTTTGGTACACAGGAGTTTTCCAAGGATCCACCATCTTCACTAAAGCATTCCACCATTAGCTTTTTTTCCGTTTTTTATTTTCGTTTCTTGATTTGCTACAAGAAAGATCCCTCAGGAGCGTTGGCCTCAACTCAACATAGCATATATAACAACGAAATTCAATAGGAGAAGATAAAATTAGAAAAACAAGTAAGAAAACTAATAAATTATTATACACAAAAGAAATAAAATTCATTTTGAGAGCAATTACAAGATGAAACAGGAACTTCATATTCAATTAATATAATAGATATATGCGCAAACTTTCTAAAAATAAGGAAAAATACACATGGACCTATTTCAAAAGACATCATGACGATTTTGAGAAGATACAGATTGATGTTTGTTTGATGATTTTTTCTTTATGGTTGACATAATGGTTGTAGGCGTCGATTTAAAATAACCTAAAAATAAAATGACCAACAAAACTATTTCGAACCTTTTTTTTTGAGATGTCTTAGACAATTTTTACTATTTTGATAGGATAATCTTGATTTACAACTACCCAATATAAGTGCATTCCATTTCAGACTTTATATTTTAAAATAGCTTATCCTTCACATTTTCTTATATAGTAGTTCCTTCTAATAAATTTATCGAAGTATTTTTGTCTATGTTTATTTTATAATAAAAAAAAAGAAAAAACAAAACAGTAAATTCTTTTTTCTTCAAAATGATCGTAAAAATAACCTTCTAATATTTATATACTGTGGATATATTTGAGATTCGGATCAATAAATAAAAACATATATGACTGAAGAAGTAATAAAATTTTATTATATATTCATCAATATCATTAGCAATCGAATAGAAAATAATTCAGATTTAGCATAAACAAATCATGAACCTGTTTGATTTACTGAAACATAAATATATTTCAGCCCATACTGTCAGAATGCTTTTAGAATCAGAGCTTATATTGAAAGCTATCATTCAGAGAACAGTAAAGGATACAGGATACGGGACAATAAATGCACATTATATTTCCAATTTATGATCATGAATAACACTTCCCGGTTGAACTGCAAGCGTGGGCCCGTTATGGAACACGATAAATCTTTCTTGGCGAAAATAAAAGATATGCACACGAATATAAATACGATATGTATCATTCGTCTTTTTAAAATCGTTCTAATGGAGTCCCGGCGTCAGATATTCACATGTAGAGCAAATGATGGGTATAAATGCCACTTACTATGTTTTTATTTTAATCTATTTATGTTGCATAAAATGTTGATCAACTTGAAGAAGCAAACATTCCATTCAGTTTTCAATAGAGAAAAACGCATTTAATAGAAGTGAAGCTAACATTAATTACAACTTTGGAATACCTACCAGAACTCATTGAAATATGTTTTGATCGGAAGTGGAGATATCCAACTCGCAATGGCGAATGTGATAAACATCTTGACTGATTATTCCAGTCGAATTTCTGAGTACAGTTTTTTGAATAGTTTGACGCTATGGCACGAGATGGTGCGAATAAGAATATTTTATTATTTACAATGAAAAATTCAATAAATGTTTATTTTATTAAGGGCTCGTACATAAACTAAATCCTAATTCATAAAGTCTAGTAAAAAAAAATTCAAATAATGTTTATTGCTACTACTACAAATTATTAAATATTTTAAATTTACTCATTAAGACATATTAGACTATTATGTCCTTTAGAATTGCAAAGTTTGCCAGATTTTTTTACATTTGCATTTATCACACTTGCATTGTCCCTCACAAACACATCATAACACACAGCTGCTATTTGTGCTGTGTATTATTTTTGCGTGTACGCCAACAAGCAATACATCATCATACAAGCATCAAAAACTAGACTAATTTCAATGATATCTGATTGGTTGCTATGATGCAGGAGGCTGATGCCGATCAGCAATAATGTCATAAAAAGCATTTTTATTCATTTCATAATATAGAAATTATTCCCAGTTTCTGCTTGTCACTGTCATTGAAATTGTATTCTGTTCGTTTAGCAATACCTTCTGGGTGAGGCGTCATGATCTATCTTGGAACATGTTTCTCTTTCCATCCTCTGAGATGTTAAAATTCATCTCTCTGAAAAGTATATCTTTATAGCTTAGAGAACAATACGTATATTCAGTATTTCTCTTTCCTAATTTAAGAATATTAAACGCCGAATTTTTACGCTTTCCAAATCGCCCACGAGCATGTGGCAGTATAGGCTCCCCCGGACATACTTTACTCGGAACGATTTTGTAACATTCGGAACGATATTTTATTTAAACGGCGATATTTGAATAAGTAGACGAGATCTCTAGGGCTGCGATAATATTACAAACGGTATGTCATATCGGTAATTCGGGCTACCGAATTCGGTCGATAGACCGTTGGGTTATCGCAGCAGGACTCAGGAGGTTTCATTATAATTCGTTTCTAATTGATTTAAATTAATTAATAAATTGCGATTGATAAGTTTTGTCCAAATATCTTTAAAATTACAGCAATGTATAATTAATTACTGATGATTGATGATTATTATTAAGGTTAGATTTATTATTATTATTATACTATGCTGCGCTAACGAGGGATATAACCAAACAATGTTAATGTCACTACATTAATATTTTTTTGGATTTTCCACATATACTGGTTTAAATTTAAAATAAATGTTTAATACTAATATAGCAATGTATATACCAAATTGTATGATGGTATCTTAACGAGATCATGTAAAAAATAACTTTAGTGGAAGCTCCATTCATCAATTAATGGCTCTCGAATAATACTGGATATGATAAATAACTTAAAAACGCAGTTTATATGATGACTATTACCAAAATAAATTTAATTGTTTAAAATATGACATAGGCAGTGCATATAATTTCAATTTGGAAAAACTAAACCAAAAAATACAAGGTTTTTATAATATATATATATATATTTTTTTTTTTTCAAATTAAGAACTTCGTTTTTGTGCTTTTAAAAAAAATATTTTTTGATATTGTTTACACATTTTAAGATTGGTTTTGTAAATTCAAGATACATATAAAATTGAATCCCTTATAATTAAGTAAAGAATGACTTAGTAGGAGCTTTTTATGGCAAGTAGTTCTGGAGCAATAAGTAGCACCAACTCGGTGTCGTCCCTATTTCAAAATCGCCTTTAAAATATTCCTGTCTGTGGGAGCCTTTAAAATATGCTTTGGATATGAAGTCGAAGAAATATTAGGAAAATACAGTAATAAAAATATCTTTCAAATTCTGTAATGAAATACCGATATGTTTCTTGGGAAGTCAGGGAAAACCGAAAATAATTTTTTGATGCATTTGTTAAAAGAGCTAAAAATCTTATATCAAACAAAACATAAAATTGAAATGTTCGTTCACGTCATCCAAGTAGAGACAGCGAATATAATAACAATTATAAATAAACATAACAATTATAATAATAATTGAATGATAACAATTATAAATAAACAATTCCACCATGGGTGATGTGGTGTTTCAAGCTAACAGGTTTAAGAGACAAAAACATGTTGTATATCAGATTAACATATCCTCTTCTTACTGCAGATGAAAGACTAAACTAAGTTTCACGAAAAGATTTGGATGAGGCAATTACAGACAAGGCACACAATGCGTGTAGAGGTTGATGACAGCGCAGCAACCGACGACCCGAGAACAATTTATGTCAAACGCATTATGTATGTACATATGTATACATTAATACATGACAATGGCCTGGCTGAATATTAAATGGGCGCTGATAATCCAATAAACCTCAACTCATTTGGTACCGTCTCAAATCTCAGATGTAATAGTACAAGTTGTTATTTTGATTGTTTCAGTCAATTTGTCGTGGTCAATTCTAAAACTAGGTTCAACTTTTAAAAATCATTCTCGTCACAAATAAAAGCTTGGGTTGTCTAGCTTACATAAAGATTTGGTATTTTTAAAAAAGTAAAAAAAAAAAAAAAACCTGTTAACCCTACTACCCTACTACCCTAAACCTTACTACAACCCGTGAATGATCTTGCGTTCAGTACTTGGTAAGGACCGTAATGTTTCTAAGTCAACGGTTCTGCAAGTTGTACGGTTGTACCCCAATTAAGGGTACCCACTTTAAAGAGGCTGGGTGAGCCCCAGGAGGGTCTTCCGACCCCACGGGGTCGATCCACGGCTGATAACATAATAAATAATAATCTGCCACAGCCGGTCTCGAACCCGGGATCAGAAGCATGGCAACACAGTGCCTTACTACTAAGCTACTCCATTCCTTTTTGAATTTTATTAGCCAGGAATAATCACTTGTAGTGTCAAACATCACCAAAGAACGGTTCCCATATATATAAATATTCACTTTGACGTTCAGGTTTTTTCAATAATTTTTAGATCGGTTTAAGGGCCTGAAGAAGAATATGAGATCAGATTTTGAAAATTAAAAATGTGGATTTTAATAGGCGACGAAAATTACAGGAAATTAGCTGAATCGCCTGAGATGAACAAAACTCTCGAAGAGTAACGGGTTGCTGAAGCTGAGACTGATATAATTCTGATTAGGGATTTATGGAGCTACTAAATCCGAATTATGTGTCAGATTTTCCAAACTGCAGCCAAATTCACTTGGCTACACTGTCCAATAAACGTTTTGGATTTATAATTTTGGAAAATGAAGAACTCCAAACAACACCTTAAAATACATACAAACAACATAAAAAATACATACCAAACAACAAAGTAAAGAAACGAAGTTTGAAAGGCTTTATTTTTCTGAAAACATAATAATATAAGTAATTAAGTATTTTATAAACTTATTGGTTTATCTACGGTTCGTCCTTATCCAAAGCGAGCGTCCAAAGTATCAAGTCTTCGTGCGAATACATGTTTCAGACGAAAAATATATTTAGAAACGAATTATAATGAAACCTCCTGAGTCCTGCTGCGATAACACAACGGTCTATCGACCGAATTCGGTAGCCCGAATTACCGATATGACATTCGGCAAACTAAGCAGATTGATTTTTAAAATTTCCCATCACCATCAATCACAAAAATAAAAACCTGAGGATATGTATCTGCACTTCTTAATCACGTTTGACGCTTACCTAGTCCTATTAGACTTTCGAAATAGTTAAATTGTTTTGAAAACTAGATTTCCTAAAGTTTTATTTGAAACTCAAATTCTATTTTTGAGTTGAACATAATTTGAAACAAAAAGAATGGTTTCAAGTTTAAAAAAATAATGTCGCGAAATATTATAAATGTGTTTATACACCATATAAACAGACAATCCTGGATTGTCTATAGATGCTGGCTAACGATGTATCATGAAATAAGGATTTGATTACATTCATAACTTTTTATGTGAATATAAAAACATATTTCATTTCACCTTTCAAACACATTATTTTTTTCCCTTACGTATACTAGATGAGTTCTTTCTTTTTTGTTACTCTTTTTTCCCATCTACGATTTCTCCTATACAAAACTATAATGTACTCTTTTTAAAAATATTTATAATAATAATATTTGGATTATCAACAGTTAAATTATTTTTTTCTATCTTTTCTATCGTTGTCTTTTCTTTTTTCATTGCTTATTAGATGATTTTTTTTTCTTTTCTATCCGTTTCATCTGTGTATAGAATATATTTGTATATTATTTTATTTTTATTATTTTATTTTTATTATTTTATCTTTATTATTTTATCTTAATATAGAATTCATACCACCTTCCTTCATTTGTTCTTATATACATACTTGATGTATTTCTTATCTAATAGGTGTTTTGGCCAGATATAATGTATATTATTTTATACATATTTGTCATTCTAAAGGGACTGTGTTCCAGAATAAAGTTGTTTTTCTGTTTCTATACATATGCCCACTTTAAAGAGGTTTAGGCAAACCCAGTTTGCCCTAAAGGGTATCCAAACTCCAGAATCTAACGATAGTTAATTTAACAAAAAATAAATTATATATATATATATATATATATATATATATATATATATAGTAGTGACGTAGCTCAATGGCTAAGGCACTGGACTCCTAATTCCAGGGACCGACAGGGTTTGAACAGGGCTGTGACAGAAAATTTAATCCTTGTTAAATGAGCCATCCATAGATTCTGTGGTCGGGAGGTCCTCTATAAATGTTTAAATAGTCTTTATAATTTAAAATTTGTTTATCTATTTTTAAGAAATATTAAAATATGAATTTTTGAAAATGAATCGATGACGACTTAGATATTAATTTTTGAGACTCTTCATTTTTGTTATTTTCCTTTTTCTTTTTTCAAACTGTTTTGTACAATAACATTTGTCATTTAATTATACATTTAAGTACCACCGATCCCTATTTAAGAGTACTTTTATGGAGTAGAGCACATTAGATCTTACCTCTTTCTGTAGAAGTCATTACACCTGAGTGCCATCAAGACTTGAAGACTCATCCTGGAACAGAAGACAGGATTGGTTAGCGAACTGGAAAGACTGTCAGACGACGTTATAAAATGGACCACTTAGTGAGTGCTTCCATCAGTTTAAAACAGTCAACAACACTTTTAAAATTCCTTAATAGCTTCCCGTTTTATAGGATCCCTACCGCACTTGATGAATCCACTAAAAGTGCTTCAGAGCGAGATTTTTATAATTCATTTCAGTCCCCAGCGTCATCTTGTACTCTCAAAACACTCTCAGCACTGCCCTCGTAAGGGCAACGATGCTGGCCGACAATCTGACTCTATCTTAAACATAAATCTCAAAACACTTAGCAACTTCAGGCAGCGACGAAATTAATGTCGGAAGAATTTCTTCTTCACTTCATTTCTCCTTGATGCCTGAATAGTAAACTTTAAAACTTCGTAAAATGAGACTACGATGGTGTTTATATCTCATAATCGTTAAAGAGGAGTCATCTCAACTTTATTGTTTAAATAAAACAATTAGTCTCAGTTAGAATGTAATTTATTCATCGTAAATATGACATTTTATCCCGTAAATAAACGCTGTAGCTAAAATAAAATGTTTAACACTAATGATAATTTATTATCATTTTAAAAAATGACCTCAATAATCCGTATTTTTGTAACTCTTAATTTGTTTCTGCCAAGTATTAATACATTGCTTTACTAATAAATTTAAAAACTATTTTCTAAAGAATTTTTTTTTTAATATATTCCACTTTTTTTGTTTATTCACAACAGTTTTCTGCCAAATATAGGATTTAGCTAGAAAGTAAAAAAATTGGTTTATACATTCATATCATTCAACTATTAAACGAAAGGTAAAAAAAAATCTCTCTTCTGTAAAATTTAAATTTTAGAGTTAAACTGTTTCTGCTCTGAAACGGCGATATGTATTATAATTATTATTATTCGATGATATGATAATTGGTTAAATAAAAGATTATTAAGAATGACCACACGAATTTTCTGATTTGAATTGAATCTGATCGAAAAAAAAATGTTTTGATCCAAATTTGAATAATTGAAAAATCATTTACTGGCATTCAATTTTATATAGATTTGTAATTTTCTAAGCTTTTGATTTGATATGAGGAATCAGGGTAAGAAGTTGTAACACTAATTAGACGCTCCAATTCAGAATTAGAACAGGAGGGAAAAAATCATTTATGATTCTCCGCCGTGCTGTTAGGCGTGGAGCAAATGCATTTATGATTTGACCTATTATTACTTGTTTATTACATATTTATATGCTTATTACTTGTTGGTTCGAACAAACCATAAAAACGTTTAGCCTTCACCATCCCGAATCATCCAAATTGCATTTAGGAATCCACGAAGTTCTATAAAATAATAAAAATTATATTATTATAGAGGCCACAGTAATCGTTTGTATTGCCACAATATTTCCGCACCCAGTGAATCGTAGCTTAACGAGGGACGAAATCGCAAATATGCCCTAAAATTCAAATTTAATATTTAAAAAAATATGATATTTTCATGTTCATATTAAAACAAATATTTTGTTCATAAGTTGGCTTTACTTTAGTGGCAAAACCGTATATGATAAAATATAAAAAAAGTCTAAGATAGATTCAGCACCTACATCGTAAAAAAAAAAAAAATGGATTTTATTTATCTTCCGTTAGGTTTTAGAGCCTGTAAGTCCAAAAAACGCATTTTTGTGCGTTTGTGCCAGAAGTATTTATTGACTGGATGGACAGATTTTTTTTTGTAGGGTTTTTGCTCTCTATGGATCTGCAGCAAGCCGGGGGGCACCCTCTCCGTACTAGCCAAAAAAACGTGCTTTTCTGTAAACAGAAGAGCAAAAATGAATTAGATGAAACTTACCCAAAGTCTAACTTTTCATATATCATAAATTCCAGAAAAAAAAATGTGTCACACAAAGTAATTTTATTCGGTGCATGATTCTATTTTTAAGTATAAAATTTCATAGAAAATTAAAAAAAAAAAAAAAATGTTAATCAAATTCTCTAGCAAATGAAAATAGAATTGTCTGAACCAGAGACCAATATGAGCGAATTAGACTTTGTACTCATGTTTTTTTTTTTTAAGGTCTTCTGAGCATGTTTTTCTATTTTTTTTTTTTTCATAAATCGAAAACTATGAATCTCTCAGTAAATTCCGGAATCTCATTTGAATGATAATTAAACTGCCTCTAAAGATAAACTGAAAAATAATAAATGTTAGTTGGGCCAATGTTAGATACAAGATACGGCAAACGATTTTTGAATTGCACTTCGCGCCCAAAGCGGTACGGAAAGTCCTGTGAGTAGAGAAATACGATATTAGTTCTTGAAATGTGTAATAATACGGAAACATAAATTAAGCATATCGAAGCATGATCCCATGAAATGAATCTATTTAAAATATGTTGGAAACCTTTAGGAGATTTTTGTATTCTCAGTTGGAAATATTAAGGATTTTAAACCCATAAAACAACAACAACAGCAAATTAGTGACATTGATTTCAATATTCTCTACAAGATTGTAAAAATAAATAAATACTCTTTAATAATGATCTTCTAATTTGTAACCTTAGAATAATTGCAAAGCACTTGGTGTAAACCAGAACCGACTATCGCGGTCATACTTGAAGTAAATTTGATACTAAAGTGTTAGCCAGAGATCATTGAATCAAGAAATCTCTTGGTATTGGGTGGGGAGAGAGGAGTTATGTTAAACAGACGAGATCATTACTTGAAGGAGAATAGAGTTTAATTATATCGGATTTATGGTCGTCATGAAAAGGGAAATGGTGCGTAGACAATGAGTGAGAGGGTAGAGGCGCTATAACTCAGCGGGTAATGGAGTTGCATTAAGGTGTAATCCTGGGGGCAGCGGGAGGAGTACGCTCCTCCAGGATTATCGCCTGGATTTGCATAGTGTCCTCCGATCCTTGTCTCAACTGGAAGTGGTCCTTCTCATGCCATCTTGTCTCAGCCAGTATTTACCCAAAAGAGCTTCCAAGAACTTCGCAGTGTTTTAAGAATCGTAACCCATGTTGTGATGCGATATTTTTAGATTAATTTTAATTTACATCACTGGCCAAGATTAATTACTAAATGGTGAGAAACCACACTTATAAACGGGTCCGATAGAATCGGATTACTGTAAATGAAAATAAACCAGATCAAGTGGACTAAACAGTACAATATTCGTACTTATTTCTAATATAGAACCGTTGTGAAATAAGTCAAAAGCTTTCTCTATTGCCACTTAAATAAAATAAAATATCTTAATCAGTATGAACGAAATTCAGGAGCCTTTTAAGAAAGAAAGTGATAAATACAGCTAATTAGAATAAACATATATATATTCATGATTTGTATAAATATCTTCTCTGTTCCAACAGAAAAATACAATGAATTTTAATAGACAAAAATCCTAGTCTAGTAGTTTTAAGAAAACATCATTCAAAAATCTTAATTACCAAGTATATTTGATCAGAAACCAGGACCGGCTCAAGGTTTTCTGGCTCCCGAGACGAAAAAATTTCTGCGTCCCATAACCTTGACCCTCCCTCCTATCTCTTCCCTCCAACCCTAAACCTAACCAAAGTCTTAAAAAGCCCCGACTTAAAAGGAAAGATAAGTAAAACATTTTTTTTTTTTTCCTATTGCGATTAACCCGCCGTTTTTCTGTCCCAAAGTCACATTGAGGTCGGTTAGCGAGGTTCTACTGCTAATAATTAATAATTAGTGTACTCACCTGTCGACATTTGAAAGCTTACAACTTCCTCTTCTTCTTCTACTCAAATCACTGAATAAAAATGGAAGAATAACAGTAAAAACGAAGTGGTATCGTTCAAAGACTCACTTCTTACTTTACAATGTATGAATAACTTTACAATGAACACATATCAGAGGATTAATTAAGAAGAATTAAATTTAAGAGAGAAAAGTAAGTAAAAAGAATGGGTGCTACGAAATTTTGTTAACAATTTGAATTTTTGAGGTAAGTAAAAATTTTTTTCAAGATACATCGGCATAAAAATAATCGAAAGTCATTTGGGTCTACCGAATTATGAAAATGTAAAAAATAAAATAAAATCTAGTATTCTATAATTAATTTTATCAAAGCTTTGTTGATCAAAAATAAAACTTATTCCATTTTATCTTGCTTGTATATATATCTTATTGATATCAATCTAAATCTATTTTGTTAACGTTAAGGAAATAAGCTTACACCACGATTTTTTTTTCATCCTGTAACCCTGTCAGAGAACCGTTTATTGATTTAACATACATACTCCTTGAGAGTATACGGCCTTCTCAGGACTTATTTATGTTAATACATTGATAATGGCATAATAATTATCACTATATTGATTATTGATATTATAAATCATCCGCAAATCCATCTCTGTCCTCAAACAGCTTCTAATATTCCACGATTCATTCACCCGAAGTACCCGTCGTGTTCTAGACCCCTTCCCTCATTCACCGGACTATCTGGTGAGCACGATATGATATTAAAAAGATTAATAAATTGCTTTATAACACTCATTTTCGGTCTTTCCAGATGCTCTCGCATCTCTCAATGGTATTTCATAATGGCTTTATCCTTATTGAGGTTTATTCTTATTCATAACCTAAAGAACCAAAAAAACCTTCCTATATTTTTTACCTCCTCACCTTGTGTTCTTTCACCCACCTTTTAAATAAAAGATCTTATTCATTTGAATATCTCTTCTCATAGAACTTTGAAATCTTTTTTCATTCGTGCTACCTAGTTTAGAAATTTCTTACACATCTCCATTCGTAAAGCCTCCACCCTGATCTCATTTAAACACCATTTATTTCCCCATCTCCTCGATGATCAATCTTTCTCATATGTGTAAAGAATAAATGTCTAAATAAATGTATACAAATATGTATCGTTGTATCTGTTTTAAATTTAAATTTTATATAATTATTTATTTCTTAGTATATCATTTAATTAAGTTCCAGTAATGCAGTTAGATAAATAGACCCTTTGGAATGGCAAGGTTTCAACTGGCGAAATCGAAGTAAATGAGTTGTTATTGTGTCTGGGTTCTATCTGGCTTCTGGCACAAGTAGAACGTACTCATGCTGTAATATGTGGAGAAATAGCTGAATTATATGAACGTATGAACAGATTTGTTATAGTTTTCAAAGGTTGTTTGCGGCAGGAGTTTTACAAAGAATGAGGTAGGAGGAAGGTTAATCAGTTATATTGATACTTTATAACAATGTTTTTGTAAATGTTCTTTACAATCCATTAATAAATATCGACTAATATTATATCAAAAATCACTTCTGTAGGTGTAGGGATAACTGAACAATGTGGTAATGAAGCTTTGACACTAATTTACTTGAAATATATGAAATGTCAGATGGAACCTCAGATTCCACGGATTGAATTATTCTTTTTAGTTATAAAGGGACTGACTGTCCCAGAATAAAGATTATGTTTTCATTTCATACATAAATATATATGATGTATTATTATTAGCAAAAGGTGTAATGTTTTTGAAGTTGGTTTTAAAATTTGGAATTTTTTTTTTTAAATTAAATAAATAAAAGAGTGATAGTAATGAAGTAAAAATTAAATAATGTAAACAAGACGAAATCGTGTTATCAGATACATGAACAGATTTAAATAAAATAAAATAAGAAATATTTATAATCATAAAATAAATATTTAAGTAACAATGAACAATATTAAAATAAATAACATAATGAAATGGACGTATTGTTATTATATATGAGTTGTTTATATCCAAAATGAACCCTAATTATGACTGACAAATTTTTAAGTACTGAAAAAACTATACTTTCTATTGCAATTATGATATCAAAACCAATTTTTTTATTTTTAAATGCATTAGACAAATCACCAGTCTAGCACATATTTCCAAAAATCGTTGATTATATTAATTTTAATAAAACAACATTTAAATTTTAAATATACTACGATTTATAAAAAAAAACGTTTAGGGTTCATTTTGTAAACTAACGACTCATATGATAGTTATTGAATATACTGTTTTTCACAGTATTGATAAATATTTATGGAAGTTAATTCATAATAAATATTTTCAAAATAACAAGGAAAAAAGTAATAAATACAAACAGTATTAAAATATGAAAAAAATGGATAAAATAAATAATTAAAACATGCATCAAAAATAAATACATCAGTGATTACTGTGATAAAAATTTAATTTAATTATTATTACTTTTAGTATTATTTAATATTATTATTACGTTTAGCTTTTGATAAATTTAAAAGCTAAAAGTACAATAATACCTTTGTACTTTTTATACAGCTTGATATTAAAAAGTTAACATTGTAAACGCCATCTCCCCGACTTAATAATTTACCAATTTTCACCAAGAAGGTGCATATATTGCTTCACATTCTGTATAGTTATAAGAACATTAAGATCTATTTATATTTAATAAATTCATTATCCCACATAAACGCTGATGTATGTCAATTATATAAATATTAATATCCTACACGTGCCAGGACAGGATGCCAACGACCGCATCAGCCTAACTTGCCATAATATTTTATAGGCGGTGTTAGCCAGAGTAGATAATGCTCTGAGTCGGATTCATAAAAAGTGACTCTATCAGATCAGAAGGCTGTGAACGGATTTCGACTTGATAGCAATAAGTAGGATTGAATTATAGCCCTTAGATAGTGCTAGGTATAAATATATCAAAATAGTTCTAGGTATTTTCCAAGGGCGCCGGCTATATTTCTCTAGGTCTTCAATATAATAACGGCTATTACGGAAGAAGTCCTGAATTTCTAGGTTGTAACCTATACTTGCCTAACAAATCCTTTAAAAATTTGAATTGGCTGAATGAAAACATATTGGGCAGATATACTATTTTTTTCATCTTCATCACTTATTCCTGATGAGCTTTCGTTCTCTTCAACTATTTAAATGGTTTCGAATAAATATTAGGGGTATTTACTGGTTCCTTCGGAGTCCTGAGGAAGGTTAAGGAATTTGCGAAAAAATTTCCGAACAAGAAATATAGGCAGTCAAAGTCAAAGGCATAACTATTAAAAGAGTTTGTAGTTTCTTATTTTATTTTTATGTTTGAATTCAATACCTGTTTGAACACAACCAATGGGACATAATGTAAACTAGAAACAATTGGTAAACCTTCTGACTTTATGTCAGCTTGTTGATTAAAGTTACTAATGGAACATATTTTTAGCCTTCCGTTAGTGTTACCAGGAATATGTCTTTTATTGAATTTAATATGCAGGTTCGCCAGGATTGGGTATCCTAGGTAAATGAAACTCAACCTTGAAGACCTAAATAAGTTTGTTTATAATTGTCCAACCGGAATTGTTACTTTATTTTGGAGCTCTTCACCCATTTCAGTAAAAAAAAAAGTTCAAATATAATCGTATCCTTTTTAAATTTGGTATTATAGACTATTATTATTATTAAATTTTGGCTACCAAACACCAATCGGAAGTTGTACTTTACTTTTCTCTACAAACTGAATTTGGTGAAAAAAGATGTCTAAATTGAATGAAATACTTTTCAAACTTAGTATTAGAGACTTTTATAGTGGAAATAATATTCAGTAATATTATAATACTTGAAATTCCAAACTACTCTTTAATATTGAATAGGTGGAAGGTCGTGTCAAATTTTTTAAATGGTTCTCTACCAATTTTAGAAATAAAAGCGTCAAATAAATGTTTAAAAAAATAAAATTCTGAGTCTACCACATCCATAATTACGACCCACAGCCCCGTCACAAGTAACCGACGCCAATAAATGTCGTGACGCCGAGTGTCGTTTTTGAGATGATGCTATCTTCGTAAATTAGTAACCAAATTCAGGATCACATTCTGAACCACCGATTTATAGCTTAATAGGCGAACAAGGAAGTCTTATGGTGTCCACATCAGATACTCTGTCTTAGCCATTTATTCTGACCACTCCCTTCTGTATCAAATTTTTTTGTTGAAATAAAAGCTCAGGATGGCTAGTTTTCAAAACAATATTTCAATTTGAAAATCTGCGTCAAACGTAATATCGGTACAAAACGAACTATTTCTCTATTCCTTTATAGTACGATCCCCATAATCTCGTCTAAATCGTTAACAATATCCCGCCTGCAATAAAAGGAATCCTTTGCAATATGCATCTCCAGTGTGTGCTCTATGGCTCTATTATTGCGGTGGGAAAAGCAACGTACTAACAGGCCATTGTGGACCCTGGAGGAGATGCTATCTCGGCTTTAGGAACTGCAGGAACACACTGAGCCCAGGGGATGGCCTGGCGGTTCCCATCCGATCCTATCTCGTCTTAATACTTAAATAGATGCTTTATAATTCACTCTGGTATAAACGCAATTGAAGTCGATTTTCAGTTTAGTGAGCGGTAACAAAAGGCTCCAGGCCGAAGGAAAAATGTTATTCATTGATCAATTATCAATGATCAATGATCAATTAATAAAACTACACCCGCATTTGTTTGTTTTTTTAATATCTATTCATTCGTAGTATAGGGATCATTTTCAAGATTAATACAATTTTAAAGAGTTCATAAATAATTTTTTTTAAATTCCATAACTTGTCTTAAATTATCAAGAACGCATTGCGGTAACATTGAATTATTACATTTAATTTGAATTATCCGAAAAAAATGATTTTTCATGCCTAGACTTAAAAAAAAAATTAATCTTTTTTGAAATGATTGATATACAGGTATATTATTCGGAATAAGGAAACGGAAAGGTAAAAAAAAACTAATGTAAAATCGAATCCGTGAGATCATCGTTATTTTCAGGGAAAAATAAATATACTTATATTCATTTTTTTCCAAAGTTTTATTTATGTAAATTGTATTTTTGAATGCCTCTAGACTTCAGATTTAATTAATATATCTTAAGTTTAACATCCTAAGGTAATATTGATGGTCAGTAGCATTCCTGACAAATTGGGATTGGACATTTTATAAATGGCTAATTGGTTTATGATAGTTATTAAATGATTTATGATAGCTGAGCAAGAATACTACGCACTAGTAAAGTAAATTGAATGAATGTTCAAAGCATTACACTCATAAAAATTAATTAAAATATTGACCATGTTTTTCGGTTTTTCAAAGTTTTCTTCTAACACAAATATATAAATGTACCCTGGAAAACACATCTGCTGATAGCTGTAAGCAAAATGGCCAACCCAGCAGAAAAAAGATTCCAATAGATCCTCTGGAAGTAACACTCTTGACCGATTTTTAGGGCAGAACTAATACTTGATAAACTGACTACCCTAAATTAACAATTCCTCGATAAAATATTATTACAATATTCATCCTTAAATTTTATTAATTTAGACAGAAGTACTTTAAGATGTTTTACAGCCTGGTTAAGGATAGGAAAAACATATCTTCAACAAAATGTATAGGGTTTATTACTGTTTAGCTTGAATGCTAGAATTTAGTTATCCGGTATCAAATTGTTATAATTACTTTTCCATTATCTGTAGAATTTAAAATCACCTCTAAATTGAAATCTATGGACTGCGATGTTCCATACATTTTAAAATTACCCATCAAGCATTTTTCATGTGTTTCAATGTATTTACTTTTAATTTATAAATATGTATAATTATAAAATTTATAGTTATTACTTTGTTTTATAAATTAAAATTGATAAGAGTTGTTATATGTTCAGTGAATTACATTTGCTTCTTCTTCTTTACTTTATCGCCCTCCTTTAGTGCCTTTCAGAGTGGAGGTGCCCCGATCCAAGACTACCAAGCTTCTCGATCTCCAGCCAGCGCTTTCATTACATTCATAGACCTTCCCTTCCCCTCACCAATCCCTGAGATGTGGTCCATCCATTGTAATCTAGGTCTTCCTCCAGGACGGCGTCCGGTAGGCCTGGCTTCAAAAAACTTCTTTGGGTTCCGGTCCTCATCCATTCTGCACAGATGACCAAACCATCCCAATTGTCTCCCCTTACCCGCTCATTCCTAACTCTGTCCCTCCTTGTTTTGCCTGCCATTCTCCGGAGATATTTCATCTCTGCCGCGGTAGGATTACATTTGCTTGGTTATTAAATAAGACTTTGTTTTAAAGAAGAATTAACCTTACTAAGCTAAGCCGAGGAATCCGGCCTTAATTGCCTGAAGAGAACTACTTTCTGTCCGTTACGCAGCAAAAATTGTTTGTATGCCGATAAACAATAATCTCAACATTCTGCATAAATGTATTTAGCTAAGCAGAACCCTAAAAGATCTTAATAGTTCCAATATTCTCTGCAACGGAATAGTAGAGTATCTACATGAATTGGAATTTGTCGTGCCTGTGCATTATTATGCATTGAACATTAGGATTCTCCACAATGGGCAAAGATAGCTAGTGAAAAAAATTAACATATAAAATAATTAATATTGAGATACCATAAAATAAACTCCTTCTTTCAAAACCCTGAAATAACTTTATTTGATGGATCTAGATCTGATAATGAAGTCTTGCTTTGTTTTACAAATTAGTAACAATAAATAGAAATTTAATGATACAAGGATCATATTCCCTACCCCAAACATGTACTGCTCACATTTTCCTGTGATTTCATAGTGACTTTTTTTCTCCACGGAATGGTACTTCTCTGTTTGAGTTGCAATTCACTGCATCTCGAGGATACTTATATAATTTCTATACTTTTCTATACTATTCTTACTTATATAATGGATAAAATTTCATCATTTTAGGGTATCAATCTTTGTAGAATATTTTCTATATTTATGATCTGCTTTGTGGTGGATTTCTTTATTGTTATCTTTTAATATTTTAACAAATATTAATGAATGTAATGTATTAATGAATATATTAAATTTACATTAATGTATTAATGAAAATATTAATGAATGTCTATAATTATGAATGTAATTGGTTTTCATTAATCAATCAAAACTCGTAGGATTCCAAAAATTGTTTATAAATAAGCTCATAAATTGATTAAAAGATTTTTTGCTTTCAACAAATAAGAAGATGAAAATTAAACTATATCAGATAAAAAATAGAGCTCTGTATATAGATATATAATTTTTAATAATTACTATATTATTATATTATATGTTATAATAAACAGACAATAGGTGAAGTGTCCAATCATATAATTTAATCATATTAAATAATGTAGAATGTCACAGTTCCAAAGGGTTTGATCTGAAAGTTCCAAATGATAACAGATAGTATCTATATACTAGGTTTAACAAAATAAGTTAAATGCATTGCAATTGATTGGTATACGAGTATATCTTATAGGTATTTAACAGAAGAACGGTAACACGAACGAGGGTAATGGTATTCTGTTCTTAGACCGAAGCTGATAGCGTCGACAGGTTTCGTCCAATCCTACCCAAATCCGACCCGAACCATTCACAGCTAACACAATCCCATTCGAAATTTCCTTAAAAAGACAAAAATACTCCAGCCTTGACACGAGCCCCGAATAAGGCATTCGAGTTCCCGAGAGCACTCAGCACTCAGTCGTGATAGAGCCAGCAAACTGATTAACGATCAGTACCTGCCCTCAGGCTTTCGAGAACCGTAAACTTTTACAAGTCCTCTAAATTCAGGCGCCCCCCTCCACGAGTTAAATGAAATTTTTGAGTAATTGTTCTTTGGCAATGGCCATATCTTATGCGAGGGTCGGAGGTCTTGGGTCAGTTAAGACATTCCGCTTAGCATAAGGATCGGCTAACCTTTCTTCGGCATGTTCAACTCAGCTTGTAAATGCACGTGTTTACAAGGAGCGTGACTAACGGATAACCTCTCCACTGTTTAACATTCTGCCTGCCTGTGGACTTCATTGATTAGGGATCCTGTTACTCAGAGGTTTATTTAAACATTTCAATAACAGGCAAAGTTAAGGAACAAATAAATAAATATGGGACACGACATCCCTTTCTGTGCGATGAGGACTGCCGAAGATGTTGCGGTTCTGTGGATATGCTGTACGGTAGTCAGTTTGACACAATGTCCATTAACAGATAGCTGTTGAGATCACAGTTGAAAGTCCTATCCACAATCCTCCAGGAACGGAAAGCTTCAGGAAAAGTACTTAATATCATTTTACTTATATTCGTTAATTTATAAACCGATTCTTTTTCTGAGCTTGAACCTATGGAATGTCCGGCTCGTATATATTTAAAAAAATATTCTTTCCACAATCTCCCTTAGTGCCTTTAAGCGTGGTGGCCTATCCACTCAGGACTACCAGACGTCTCTATTTTTGGCAAGATTTTATATTTCTTTTAATGGTTTACCTCAGGCTCTTGTAAACTTTTCCATTTGGTTGATGAATGATACTCTGGGACGTTCTCGATGCCTACTTGGCTATATTCCATAGTTTATGTAGGGTCTCTGTCTCTCACCACCTCGCTATTCTCAATATTTTTCTTGATTGAACACATCTTCGGTTCCTCTCTGATCTTGTCATTCCTAACTCCTCCGAAGAATTGTTGGAAATACAGAAAAGGACCGAGCTAGAAATCAGAGAGGAACTGAAGATGTAAAAAAAATCAATAACATGAAAAGTTTTATATTATAATTCAATATTACGGCTTAGTTCCAAAATCGCAGATAAAAGCAGCAGATTTCCATTAGTTAAATGATAATTTTATACAATTTAAAAATAATTATAAAATTTAAAAAAAATAATCCTAAAATTTTCAATAAAAGGAACAAATGATAGGCTAAAATTATATTATCTGAGCGTCTCTATTCGTAAATTTGAAAAATTCCTAAAATACACCCAAATAATAAAAATCATAGATATTTCATGATGTAAATTACTATAAAATAAAATTCAAGGTATCCTGGAAAATGAAAAAAAAAAAATGATAAATCAGTTCAATCTGAAAACTTATATTGTAGAAAATATTTCTACAAACGAAAATTAGAAATAATCTACTTATATCGGTCTTATTTCTTCGAATTATGAATATAGCAGAAACAATACCATCTTCTTGAAGTGAAGTAAAAAACTCAACACATACAAAAGCAAAACAATGAAAAATGAATATAATGAAAAACACTCAAGCTTTTATAAGATGTCTTTTTTTTAGATTAAACTATGCTTATTATTCTTCGATTTGTAAACAAAAAAAATCTGGAATATTATGCCTCATTACAAACTATCTGAGACTCAAGTTACAGGCAACAAACCATAACAAACATTATGGCATGTATTAGCTTTTTACGATCCCTGAAGTCAGTTTTCTTATATTTATGAGGAATATTTTCATATTAGTTTTTGTAGGTTAGTGTGGAATTCAAATTCCCAATGGGCCAGTTTTATGGAGAACCGAATAAATCGAGACCCTAGTTAAAATATGCTAGTAATCTGTAAGAAATCTCATTTCTACCCTCAACTAATTGCATTGCATAAGTGGGTTAGACAATACAATACATATTAATACTCCATCGCCAACATTAATACCCTATTATACAATACCTACTTTTTAGGGACTGAATGTGCCACAGGAGGACCTCTCAACATTAGAGTCAATACACAATTGATATAACAGAAAATAACATATTCTGCCACAGACGGAACCTGCAGGAACCCTAGAGTTCGAGAGTCTAGTATTTTACATACTTACCCACACCAGCCCAATATAAGATAATAGGATTTTTTTTAAATAGACAGTGAAATGGTTACTATATACTAATACTCAATAATAAACTGCCATTTAAATGACAATTATTTGGGCAAAATATTTATATAATAAAACTCTTAAGTACCTCCAACCGTGGCCATCTTTTAAACCCGCTAAACCCTCCCAACCGTTCAGTACATCAGGGTTCTGTAAGCACCGTTACTACTTCCAAGATACGTCAATTGAAAAAATTATGAATGTCTATTAGTTAATATAAAGATTACCTGTAAACAACTTTATTGTGGGCTATTTTTTTTTTTAATTAGGCTAAATAAATAATAAATGAAGGCTGAATAAATAAATATTAAGCTGTTTTTTCCCAGTCATTATAATCTTTATTGGGACGGGATCACTTCGTGTATTTAATAAGTTATGACAGAAGTATTCATTGGTTCTGATTTTAATAGTTCAAAACGACAAAATCTTCATGTTTTCTATCTTAATGTTTATTATAAGAATATAATAATATAATAATATATATAAAAAAAATAACTCTTGATAATATACCAATGTAGAAACATTGGTATATTATCAAGAGTTATTTCTTTTTCTAAAAAAACAATATATGTACAGCACAAAACGTGATGATAATTATTTTAATGACTTTGATGAAACTTGGTTCTATTAGCCGATTAAATATGTTTAGCAAAAGCCTCCGCTATTTTTGTAGGGGTTTACCATCGCTTTCAACCCAGTAAATTATCCTGATAACCATTTTCAACAAATAAAATCGGTGTATAGATAATTTTATCGAGAAATATTATGTGAAAAAAAAAGGGAAAAAAACATTATCAGTAAATTTTACTAAACACGACATGAATTATATAAGTGAGAAAAAGTAGTTTAAATTTAATTATATTAAAAATGTAAAGGGAAAAATGGAGAGGAATCTCTTTTTAACTGGTGAATAAATATTTAAGGCAGTGGTTGGGTAAATATTCATGAAGCAAGGTTTAGGCGCTGCAAGAGGTAACTGTTCCACGAAACAGTTTGCGCGGTATTGTTAAATGAGATAAAAAGAGAGTCTCTCTGCTGTGGCTATAGCCAGAAGTCTACTAACTGAGGCTATAATATTAAGTCTTTGGAAAGTATCCCAATAACTTAGAGCTTCTAATAACATTTAAGTCCGCTGTTTGAATAAATGGAATTTCTATTTATTTATGTATATAGGATGTCCCAGCTCTAACTAGCGAAGTTTTGTGAATCGATTCCTTAGAATCAATGAATAATATTAATTATATAAATATATTTATTATATAAATTATCATGTATAATCCTTTTTTTGAGAGACATCATTTATTTTATTCTTTTTTTGAATAAAAATATAATAATGTTAGATATACCATGGCAACAAAAATTTAATTAGACAACTCAAAAAAGCATTAGATTTCATCTAAGACGATCTTTTTATCATTCATCAAGTGGTCTCAATAAAAATTTAGTAAAAATTGTACATTAAATCAATAAGAAAAACAATTACTTACAACTTAAAAAACTTTTTTTATCTGTAGGCTGTTGCTTACAATAGTCAAATTCAACTTTATAGAACGGATAATAAACGCTAATTAATTTTTGTTAACACGGTTATTTCTGAATCGGCGTCTGCAAAGAGCATAATAGGCAATGGAAAGATGGGCTGAATTTATCACCAATATGAGAGAAATAGCTGTTCTATTGGAATGTTGGAAATTAAATGTTCTATAGCATATATGTTACAAAATGTGAATCAATATTTTTTTTAAAATAACGAATAAGGGAATAATCGACAACTGAAGGTAAAAAATCAGTAACTAAAATAAGAGAAGAAACTAAAGAGAGTTGAAATTATTTTTTTCCACTTTTTAAGACTATGAAACAATATAACAGTCTTACAAAAACAATTGAAATTCAGTCCTCCTATTCCTGGTTTAAAGCATAAATTAATTAATTTAAATTTATTAATCTGAACAATTAATAAGTAAGGATTAAATGATTACAACCAATTCTTAATAAATATGACGTATCGCCCAATCAAAAGGCCATTTTTATATATTTCTTCAAAATATAAAAAAATCGTAGAGTTAAAAATATATATTTAAAAAAATATTAGATTCAGATAAATAATTAGCATTATACTCTCATCTAGTTATCATCGCTGTGTTTACAGTTCGCGCTTGGTGGTCGGTCGTTAAATCTTAAATAATATTTGCGTGGCGTCTTCTGGATTAATTTAACAGGTGTTTAGTTATTTGGTTGGATTAAATTATTAGGCTCTTATTTGTTTTTGGTTATAAAAACCTAATTGTGGTTATCAATGCTGGCAGCAGTCTACGTAGGTAGATGCCTTCAATATTGCAAATTATGTGATCAATGAGGGATAAAAAGAACTGAATATTCAAGCTGTCAATAACTGTTGTGCTACAATTCAATTATTAACACCTCTGTCTACAATTGGATCCTTCCTTTATTTTTAAAAAGTAAAAGCATCTTTCTGCTACAAATGAAAAAAATAAACTGTAGTAGCACAAAAACGAAAGTCTTATGAAATACCATATTATTGACATGATGTAATGATTGGTAATTGTAATGATAATTCAAATAAAAATAAGTATTTGACATAGTATTGTATTTCACGTTCTCTTCCCAGTTGTCGGGTCGAATCGAAAATCAAACGAAAAATCGAACAGTGTGGACCTAGCTTTAGGTTTAATAGAGTTCAACTTGATTCTTATCCCCTTTTTCAATACTGATTCCTTTCCTCTTTTCTAGAATTACTATTGTAGATTATTTTTATTAAATGCAGATCATGTTTATTCATCTTATAATATATACATTCAATATTATTATTTTTAAATTTATCCATCATCGAACTTGTTAAAAATATAATTTTACCCCAATTGTTTTCTTGTTCGCATACCACCTGGAATGTCCTTCCGTACCACGGTCTGGGAACCTCTACTCTAGAGAAATGTTGCGAAACTAACTGAATTTTTTTCGAAAGAACTAAGGTTGTTGCTTGTTCTTGGTTATAAAAATCTTATCGTGATATGCATGCAAATAAAAAAGGGCAAAGATTCTAGAAGCAGGGATGGAGGCAAGGGTGGATATTTAAAAAAAAAATAAATATATATATACCAAAAAATATGTCATGAAGTAATATAGAAAGTTCCCGGAAAATACCGTAACTAGTCAGCCAACGCGTCATGGAATGAGTTCTAGTAAAAGAGAAATGAGGCATATAACGCTGCGGGATTGGAGGTGTCCAGGAAGACCAAGCTTCTCTCCCCCACTTGTGTAAAAAAGAAACCCCCTTTGATCTAAGGAACAGAGGCTCGGTTAATTAAGGAACCAATTCGTTCCTTTGGCATCTCCTGAAGGGGCGAATAATTACCATTTATTGCTGTTCATCGAATCCATTCACTAATTACTGATTTATTTATGAACTCTTTTTCATCTCGTCATCTCTGTTTGGACAGTCAATTATTTCAGCTGATTATCGCGTTAAACTCTCAGAGTCACTTAATACAACTTATCCATATCATAATGAGAAAAAATACCATACCTAATATTAAGTAAGTTGAATAATACGAAAAATATATAAAACATTTTAAGAACTTTTACAACAGAATATATTATTGTTTTTGCAAATGCAGATATTTCTGATGCAAAAGAACTAGATGTAAACAAATAAAAAATTAAACTGATCATTAAAATGATTTTAATTATATGAGAAGTTTCAAAAAGCACATACGTAACACGTTTGCGATGCGAAAACGAGAAAGTAAATCAAGAGTGGGAAAATAGCCAAAAGATTGCAAACATCCAGGCAAACAAAAAAAGAAATATGACATTGGCTATATTAAAGTATTAGACGGCATCTACTGAACGATTCACCTTCTGGTTTTCGAATTAGTGAATGGCTGCTGACTTCTTATCGTTTATACAAAACATTTAAAAACTACGAACGGATCAGAGAACAGCTTAATACCTCATATAATAATAAAAATGAAATTTTAGGAGAAAAGTTAAATATTATTGATAATCTAATTAAATTTTTAAAACTATGCGTTGTAATGAATATGTTTTGGTACAATAGGGCAATGATTCCCAATCAGGGTTTTCCGAAACATTGCTAACAGTGCCTCCAAAAATAGAGAAAAAATATGAACGTCATCAAGGGGAAATAATTTTATTTTTTCCCGTTTCGCTACTATTCTCGGCTAACATAAGTTAGGAAACCGAGTGTGACTGTGAACCTCTCTGAGTATAACCGATGATTAAAAAGCAGCTTTTGGCTGTTCAGTTATATTCGGTTAGCTTCGAAAATATTCAACTTAAAGTAACAAGATTCTTGGATTTAAAAGAAAATTTTCTCTATAAATAGGTCATCTTGTTGTATTTGAATTATTTGAAAATACTGACGGAACTAAGAAGTGAAGATGGATCCCAACAATTTTCAGCTTTTATTGTATCCCATCTGAAGAAAACTCTGAAGAAAATTGATTATTATTTTATATACCGGTCTAAAGAACTATACTATTGGGCTAGGAATCCGTTCTCTCACACATTAAACGAAGAAGAACTACTTTACGATCGGATGGTTCATTGAAAATGAGAAATTTAAAGATAAAGTTTTTGACAAAGTCAGGATTTCCGTTGGAAGTGAGTATCCAACAATTCAACAAACATAGTACATTTGTGAAAAAGCTTTTTCTTGTTTAACAAGTATTAAGTATTATTGTACAAATCGCCTTCTTTCTGTTGAAGATAGATAGATAGAATAGGCGAATGCATATCGAAAATCAGACCCTGAATTCAACACTTACGTTCCAAAAACAAACGGAGATTTTATATTAATATTCTTTATAAATTGGTATACTAAAAAACAATTATTATTTATCTATACCTAATTTTACTTAGATTTACATTAATTGTCCGTAATTGCAAATGTAAATTTGTATTGAAATAAACGATATTAATTTTTTGTTTTCATTGATAAAAACACAATGAAAAAATGTTTTTATATGGGCACGGGGGTTACCTAGAACTTGAACATTGTCACAATAAAAATACAACATTTGTTAGAGTAAAAATGTAGGTATACGCTGCACTAGCGCATTGTAACCCATATGGAACATCACCACCAGGTGTGTTGGTAATGATAATGATAATGGTAATTGATAATTACAACCTGGCTTAGCCAATTTCACCTCCCTAGGCATTTGGGTGGATTCACCGTGGCCGGAAATAGGATTTTTGTTAGGGGGACAAGCTTAATTTTGCTGCCCCTTCTTTCATCATCTCCCAGGAATGAAAGTAAGACCACAGATATAGGTAAGAGAGTATTATAGGTAATATAATTAGAAATTAGCTCATTTCATTCACTGAATTAAAATTAGAACAATGCAATTATTGTTTATAACCATTCTTATAAAATTATTTAAGTCCTAAAAGAATTAAAGGATAATGTCAATATTGGTACATATTAGATTCATATAGAACCTTGTATGAATCATCTAATCAGGTCATCTACATCAAGTTGTATTGTACATTTTATATTGAAATACAAGCACAGCACAACTTTATATTATATAACACGATTTATCATACCTTTTTGGAATGGATCTGATACATTTTCTAATAAATGCAAGATTGGACCAGTTTTGAATACTTATCTGGACATTCCGTACATGGCAAGTAATTCAATAATTTTTATTAATAATATTTAAACTCTCCTTAAGCTACGCTATTCAAGAATCAGTTGAGAGGGAAGCGGCACACAGTCACTGCTTTATCTTAACTGCAACGGAGGAAGGTGACAAGCTATCCGCATTAGTCGGCCCCTGTTGTAGAGGCTTCTACAGGCCAGGGTAGCTCCAATCTTCGGCCTGGAATCCGTCCATAGTCGAGCGAAGAATATTGCTATTATCTCAGGGTGCTCCTGGAACTCGGCGAGGTTTTCAAATTCATCTCAAGAAAGAAAAAAACCTGAGTTCTTTCATTCGCAGGTATGTAGTCGATCATCCAGATAGCTTTGGCATGGATTATTTTTCTATTGAGGAATCACATTTTTTTCCTCCAGTAGAGAAATGTAGAGTGAAATAAGTAGTGGTTTGATACATTAGATGATGCAATGTGTGCGAATTTCCAATATGATTCATTGCAAAGGTTAATGCAGTCTCATGATTACCATTCGATCCAAGCATTTAGATATAGCAATTCAAATAAAATTGTTATAATAGGATTATTTTTTGTGAAGCAAATTATTTCCCAGGTTTTACAGGAAATAGGATTAGAATATCCAATTAAATGTTTAAAACGGCGTTCCGGAAAAATTCTAAGCACGTGGTAACGACCAGCACCATGCTCGAGGAACAAAGGAACACTCTCCTGAGAAAGAGAGGGATCTTCATACTCACCAAGAGTACATACCACCTTATCCTAAATTAAAGGTACATTAGAGGAAGCCATTTTGATAATTCGGCGTTTCAGACTATTTCAATGAGGATATGATATAGCTGATAGTAAAGACCGTTTAATTGTACCATGGTAGAACGATTTTCATCAAAATCGTTCGTGCCGTTGTCAGGAAAATTCGTAAAAAAAAAAAAATGTAAAATCAAAGATCTAATGTGTCACTTCAGGTAAGTCGATTTCATCGAAAAAGTTCCTGCAACATCCCAAGCATATACTTCGTATATTGATTTCGTAGAAATCAATGTTATAAAGTGGAACTTCCGTTAAGTCCAATACGCTAGATCTTAGCTAATATTGGTCCGATTTTGATGAATTTGTTTTTGTTTTACAGGAAATTTTACTACTTTTCATATGATTATATACATTATTCACCGTAAAATGCCTTATTTTTGAGTTATACAAAAATAAAATGTTCTTTACTTCATAACTTCTTTCCCTGCATTTCCTCGGTGATATACTATATATATGAAAAGTTGAAGGGGTTTAAGGAGAATGCAAGTTTCATCTAAATCAATAGAGCCGTATTCGAGAAAATAGTAAAAAAGTTTAAAATCAACGATATACAGTAGTACTGAAAACGTATATCACAGGCATATACCTTGAATATATGCATATATATGATATATATATATATATATATATATATATATATATATATCTATATATATATATATATAGATAGATATATATATATATATATATATATATATATATATATATATATATATATATATATATATATATATATATATATATATATGAATATATGAATAGTTTCGTACAACTTTTCTTTGTACACACACACACACACCAATAAATACACACAGAGACCACTTTGCGAGACTTTATTTGGACTCAGGAGACCTAAAACGTGTATTTCCATTGAAAAATCAAATTCGAAAATTTTCGATCGCAATTCACCCTTACTGTATATGTATTTCATATATTGGTATACTCATACCTCATAAACTACTTAAAATTATGATATCTCTAAAATTCAAAGCATAAAGAATATTTTGCTGATTTTGAATATTAAAAGAATTATTTTAAGCTTATCTAGATATATTTACACGCATTAATATCACTGTGATTATTGCCTTGATAACTTGTTTTATTAAAATGGTAAATGTATTTTAATATTTAATAACAGCATTCATATAATTATAATGTCATAAATTCCCATCCAATAAAATATTTTTCAAAAAATATAAGCTTTTTTTAATTTTAGATTTCATGATATCCTCCTGACCTGTCGGATGACTAAAGTCTCCCACTGACCAGACCCAAGTCCAGTTATTCCGATGATTAACACAGCAATTACGTAGAAAGCCTACATTCAGGGCATAGCTATTAATTACTGATGCTCTCACCAATTTTATCAATCGCGATTAATTATAAAAGGGCTAACACACACATCGATTCCACTCTACTAATTTCATGAAATATTAAGAGATTTTTCCCGATAGTTATTTCAGGTTTACGTTCCTTCATTGTTTCATTAGAGAAATCTCCAATAATAACTAGATTTATTAAATATAAAAAAAATCTTATCAATCTAGAATTGAAGATATGAGTGGATGGATGAAGGTGTTGAATTACAAATTTGAAGTTTTGAGAAAATGTCAAATAAAGTTTTTTATTTATTTATTAAAACTTTTAAAGACATCATCTATAAATTCACATGAGATCATCCGACTAGCCAACAATCTTCGATTGTTAATGCTACAAGACGAATGCACATTGCAACTTCTTTCGTAAATAAAAATTAATGTTCGAAAATTTGTTACCATCACCTATTCATGTCTTCAATTGGTTGCGATTGAAAAATTAGCTGTTTTAGGGGTGGTATGCTGGACTGCAAAAAATAAATAAATAAACGCAATGGATATAATGTAGATTTATAAAATCAACCATTGATTTTTTTTTTTTTTTTTTTTTTATGATAACGGCTCCGCATAAACTAGTCCATAAATTTTTTATAAACTCAAGAGGAATAGGAAATGGATACTTTGAATATTTTATAGCTGATGGGGAAAGAGGAAAAAGGAAGATATCAATTATAAAAGAGGTGCCTAGCTGTTTCTATTTTTCATTTGAAATATTAAAGTAGTTTAGGAAATAAAAAATCATCTATTTTTAAAGATAACTAAAAAAAATTGTATTCTATATTTCTTCTGCAACAATGCATTTATGTAGAAAATGTTTTATGTTTTTGTTAAACGGTAGAATTTTTATAGTGCCAATATAAAGCTTGCCTGCCTGCATATGTACATAGGTTTCTGTAATCGTCGTCATGACAACTTCATACCCTTTAAAGTAATTTCGCTGCACCAACTCAAGCTAATAGGTAAACATTAAGTGAATTTAACATTAACTTCATTTATTGGGTTATATTATATTTAATGGGATTAAAAACCTTAAAAAATACGGGTTAAAAATGTACATATCTTCATGTTTGTGCAGTAATTGTTTGATGCAATTTTTTTTTCATGTTTTTTATTGAAACAAGCTGGAATAAATAAATATTATGAATTGTGTTTTTTCCCAGTGATTAAAACCGTCCCTGGGATATGATTAAAACATAAGTTCTACGAAATAATCATTTTGGACCAATTACATCTAAGTCATTCATACAATAATTCTGAGATGTTTGGAGTAAAGGGGTACAAATAATTTTTTTTTCATCAATTGGTTTAAGTTATTTTTCGTTCTTTATAATGAGAATCTTCGAGAAAAAGTTAATAAATCAATGAAGCAGTGTTAATATGGAGTGCGAATGTTGTTTCAGGAGACTATTATCCTATTCCTCAAAGACCATTATAAAGAACAAAATATAACTTAAACCCCTTGTCACAAAAAAAATGATTAGTACCCCTCCAAACGTCAAAGAATTTACCACGACAATGTATAGATAGATTCCGCATACAGGCACTATGCAGTACCTTGACGTGGCGTATGCTATGAGAATTATATGGGGTCCTAAGATTAACAAGAAAATAAAAACACTAAGACTAAGTCTAAAAAAGATTATAACAGCTTACTTCTTGAATAATGTAAATAACTTACCACCAAGGTTTTTTTAATTGGGAATTTTTTTAACCACTTTCTGCAATGCTTTAGTGATGTGTTATGACGACAAAAAATATAGATCACATCATTATCATAATTTTAGTTTTTGTTTTCTTTTGATATCTGCAAAATTATCAGGATCAGAGATATTTTCCCAAAACTTGTTAAAAGGTGCGAAGCAAATATAAGACGGTAAAAAAAAAAGGTTGAGGCTGAAAAAATATTTTAACTATAGCTTTTAACTCACATAATAATAGTGAATAACTGGTCAAAAAAATTATAAAAATCAAAAATGTCGAACAACATGGTCTGGGATCAAATGGATCGAGCCGCAGATAAATTAAGGAAGATTCTTGAAAGATTTATCAATAATTAATACTGAACTAGGCTTTACTTTAAATAATTTATTTATCACACATTTCTTTTCAATTTTGATGTTTCAAGGTGTTATCTCCGTCATCAGACATACATTATTTGAATTAGTTTTGATGATTAATATTTATACTACTATTTGTTATACTATCTAACTTACAATATAGTCTTTTATAAATAAATAAATTTATATTGAACATTATAATTTTACTTATTTATAAAGGACAATGTTGTAAGATTTAAAGTATGACAAATAGGAGTATAAATAAATCAATTAAAGAGGGCCCTAGTTCACTGATATATTATTAAAAGTTCTGAATACTTCCCTCTAAATTATAGTTGAAAGGTTTATGGTTTGTTCCCTGCAATTCAGAACTTTGATGAGTAGCTTAAGTTTTCATTCTTTACTCTAATTGGGCCTTTGAATACACAGATTTAGAGAACAACTAAAGGAAATCACGTAAACAAACTTCAAATCGTAAGTGACATGGCTTAACAACAGTAGCACTACTACTAAAACGTTAGAAACATAGCTAGGGGCACAGCCATTCAACTGCGAATATTTGGTGTCATTACAAAAGATTTCACAATTTATTATCGTACACAATATCTAGCCACTATATGTATATATGTATATATGTATATATATATGTACATATATGTATATGTATATATATATATATATATATATATATATATATATATATATATATATATATACATAATATATAATGTATATATAATATATCACAATTATAGCCTACAGCCAACCGGACAGAGTAGCAATCTACAAACTTGACATCACATGCAGAATGATGAATAAGAGCTGGATAAAGGTCCTAGACGAGCAAGAATTATTAATCGTGGAAGGTGCTACAATGTAATGGTATTCCAACTGCATCTCATGCATTAGCTGGTTTTCTGGATACTGAAAACATCAAAAAAATTAAGTTAAGGAATATAGACTTTATTTATAAGTGTTTATAACCATTCTTAAATGTCATCTTTATATACCTAGAAGATAATGTCACCCTACAGGAACACTTTAAGAAGATACCTCTTCATTTAGCGTACTGTAGCCGAAAAGTATACGTTACTACTGGGGCTTTGGAGAAGTGATCTAGTGTACAGTTGGCTTATCCACCGTTGCCAGTAGCTCAAGACTGTCCAGTTGGATTAGGCAGATAAAAAGGTTTAGAAGAAGAAAGCAAAAATAACTGAACAAGTGGATCGATCAACCAGTATAAGGCAAATCAAGATTTACTGTTGGAGGGATAAAGCCTACCTACAGTTTATATAGGACTTGAATGGAAGGCCTGGTTGTAGAGCGTCATTTATAGAACGTTTATATGTATTGTAATATAAATATTTATATACGCTATTTTGATGACAGTTCTGTATTTATTAGTATTTATAAGTGACACACTAACCTCTTGGCTGATTACTATAATAAAATTGTTTGAAAAGAACAAACTAATTATCAAGGCTTTTTTTAGACTTTGATTTTACTAATATGTTCATTAAAAGTTTTCATTAATATGATTAATAAAATCAATAAAATCTGAATGCTGCTATAAATTGATATACTTCTACAAAAATTGCACTCCAATAATTAATCTTGAGATCTCTGAAGTTAATTTACCGACTTTTCTTCAACACAAGAATGGCACCCACAAACTAAATACATGCACAGACACATATTTGTACTTAATCAAATACATTTAAAGATAAGTTTTACAACTGGCTACTATTGAAATCACAAAAAAATATTAAGAGGAGTTTGAAAAGAAGCTTATTATGGTATCTCTTTTCTGATGACGAGTTAAAAAAAAAAACACAAAAAAACATTACTTGAATTTTAGAATTTAATAACTTTAAAAAAAAACTTCCGATATTTTACCATTTATTACGTATATTTTTTATTAATGCATGAAGATATATTATTCTGCAATTCAAGCACATTTTTGATAGCAAAATTACTTAAAGATGATATCATCTTTATCAGGTACTAAGTTATCTTAGTAACTGGCAGTTAACTGACAGCTACCTTCAATGGAAGGTACTAAAACGATAGAGGGTACTAAAACGAGAGAAGAGTAACGAAAATCAGCAGATGTAGGAACCGACCTATCATATTTCAGGGGGTTCGGGAAAAAGGTCTGCAATCTCCAGGGGCTGTTCTACGTCGAGAGGGGGGGGAGGGAGATAGAGAGGGAAGAGGAAGAGTCGATGCAACAGATGGCTGGGGCTAAAAGGTAATGACCAGTCTTCGGATATAGAGTATTCGGCTTATTTATTCCTTTTATGTGAAAATGCACTTCTCCTTGTAGGTTCTCCATCTTGACCTTACTAATTCAACACTTCGGAATATCCTGGAGTTGTCTTAGTTATTTTGTCAATTCTAGTTTAAAGTATTCAATTCAAAAAAGCAGATTTCTTTATTGACATATTTTTTTTTGTACTTAAACAAAGAAAAAAAAACTGAAACCACGTATTCATAAATAATCAGCAAATTTCAACTTATTAAAAATACACTCAACAAAGAAAACTAAAACAAGTTTATGATGTAAGAAGATTTAATTTTTAATTATTTTCTAAAAGTTCAATTTTTATTTGATTTTATTAATCACAGCGACTAACTTATTGTTTTATATTTTTATTCAAGTTGGTGACCGAAAGGACGTTATCTGGGTTCAAAACTAAGAGTCATAATTTAGATTTGGTAATTATTGTAAACGAATTTCCGATGAATAAATCTATTCATCAATAAATAGAATTATTTTTTTAGACTTGTATTTTGTTTTTAAAATACAGGCAACAAAGAAAACAAAATAAAAACCAAATGAATAGCGTACCCTATTTCATATTTAGTTATTTAATAAAATTTTAATTTGTATAAATGGTATAAATATCATAGTGACTAACTATTTGATTTATTTAAGCTGGTGACTAAAACCGCATTATCCGGATTCACAACTACGAAATGGTTTTCCTAATTTTTGTAAACAAATTTCAGATTAATTAAATTTATTCAGCGATAAATAAAACTATTTTTTTCAGATTTGAATTTCTTATTTCTGAAAAAAATTATCTAGTAAGATTCTTGAGAGTGAAAATGAGCCAAGGTATCATACCAACATCTCACAAAAATAGAACCAACTGCTATTTAGACATTCTAAATTAATAACTTAAAGTTTTAGCGGAATTAATTGTTGATTTTGAATATTTCATTGAGAGGAATCATTAAATATATTGGTTTATAAACATAGAAAAAAAAATTAAACAGAAGAAAAAAGGGGAATGGTTTGATCACTGTTCACGATTAGTTGAAGAAGCACGTATGTTAATGAAGAACAATATTTTGTTTTGAGAGGAAAACACTTTTGAAAATTAGTTAATCATAACAGATTTGATTTACTCCAACACAGTCAAGACAGGAGATAGTTCATGGTCACTATGATGGGGTGTCGCGTTTACCAATTCACTAAATTAAACTATATGATGGCATGCAGGATAAATATAATAACAGGTTTAGGCGCTAGATCTTACTTTATTTAAGATAATTTATTAATGTGCTGGTTTAATTATGAAAAACTTGAATTAACTTCACTATACCTATTGAATTTAACATATGTATTTGAAAATACTAGGTTTAACCTGCTTATTACAATTTTGCTATTGTGTTACATAATATTATACAAAAATGTACACAATGAATTCAAGGGACTATGGCTTATCTGGTGTTGTCTTTGTCGTCTCGGGTACTTTCCGCTTTGCCGCTTGATGATCTGGCTTCGTCTCGAACCCTGCCTGCCAGACTCGCTAACTCCGTCTGGAATGAACTGCTCAGCTGGACTTCCTAATTCTACTCTCACAACTTCGCTCCCTCACACTCCAGCTCTAACTCTTATTCTTCCGTGTCGCCTGCCAGTTCTCTCCCTTTCCTCTACTCCCTCATTTTTCATACATTTGACCCCCACTCATCTTTTGGGCATTCCTAATGGTCGATCTTTTAATAATTCGCGATGTAGGCGTTCCCCTGGAGGTCGGCTTCGAAATGTTTGAATGTTTTTCCATTGTCCCCTTCCTTGGCGGCAGGTCTTATTATACCTTGCCCAGCAGGCCTCTGGATTATTTTTAAGATGGTTTTACTTTATGACTATTTTAGCTCTCTGGCGTTGTCTCAAGCCGGGGTATCAGCGACCTTCTCAGGTACATTGGGCCTCAAAAATCCCGTGCAGATGTTTGTTTGTTTGAAAGGGAAACCTATTTATGTCAATATTGAATAAATTATGTGGTGACTACTTAAATTACCCATGATCTAATTACTATTATTCAATTAACATTTAATTTCATTTCATCCCTATATTCTCAATACGTAGCAGTACATGCATTGACGATTCTCCTAATGACTTTATTTTGGAATCTTTGTATAATTTGTCTGTTGTAGTTCCTCATGCATCCCAACAGTTGGATTCCATATGTGCAGATAGGTTTTAGGACTTGATTGTATAGCCGTGGTTTGTTTTCTACTGATAGATTGGATTCCTAAAACACAATAAATTTTTTGATACCTCAAATTAGATATTAATTTTGTTTATAATAAATAAACTTATAAATTACTTATAAATTTGTTGCTCTTTCTATCGGAGCTTTATAATTCCGAGATATTTGGCCCTATTAGAATAGGGATCACTTGATTATTTATCGTAATCGGCAGATAGCTGATTTCCTTGTTAGTGAAATCAACATGCATAGACTTCGATTCATTTAGTTTTATTCACCATTTTCAAGTCCATCTTTGTATACTGGCTATTGCTGTATTTAATTTTCTAGCTGTTTCCAGGTTATCATTTTCGATGGAGAGAACTAGCTGCATCATCAGCGAATGCAGCCGTGAGGTCTTATTCAGCTTCTGGGAAGTCAGCAGCATAAATGAGAAATAGTATTGGGCCTAGCACTCTATCCTGCGGAACACCAGTTCATTCTTTGTCTCCAAACTGACAGTATTCAAAACCTCTTTATTCAGGTAAAAAAAAATTAACATTGTTTTTTATACTTTGTAATTAATTCAATTCTTCGAAGGGTAAATTAATATTTTTGGTTGATTTACTTTTCTGAAATAATATATATATACCCTTCCCAGAAAACTAAAATACAGAATTTTTTTTAATATTAGTTATTAGGATTTATAACTGTATTAAAAATACAAAAACGGATGTATTCTCTGATTAATAAAACATTTCCCTCTTGGATATTCCAATCTCGTTAGCCATCGAAACTCAGAGTGATTTTAAAAACAATATGCCAGTAATAATAAATATTGTTAAATATTAATAAAATTAAACTTTTTTTTTTATGAAAATAATTTTTTTTCAAATTTGAAATTAAAAAAATAATTAGCCCTTCAAAATTTAAGAAATGTATTGTTGTTATAAATGTTTCTATTTCAGTCCTAAAGGTGAAAGTAAAGACTATCCAGCGAGCCTTACTTCTTTCAAAAATGTTTTAGTTCTGGTCTCAATGGTTGATAATAATTTATTCACTATGTAAGTCATAATAATACAAATAATCTTAAAAATAAATAATTAAAATACGCTACAATATATTGATAAATATATAGCTATATTTCTGATAGTCGCAAGATATGAAACAAAGGTTCGAGAGCTCAACCAGTGTTTATTGAGACAAGGACTCGACAAAGACAGAACGTGACAAAGTTTTACAAAAGAGAGAGACATCTGAGAAAGTGTTGATTCAGAGGTTTTCTTCTTGTTGGGCTGCTAACAGCTCAGCTGAGGGCCTTCTTTTGTTAGTTCTTCTTCTTCCTTCTGTACTATTCTCTTCCCTCTACCGTTCTACCGGGGCTCATATCTTCCTCTATTGTCATTGCTAAGTTTCATTGCTCGGGGCAATTCGCCTCTTAGATATTCCAATCTCATTTGCCATCGAAACTAAGGGTGTTTTTAAAAACAATATGATTAAACATTAAACATTATTTCTTTTATGAAAATATTTTTTTTTTCAATTTTAAAATTTTAAAAAAATAGCCCTTCAAAATTTGTATTGTTGTAATGTAATGTATTGTTGCTATAAATGTTTCTATTTCAGTTCTAAAGGTGAAAGCAAAGACGTAAATGTTGGTACCTAACTGAAACAAGAAAAAAGTAAAAAAAAGTTATCACGACTAGACTTGTTAATTTTTTGGGGGTCTCCCCCCCATCTTCAGAACTTCATGAACATTTTTTTTTTTTAAAGATTACTCGTCTTGTTTCTTGTTATACATTAATAAACTAGTTAAAACAATTGAGTAGTGTCCTTTAGCTCTCTTAGACCTGAAGATGAGGAAAAAAATCCTGAAACCGAATATATTCGATTTTAACAAATAAGTGATTATAAAAATAAAAATCTAGTAGTCATAACCTTTATTTAAAACCACCTGTGCCCTGAGGTTTCAGCAGTGTTGAATTTGGATTAACCCCTAATCACCCCTAAAAATACCTAAAAACCCAAAATCACCTTATGCTATATCGGGCTGTTTTCTAGGGATGGGATGTCGAAAGCAAAATATCAATATTGATATTGGTTAATATCCAATTAGAAGCGACACCGATTCGGGTCCGAATTGTGGTTGGGCTCAATTTTATTCTACTGTGGACTCACGTAATGAATCTCAAACTTTTCGCTCTGGCCAGAATAGATTAGTAATCTGTAAGATAACACATTCTTCTTAGGAAGAGATAAATCCTTAAAAAAAACAAATATGATACTAGCTGAGCTGAAGGGATTGAAACCAATTAAACATCTTTGATCGACAAATAAGAAACCAATGTACCAGTTTTCATCAAATTGACAATGTTAGAAAAATACTTATATACCAAACCCTTCCTTAAAAGAAAATAATAGGACATTTTAAGTCGGTCAATAAGGAATATGTTATGACAAAATGGACCGTATTGTTGAAATATGATAATGAACACTTTTCTTTGAAAGGATGGGGAGAGGTTCACAGTTACCAAGTTTCATTAACATTTGACTCTATCAAAACATAACAAGCCATTTAATTCCTTTTAAAAAATAATCTGTTCAACGAAATATAAAATAAGAATTCAAAACAAATGCAGATTGAAGGACACTCCAAGACATCCAGAACGCCCAAGATATTTATCCCGTGATATCACTTAATTATGAATGATATAATTTATTCTGAAATTCGTTTCTTTCGATTTATTATTTTCAAGAATGAATCTATTTAATCTACCTAGAAAAAAAAGAAGTTTAATACCTTCTCCTCTAAAAAAAAGATTTTGAGGTATTATGTTATAAGATAAGTAGAATCCAAAAATCGAATTAAAAAAATCCGTCCGTCCGCCATCCACGGTTTTTCTCCCAGACTACTTTTTTCATATTTGGCATCAATGTCACAGGTTACCCAAGGATGATGCTCCGAACTCAACAATAACATAAGAAATGGATGTCTAATAATGGTATTATACGCCAATAGGTCGGTCATTTATGAAGATAGAGGAAAAGCATAGTGTTTTGGAATCACCATATGAAAGACTTAAAAAATAATCCAAGGATTTTTTTGGAAACGTTAAATGTTACACGTTATATTGTTTGGAGCCTTTTCTTATCATATCTCATAAAAACCTAGGTGCTTCAAGACCTACACACTCAATCATTATGTGAGTCCCTGTGAAATCATTTTCGCAATAACGACACACTGTTTTGTCTTCTTATATCATTTGATGTGTGTGGGGATTCGAGTATGCCCTCTCTTGAATCGGGTGCGAGCTACCTGTTATCTTCATCATATCTTCAAACTTCTCTTTTGTTGTTTCACGAATTGTTTGAACGAAATGTTTATATTTAAAAGTTTATAGCTGAGAACTTTTAGAACATGCTAAGTAATCATTGCAAGCTTTCAGAGTATTAAAGGTATTAGAGTACCCCGGTTTGGGAAGGGTACGGGACGGTACCATAGAAGAGAGGTTTGGGTAGGGCAGCAGTCAGTGTTTGCCCTGGTCTCCTCATTACCAACTGTTAGTCTAATGGAACCGGCCGAAACTGTCCTCCCTTGTTTGTTCTTGTCATCGAACCTTCATTAGTGATTTTTCGGCGAGTGTGATGTCTGGATTAGAGTGTATTAACGGTATTTTTTTTTAAATCACACCACTGATATTTTTAGTTCTGATTCGGTAAAATAAATGATACATTAGATGTACATTAGAATAATAATAACGACATTTTTTCAGAATTAAATAAACAACATTATTTCAACCCAAATCTTCAGCATCCTGTCCTCTTTTTTTAGTTTTATGTATTGTTCCGTTTAGATAAAAAAAAAAAAAATAATAATTACCTTATACTTGGAATGGAATCTTAATACGAGACTAAGAAGGCAAATAGCTGTTGATTTCAGGTTCAACATTAACTAGAGAGTGTGCTTTCCCCTACTATCTTCATTACTGATATCGACATTATTATGACAGCTACGCTTGGTGGACGATGGCGTGAAGACCAGCTGGGACTAAGAGAGAGAGGCATGAGGATCTCGACTATACCGGCGATCTTGGTCTTCTTGCACAGCGGTTCAGTGATCTGCAGGATAAGTTAGATGCTTTAAGCCGCATCACCAACCGGATTGGACATCGGATCAACAAAAGAGATGGGTCTGAGAGAAAACACCGTAGAACAAGTGGAATTATTCATCTATTTGGAAGGTATGACCATTAAAGAAGGGGGCATGTTGGAAGATAGAAGCCAGATCAAAAAAGGAAATGGGGTGTTTGTTCAACTGTATGGCATATGGAACAGCAAGAAACTCTACATTGCTATGTATTAAGGATACTGGGATTGAAGGAAATAATTAAGAGTCATGATAGTAATTAAATAAGGAATAAATTAAAGAGATGACACGTGGTTCAGCAATATCAATATTAACCAGTTTCTTTTTCGGACAAAGGAATCTGTACAAAGTCGGGCGTTGTACCTGGAAGGTGCAGTTCAAGACCGCCAATAGGCCACTTAAGATAAGCTAAAGTAAGAACACCATAAACCTAGAGATAGGCCAGGTCGACATGGTGTAATAAAATCTGCCGCCCAAGGTTACAAGTCCTTTTATGTAATATTCTTATAGCTTTAGCCAATAAGAGGTCCCAAAAGGAGAGTGGGGACAAAATTCATCTTTTCAAGAAGGAGTAGGGAAAAACGGTATAAGAGGCAGAGTTCTGGGGAGTTCTGGTGAGAAGTTTGTAGTGAGAGTACTGGTGAGAAGTGTGAAGGGGGTAGTTCGCAGATGGTACAGCTGAGCAGCACATCGAGACAGGAGAGAGAGAGACCCAGACCATAGAGCAACAATAAGATAAGTGCTAGTCCTTTGATTCATTGTGTACATCAATGCATAATATGATGTGGCATCCGGAAGCAAGAGTTCTCCCAGTATTCTCAAATATATATGTTACAGTCTGTAGATTTTTACAATGAGAGTAATTTAGATTAGAAATTATTAAGCCAATAGGTTAATTAATAACGTAACATAAATAAAGTAAGATCTGTAACAAAATCTACCATTCTATTTACCCTGCATGCCATCATCTAGTAAATTAAGTGAAATGTTGAACACGACACCCTTGAAAAGGAAACCCAATGGCATTTATAATATCCCAAGTTAGTGACCATAGCAGTGGGGTCTGCGGTCTCTAGCCTTTTATGTTAAAATATAGTTTAATTGATCGGCACCCTTCTGGAACCGATGCAAATAGAGATTAAATTAGATCAGTAAATTGAGTAAATGTGGTTTCTGGAACCCCCATCTGCCTTAGAAAAGCAGTTTGCCAGAAACATAGCAACATGAAGACAAAATTATTACCAACGCAAAGCCAGTCCTGCTCTACAGTAGTGACACCGACGTGACTTGAAAAAGAACAAAAGAATCCTGGTGATCTGGTGGCCTGACAAGATCTCAAAAGAAGAGCTCTGGAGAACCACAGAGCAGCTTCCTATCTATTTCGAAATATGAAATTGAATAGAACATTCGTTACGAAAACCTTCGACAAAGGTTTTGAAAAAGGTGCTTTCGAAAAAAATATTCCAGATTGGTACTCCCAGGAAGAAAGATTTAAAAAATCTTTGCCATCCAAGAAAAATTCACATTTCTCCCGAATCCAATCCTTATACTTTATAGCTATGAAAAATCCCAAATACTCCTAATTAAGTCACAAGCAAAATTATTTGTAAGCTCCCTAATAATTCATGTGTTGCAGATTTGGCTTAAAATAAACATACGTCTTTCCACTACATACTCCAAACCTACTATCCATTGCATTTTCTTCTATAAATTCTCTTAATCCTATGATGGGTCGAAAAAAAATACGGTTCTGATCTTCTAGCATGGAACAGTTCTACAATAGCTTGTAAAGCAAATCAAAATTAGTAAATTCATTTTTTGTATTGTATATACAATATACGACTTCCAAATCTATTTATCCTTTCCTCCTTCTGAGCTATTAGTAGCGTTTGCCAGTATCCAGGAAGACCTAGATAGAATCAGTGCCTGGGCAAACCTGAATAGATTAAGATTAAACGCTATGAAAACTCAGGCCATTGTCATAAGTTCCAATTCCCTCCTCAAATCCAATGACACCTGTCCTACTTTAACCCTAAATGATCACCCCGTCACGTTCAGCTCCTCAATCAAAAACTTGGGTATTACTATCGACCAAACCCTTTCCTGGAAACCCCACATTGCCCAAATTTCCCGACGGTCAATAAGTACCCTTAAATTATTCCATCGTTCTCGACTTCTTTTCCCACAACCTACCCGCAAACTCCTTGTGTCCTCTATTATCTTTCCACACTTTGACTATGGATGTGTGGTATACGGGGGCCTCTCGAATGTGCTCGAGGACATATTGAAGCGGATCATGAACTGCTTTTTAAGATTTGTCTTTGGCACCTTGAGACGGACCCATGTGCCCCACCTTTACAGCGAGTTAGAGTGGCTCTTCCCCTGCAACCGTAGACAATATTTCCTCGGATTTTTCCTATATCAAACTATCACCACTCACCATCCTTCCTACATCTACAGCCTCCTACAATTCAAATCCTCGATCCACGCACTGGAAACAAGATATTTCCATTCTGACCTCCATACTCCCTTCCACAGAACCAAAACATTCGAACGCTCCTTCCTCGCCCTCTCCTTTACGCTTTGGAATTCCTTTCCTTCTAATATCCGCCATGCTTCTTCTCTATCCTCATTCAAATCCCTCCTTTTCCAACACATTCTTTCTCTCCAAAATGATGCTCTCTAATTGCGAAATTTCAGTTTAGGACTGACATCTGGATCAGAAGTGAATAATAGTTTTTTAATGTACAAACTTTGCTAATCAATTCATTATTTTTGTAATTTTCATTTTCTCTGGGTTTTTTTTTTTTTTTTTTACTTTTTTCTTGTTTTTTTTCTCTTTTTTTTTGTTTTGTTCAAATTAATTATATTTTTCGATAAAAAAATAAATTATTTATTTGCTTATTTATTTTACAGAAGATATTGTAAAAATTAATTGGTCTGTATTCTCTAGTCTTATGGCCAGATAATGTTACTGTTTTATTTGTTCCTTCATGTTATTCTTAAGGGACCTGGTCCCGGAATGAAGTTCTTTTATCTATCTATCTATCTATCTATCTATCTATCTATCAAAGCAGCCTTTATCAAAAACAGAAACCAAAATAAAACAAATTATCAACATCTACATAGCCTATAGAAAAAACAAGATACTGAAAACCATATTAAAGTTATTCTTCCTGCAATTTTAACATCGAAGGATTATCGAAAATCAGTTATTTACAGTTTATCGGATGTATATCTTTTTGGACCATATCTGTTAGATATGGAGTATTGAGATCTTTATGGATAATTTTATTTTCGACTTAGAATTGGAACATTGCTGATAAATTTATACTAACCACTTTTTAATTTAGTCACTTAATTCCTTTGAATAGCGTGATGCCATAGAAGGACTTTTGCTTTCCCACATTCAGTAATTGACGGATACGATAATGAGTTATTATGAAGAATGGATACAAAATTGCAACCGCTTGGCCCTATTAGGGACAGTGTGCCCTAGCACAACAAACCCTTAAAATATGTCCTGGGAATTGCGATAACTATTAGTAAGAACGTCAATTATACTGATTAGGAATATGTCCACGAAGAAAAAAAAGTATAATCGATTCGCCGTTTTGTCGGTTTAATGGTCTGCAATATCGACTCATATGTTCGATTATAACAGCACCCGAACGGCACAAAGGTCACCCCTATGCCGAGGGTCGGGAATGAAAAAAAAAATTGAATCCATGTCTTCATCAATGGACCCTTCTGTATCTCGCTATTAGGGTGTGTTCTGTTATTGCAAGCTCCCCGTCGAGTACTGACTTGTGTGAGATTGGAGGGATCACCTGACGGTATCAAAGGCTTTTTCATAGTCCAAATCTGGTCCCGTCAGCGAGATGTTTCGGGGATGTACACCTGGGAGGAGGGATTAGTTGTTAGAAGCAGGTCATTTAATACTCGCTTCTGTAGAATAAAGCATTATGGAAAAAACAAATATATTACATGTCGGCTTCCACGTGTAAATAGAAGTAAAATTGAATATCTTTATCATTTTTGGCGCTTGTAATAGTATTCTTAAACTGAAAAATAAGATATTAAAAGTTGACCATGAATAGCAACAAGATATAAAATATGAATATAAGATTGATAGGTAATTTGTGTGAAACAGAATAAGAATTGATAAATATTAAGTAAATTGCGCGCACATTAATTATGAAGCAACAGACAAATATGTCAAAATGAACAAGAGGCACACAAGCAACTTCAAAACTGAGTATTTTTTTTTCTTTTTCGAAAATTTTAGAAAAGGTAGCAACTATCCATAACTTAAATTTTAAAGCATTTATTTATTTTCCTTTAATCATATGAAGAGTTGGCTCATACTAATATGTCCACTACCCTGTTATTATATTTGCAATAACTTGTTGCAATGTAATTATGTTCATTATACTATATAAGGCGAATTCGTGAGAACTCAAAGAGATGCACTTCACACCTTTATTTACTTTTATCAGATCTGAAGCAGCATAACCTTTTTGAAAAACCCACACTAAAAGCTCAAGAGAACAACAATTGGTTTCCGCGAGTAGTATCAAATTAATACAATAATTTATAATAATAATAAATTAGCCCAGAAGAAAGTTCTGCTGGACACGTGCAGAATTATAAGAAATTTTTAAATAAGTAAAATCGCCTCCATTCCCTTGATTGTTTTTCTCGGATTTAGATGTAACTCCAGGAATCTGAGAGAAAGAAAGGAATAAAAACATAATAATAATTAATAAATGAGTACCAATACTTCATACTTAATTTTATTTCATAGTTTTGACAATCCCGTGTAATTTTGATATGAGATAAGAAAAACGATAATATATTGATCGATGACCATTATTTAATGTATAGCAGAAAATAAAGAAAATAAATGCTATAAATCTTTTTTTTTTTTGTTTTTTTGGTGGTAACAGGCCAACTAGGGACCACGCAAATATAATTTCTAAATGACACACACACTCACATATATATATATATATATATATATATATATATATATATATATATATATATATATATATATATATATATATATTCAGTAAGTAAATATCAATCAACTAAGAAAATGTAATTAAATACAATGTTAACTAAATAGTAACATGAAATATTAGTAAAAAAAAAAAAAGAATAGAATTAGAATAGAAAAATTAAATATAATGTTTTCTTTACTATTTGAAGGTGTAGATATTTAGCACAGTTTACAATTAAATATTTGACAATATGATGCAGCTCCTTCGTTTTAAAGGTTGTGAGTATTATTTCGTACTATCTACAGTCGATATAAAATGTTTTCAACCATCTTACGTTGTTTTTTAGGTTGAATCTAAAAAGGCAAGCGTTTTCGGAACTAGCATTCTGTTAATATTATTTAATTTTTAGTCAAATTTCGATCTGTTACGATTATGAGAAAATTTGAAACTGAATGGAAATAAAACATACAAATATATGCTCAATGGACTGAAAAAATAAAAGTGCCAATTTTGAACATCTCTTCTTAGACAGAGAAAATGCACCGGACGATATAAATACACCATAATCCTTGTGTCCTTATAATATGTGTTTATAAATTTTGGTAAATAACATGATAATAAAATTACACTTTCCTAAAAAGTTCTTCTCATATAGATTCTCAATTAAATCGTTACTTCTATAGATAACATTACAATAAAATTATTATTAAATTTATAACTCTTACCTAAATACTTAATCTTGAATATTATTATTATCTATTATTTAATAAAGGTGAGAGGCCCAGTTTCCATTGATAACGTGGTTACAGTACCAACTTGGGAAAGTACAAGTCAGGTCGTAGCTTCCAGATCTAAGATGTTGTTTCTCATAATTGTCTGTTAGTTCTCGGAGGAGTTAACTAGACATTGTGCGAAATTAGATTTGTTATACTAACTAGAGCAATTAGGAACGCTAAGGCGTCTTAATAAACTTTCGAGATGAAACAATGAGAGGAATCAGTAATTATTTTAAAATGTTCCCAAGCTCCTGACCTGTTTATTTAGACAATGGAACTTTTTTAGTTTTTATTTTACGAGTAGTTTTGTTTTATGCCAATATTATTCCACGTGTGTCATTTACAATTGAATCCATGAGTGGATGAAGGTGTTATGTTACAAATTTAATGTTTTGAGAAAATTACTAAAAAAGTTGTTATTTATTTTCACTTTCCCTTCACCCACATAGGAAATATATAACAAGAGAAAGTATTCCAATCTTGAAAAAAATCGATTTAAAGTCCTTTGAGACAAATAACCAAGTCTCGTAAAATGGTCTGTGGGTGTTTGTATTTATATGGTAAGTCTAGCAGTAAATAAAAGTAAATATAAAGTCGTAGAAGATAACGAAAAGTGACGAAAAATGGATAAATTTAAATGATTGTTGTATTTAATAATTTCTACTTTATTATCATTAATTGAAAAATGCTTGTTTCCAAGGAAACTAACCAGAAAATTTTAAGATTTATTTCAAGTAGCGTGGTAAGTGAAGGTTGTAAGACGCGCACAGCATCAGATTTTTTAAAGCCATGATCTATCTGACCAACTAAAAAATCATGCAATTAAACAAGAATCTTGGTATATTAAATTTTTTTCATAGCACCTTCATCCACTCAATTCTTCAATTATCATGATTATTTTTTATGAGTTGCTTTAAATAATATGACAAACATTGTATACGTTAAATAATATTGAAGTAAAAGTTTTGAAGAAGGTTCCTCAGTTAAATGGACAAACAAAAAATAATGAAGGAATTTTTAGTTATGTATTAGAGAATGGGGTAAAATGAACGATAATATCAATATCAATTAAATCAAATGTAGTGGAGACAGTCCTATTTGGTGTTTTGGAGGTTTTTATCAAGAATATTCATTAAAATGAAAATATTTATTAATGATTAGAATTTTTAGATTATTTTCTTATATTCTTTCTTTTATTGTTTCCTGAAAAAATGATCTTGCTTGTTTTTCATTAATTTTTTTACACCATACTTTTAATGATTAAATGTGTAACATTAAAATTATAAAATTTATAAATTACAAAATTATAAATTTAAAATTATTAAATTGGAATAGGATCGAATAACGCACAGGCATTAAAATGTTTTCACATAAGTACCAAACCCAGAAAAATTCAACATTTAGAACAAAGGAATCAAACTTAATTGGCTAACAAGCTGTCCCTAACCAGTACATTATCATTGCAAAGCAGTACAGTGCTCTGACAGCGTCACCCAATAAACTGACCTTAGAATCGCAATGTCGATCGTTATGTGACAGATTTTATGTCTTAAGTTTGCGTATAGATGTGTTTTGTATCAAGGCGAAAAAAACAACACGAAACGAACAAAATTATAATATCAATGTACTAAAATGACGTAAGCGCTAATCGAGAGTTTATTTCGACAGGCCAAAGATAGAATAAAATTACAATCCCGGACTCGATTCGTCACTGTGAGGACATGGGCATACATAAAACCACCATCTATTGTTTTTATTTAAAATATCGGATAGCATATTTTATCAAAAATATTTTAAGGATTCTTGGCGAAAACCGTCTTAAAACATTTGTTTACTGATTTTCTAAAACTACTAAACTAAATTTCAGGAATACTCCTGTATGAAATTTTTAATGAAATTAGAAAAAAGAAGTTTGTAGATTATTATTTGAAGGAAGTTTGTTAAATTAAATTAAACATATAACTGGTCATGGAAAAACGGATTTTTCAAATTCAATCCACATACTTGTAATGATTGACCTTCATTACCGATGCAATTATTGCGAGAGAAGAAATTTTGTGGGACTTATGAATAAGTTATATTTCGAGTTTTGCCTTCCGTTCAGTCTATTGTTTTTTATTTGCTTTTAATTAATATCAAAATAAAATATGGAGACTAAAAAGATGTCTTCCTGATTAGTATATATCTGTGTGTGTGTTACAGGCGTTAAAATAAAACAAAACAAGTCCTAAAATTTGAATTTTTTTGGCTACCCAAAGTTCTCCCGAGGTCACTTGTGTAAATATTTTTGGGTTTTACGTGCATAAAAGTTAAAAAAATAAAAGCCTCAATTTCACCTTTGGAACATTCCCATAAGTTTCGACCGACCCTCTTCTGACTGACCTATAATACAAAAACAAAAATGAAAAGAAAAAAAAAAGAAGAGCCACTTTAACCCGCCATAAAAGTCTGACACGTAAGACTGCCTCGAGGTACCGAACACTAATATATATATATATATATAAACAAATCCTAAAATTTCTAATTTTACTACCCAAAGTTCTCCCGAGACCGCTAGTGTTAGTATTTTGTTTTTTATGTCTATGTACCCATACATAAATGTTAAAAAAAAAAATAAAAGCTTCAACATCACCTTTTGCAACAGAACCCTCTTTTTCGACTCTCTACTGACTGACCTATAATGCGTTGTTCTTTCTATAGCTTGAGTGTCCAAGTTTCGCATGCATAAAGAACTGTAACAATGAATAGTATAAAAGGAATCTATAAATGTTTTTTTTAGAAAATTAACCTATTTAACTTGAAAATTAAATTAATGATGAGCCCAAAGAGTTTATTTTGAAAAATAAAAAATAGAAGCGAAAGATAATTAGAGAATTTTCAAAAGTTTGGTTGCAGTAAAAGAATCACTATCTACGAAAATATAAACGGTTCCTAGTGAAAAAAAATCGAAAAAAGCAAATAAAAAATACGTTTGAAGGACATATCTATCAACCTAACTATGATATACAACATTCAAAGCAGGATAAACAGCCAAATGGAACCACGTGAATAAATGAGCGAACTGGAATTCAAGTCTTATAATCATGAATGAGAATGTCAAAAAGGAAAGGAAAAATTTCGCCAGTGTGTATTTCACGAATAGAAGGAAAGAGGTTCATTTGGACACGTATATCCATTTCTTTAAGCATCAGGGCAGCCATAAACATATCCTCCAAAAGAAAAATACATATATGTGTTATTTATTTATTTTCTTCCGTTCTCTATAAAAAAGTTAACGCCCCCGGGTGGGCTCGAACCACCAACCTTTCGGTTAACAGCCGAACGCGCTAGCCGATTGCGCCACGGAGGCGATATGAGCAGAAGAGATTACTAATTGTCCTGGCTATTGCATGTTTAATAAAATTACATATCGACGTCGTTTATTGAAAATTCGAAAATTAGGTTTCGATTTATTATGGATCGTAAACACCACCTAGATCGATTTCCGCTCGCGAAATATCGATAAAAAAATTGAAAATGGTATAAAAATCTACTACTAGGTTGTAACAAAGGACCATGTACATTAGTATAGCTTTATTTCAGATTTCATATTTTCAACATTATTGAATACTACTCTTCGTTCAAAGTATTTTCTATTATTACTCTTTATTTCAACTACTTTTACCCATCTTTCTGTCAGTAATTGGATTTTATGCCGGTACCACTCCTTTGGGATTGAGGCAAAAAACTCTTCACATGCAATTTTTACGTCCTCGTAATTATTAAAGATCCGACCTTTTAAAAAATGAGCGATTGATCTAAACCAATAATAATCTGGTAGTGCAACATCTGAGCTACAAGCACGATGAGGCAAAACATTTACTCCTTGCAGTTCCGATAATTTTTCCTTGGTCAAAGGAGAACGATGTGCTGGGGAGCACACGTGGGCTACTAAGCGGAGTACTTTGCACTGAAAACTGCATAAACTTTGTCTAGCTGTTCATAGTGAAGTCCACTCCCCGACCACCAACAAGGAACAAGCTAAAAATGCAAAAGGCCTCCGAAGTTGCACCAAACACAAAGCATCGCTTTTTTCTCAAACCGATCTTGCCGAACCTCCGGTTGTGCAGTTTCATTCACTAGATTTTTTTTAAAATATCCACTTTTCGTCAGTTGTGATAATTTTTTTCTAGAACTTGTCATCTTTCGAATTTTGAAGTAGTTTTGCACATAGTAGGTCCTGGTTCAGACATTCAAGAAGAACGTCATCATCAACGACCGATGAGCGACCTGATATGGGTTGATCCGTAAGGCTCTTATTCTCATTGTTGAAACATCTGAACCAAAGTGCGGCATTATTTCGATTGATAATTGACTCTCCTTCTATGGCCCAAATTTCTTAGGCGGCTGCCTTTGCGCTTATATCTTTTTTTCAGTAATGTCTCAAAAGACCGCGAATCACGATTTTTCTTTTGACATTGAACGTGCGTCTTAAAATGTAAATGACCCCATAAAGCCAACTCAAGTTACTAGGAATGAAAGGATTAGTCAAAGTAAACATTGACATAAATAATAGGAACAAAAACATTCTTAAAATATTAAATATTAAGTTTCAAAGTTATTAATGCCGAATTTACAATCCAAATGTTGTCCAAGCCACGAGCATTTCTATTCAAGTATTATATTGCAAAATTTTCAGTACATATAGGTATCGTTCATTAGCTTTTCAAGGAAGCTATTTTCGAATTTGCCATCGAACTTTCGATCGCGCAGCTGCGTTTATAGTTTCCGTTTCTGTTGAAATTTTCTATTACCTAGGGATCGTTTGTAGGGTTTTCGAGGGTTCTGATTTCCATATTTTGAATTGGAATATTTATCGAGCATGAGAATTTCTTGTTATTATTACAGTTAACACATTTTGTATATAGGTATCGTTTTCAAGGAGGCTATTTTTTAATTTACTATCAGATTTTCGATCGCACATGCGCTTTTCGCTTTTCCAGTATTGACAAAGTTTTCTTCGATAAAGGGATCGTTCATTAGGTTTGCGAAGGTACTGATTCCTTTTTTTTAATTGGATATTTAACCAAGCATGCGCATTTCAAATTACCATTACTCTTGAAAATATTTGCGTATGTTGACCTTGAAAACCTAATAAACGATAATGGATAAAAAATGGTTATTCGAAATGTGTATGTTCGGTAAAAAATCAAATTCAAAGAATGGAATCAGAACCCCCGAGAACCTAATAAAGGATCCGTATATAAATCAAAAACTTCAAAAGTTACGAAAAAGCGAAATGCGCGTGCGCGATCAAAAATCCAATTTGAGAAATGGAATTAGTACCCTCTTAAACCTGAAAACGATCACCATATCAAAGAATACTTCTACAGTAACGGAAAAGCTAAATGCGCATGCTAGATCAAAAATCTAATTAAAAAAATGGAATTAGAACCCTAATTAGGCACTCTAATTAGAACCCCTAAGTAGGCACCTCTTCCACGGAGACTGAAAAGCTTAGGAGACTAGCAGACCGAGACACGGCACTGGGAAGCAAACTCTGCCCCGAATCCACAACTAACTTTCCGCCCATTTGAATAATTGCCTTTAATAGTAAGCTCTAACTGAGAGGGAATATTTCATAGGTCCCTTGGCCTCATACATAAACATGTCCTATTATCGTCCCTATGTGTTCCTTTACTCTCCCTTTCCAACATTTTGCTTTAAATATGCGGGGCTCTCGTAGTTTGGATTTTTTTTTTGTTTAAAGTTTTTAATTTCGTTTATTACAAAGTTTGAGTCAACTTCGCCTTTTTTTTTTGTTGTATTTTCCATTTTAAATCGGGAGCCCAAAGCTGTTATCACGGGTCACAGTTCAGCATATATGCATATCAATTTATTCCCATCTTCAGATTAATTCTTAATGTTTTTCTACTACAGAATATGATATGTATAAAATTGATAATTCATTTAATTATAAAACAAAACAATACAGAACTATAGACAATCATTAAATGTTATAAATAATGTATAGAAGTTAGCACGAAAAGCGGCTAGTCTCACTTAAACTATTTTATCTGGACCAAATATACCATTGCACTTTCAGTTTTCATTTTTTAATGTTCCAGCAAGCCTTGCAAATAGAAATTCCATTTCAGTAATTAGAAATTCCAGGAAATAAAAAAGGAATAAAATAAATAAATAGAAAATAAGTAAATAATAAATAAAATAAAATATATCAAATAAATAAAATATACATAATAAATAAAATAGAAAATAAAATATAAATTTCATTTTAGGAATCCGTAATTAGAAAACAGCCGCAGTCAATGCAGAAATAATTTATATTCAGTTTTTGGCCACATTACTTATTAAAACATTAATATAATTACAGATATTTAAAAAAATAAATAAAACTATGACAATAATAATATTTTATCACAATCATACGATCCTTCCCATATTAAATTCTTTTAAACTGACATCACCTCTTAGGTCTATTAATTTATCAGCAGTGAAATTTTCCGATCAAAATTATTTTAGATCAGCATGAAATGGCCAATTGTTTATTCAAAAGGAATTAGATGTTGTGTTTCTGAGGTGTGTAAAATTGTTACTTGGAGCCTCATAAAGTTGAATTTTTTTTTAAATTTGAGTTATATTATTGTAGTAACCTTGGATTGTATCTCTACAAGTCTTGGCCATGTCATTTTAATCCCACAAAGCATATAATACTTCCTCTGGATGGTTAATTGAGCTTTTCTTAATATAGGCCAGAGTTAAAATTACCTATACATATTATTGATAATAGATTTTTGTTTGATTCAAAATGCAAAAAATAAATAAAACTTGCGGTTTAATTGGAAAGATTATAATTCATGGGTCATTGGGATATAACTAGGTTGAATTAGGAATAGGACCTCGACTGAGCACCTCTCAACGATCTGGACTCTTTCACCATTGATATAAATCGATCCAATATTTAATTCTTTTAAACTGACTTCACCTCTTAGGCCTATTAATTTATCATTGGTGAAATTCTACGATAAAGTGGTTTAGAACAGCATGTGATGGTCAATTGTTTATTCGGTTTTCTCTGAATGTTGGGGACATAATATTGGGCAATCAAAAGTTAGTCTGAATGTTTTCGAATGTTATAAATATTCTGCGTCTGTGCGTAAATTTTGAAATCAAATCAATTTCTTGTTATTTCATTTATTTTTATTATATTGAAAGACTCTACTGAAAATATAAATTGGGTATAGAGGAATCGGTTACTTGGGCCGAAAGAGGGCAGTATTTTCTTTTTAAAATTTGCATGTGCCACTACAGAACAGCTCAGGTGTCGACGCGAGACCAATTTACCCGAAGAATTGCTACCTTGTTTAAAGGGGCCGGAGCCTTTTCCAGGATTGAGTAACCGTCTATTGACACCAGAGATTATCGGCTTCATCTCATTTGAAAAATTTATTCAGGAAACAGGGACAGGCACACTCTCTCGTCGATATTGGACAAGTGTTGTTGAAACTCAGGATATTGAGGTCTACATTTCGGAACCTGGGTTCTGGAATATATTCACCTCTGAGACGGAGCTAGTAGACCAACGTTTAAAATTAGGCTTAGTGAGCAGCAATATTATGTATTTGGAATGAACTTTGAGATGATAAGGCGATCAATTTAATAAAATCTTGTATGAAATATTATAAGTAAATTTATAAATAGCAGCTATTTACATAAGTGGGATTAATACCCGTAAAGCATCTTATGGCACCTCAATTTTTAAACATGAAATTTGAGTAATTGAATTATGATACGAATTAAATCTCAAAACTAGTGATAGAGTTAATTAAACACGAAGTAAATTCATATAAATTTGTTATATATTTGTATTTACACACACACACACACATATATATATATATATATACCGTCCTAAGAGATCCACACCCGTGGGCTAATAAAAACTTATTTCTGTCATGAAAAGATTTTGAATAATAATTACAAAAAAATATAAAACCAATAAAAATAAAAATTTCCTTCAGAAAATAGAATAGAACCATATGTTCTATTGGTTTCGGCTATAACCTACATTATTAGTAACCTTTGTTATCAGTTCTGTGTTTTGTTTATTAATACAATTTATGTGTCAATAAGTTCAGTGTTTGGTGTTATTTTTCTTGTTTTGTTTTTTTTTTGCGAAAAATTATAACAATTTAGGAAGTACCATCTACGGAGGAAGAGCTGTAAAATATTTTCAAAGTTTTGCTATTATTCCATCGAAATCTCTGAGAATGAGCATGACAGTTTAATTAAATGAATGACTAAAATGTTCCGTTTGTCCTTCTTTTGAGTGAGCATAGAGACCTGGAGTCTGCAGATGTGATCTAATTACAATAACAATCATTTTAATTTTAATGAATACGAATTTGTAATTCCACAAGATGAATTCGAAGTTTTGAAATTATTTCATTTTTTCTTTTTTTTTTATTGAATTTTAATAGTGAAATGTAATTTAGATTTTTTTTTTTTTTTTTTTTTTTAACGCTACCACACAAATTCCCATAAAAATGAAAAAAAAAAACTAACTCACGTTATTCATAGTTAGTCATACGTTAGTACCATAGTTTGTTATACTTGTCCTGAAGAAAGATAAGTAAGTAAAAATGAAAATTTAAACGGATAGGATCGTCCAATTTTAATTTTTTAAATTGGACCAGATTTGGATTCTGCGACCAAAATAATTGTAGAATAGTGAGTAGGTTAGGTTTATTTGAAATTTTCAAATATGACTATTTAAAATTTTGAAATACTTATATTTTCATTATTTTGGATATTCAAAATTCCTGGCTATTTTAATTATTCTTTCTTATCTTCAACTACTTTTCTGGGCTTGGTGTCAAGCTAATCCCACAATTTTGAATTCTCAAAAAAGGCCGAATTGTTGGCAAAAGTGGAAATATTAAGTTTTCATTTGAGATCTGAAACATATTTTTTGATTCGGAATAATTGTTGTTATAGTTATATCGTTAATTTTAAAGAAGAGTGTCACTATACGAAAAAATGGTTAGCTTACAGGAGAAGCTTTTGAAGTTGATAAAACACCAATAATTATACCTTATTTGCTTTAAGAAAAGAGTTCATTCTCAATGTTTGATCATTTAATCGTAAATCAAATTATGGTAGTTTTTCATTAAAAAAAAATATATATATATATATATATATATATATATATATATATATATATATATAAGCTCGTTTAGAATTTATTGTCCATAAAGACACATTTTTGGAAAAAAAAAATCGTTTTACTAAACCATAATTTGAATTTGAAAAGAAATGACCTCAAAATATTTTTTTGAATGCGTTAAAGTACTAAATAATATTTTTAACCAAATGTTTATTTTTATTGGTTTTATATTTTTTGTAATTATTATTCAAAATCTTTTCATGACAGAAATAAGTTTTCATTAGCCTACGGGCGCGAATATCTTAGGACGGCTCTCTATGATTAAATATTTAAAATGTAATTACCTAACAAAGTTAATCTTATCACAAATGCACAGCCAGGACAATTAGTAATGTCTATCACAAATATCGCCTCCGTGGCGCAATCGGCTAGCGCGTTCGGCTGTTAACCGAAAGGTTGGTGGTTCGAGCCCACCCGGGGGCGGCAGGCAATTTTTTTTTTTGAAGGGGAAAAAGAAAAGAAATAAATACATATATGTATTTTCTTTTTATAGGTAACGTATAATTGAATTTTTGTGGAAGCCCACATGCTTTAAGCTACAAAGACGGGTACATATTAACCTTTTGTGAATTGTGATGGACTTACTGAGGTGATTTTTTAAACAATTCCTTGGGTCATTCTCATCGCAGAGAGATTTGATTCTAGTTCGCTCCCATTTTCATGTGTTTCCCTTTTACTATTTAAAAAAAACGATAATCTATGTTACGACGGACTAACTCTTTCTGTTTATCTTTAAAAGCATTGGTTCTCTGGGCACTGTAAGTATGCCGAAAGTGTGCCGCTAAATTTTTAACCAGTTATATTAGTTCAAAAATGAAAGTATTTAATTAAATATATATTTAAAACAACAATAACAAAAAACTAATATAGGATTTGTATTGCAATGCTAGATTTTTATTACAATGCTTCTATAGTTTACAATTTCATTAATGAAAATAAAAAATATTATATTTCATAATTTCAGTGTGCTACCAGACAAAAAAATTTGAGCATCGCTGTTTTGAAGTTTAAAGGCTAGAAATGTTTGTTATTCTTCAACTTTGACTGCACTGGTATTGTGGGGAGAACTATTCCGGCAAGTGGGGCTAGTGATCTTTTTTGCCAACCCCTCACAGCTATCATTACCTCACCGCCGAGTACCAACCAGAATGGGAGCATCAAAATTCATTTGGCCGCGAAATAAATATTAGCTGACCCAGTTGGGAATCGAACCCACAACGCTCCGAACTGGGACCCTTGCCCCAACGTACTCGGCCATCACGTCCGTTTATTATTATTATTATTATTATTATTATTATTATTTACGTGATCTGACGTAAAATAATTAAGTCCACCCCCCACTTTCAGACTATTAGGATCTATTCACATACGTCAGTGACGTATCAGTGCAATGATTGTTCATTATCGGTGTTATTCAATTCCTACACATCAGTGCTGTCTCATTATTCCCTTTCCTTCAGTCTTAGGGCATCCACCTCTCTCGCCAAGTTTTCAGAACATAAGTTAGCAATGATTGCTCTAATTTTATATGAAGAAGAAGAAGAAATTGAGGTAAAGAAAGAACGTAAATGTGTTCTTCAGAAAAAGGTAAATGGGTCCATGAGGTATGGGAGAAAAAAAGAAAATGAAGAATGGTTTACCATCATGGATAAGGCATTGATTCATGCGGGAACAAAGTTTTATGAATATTTTAGAATGAGTCAGAATTGATTAAACATTTTTCTCAAAAAATTGGAATTTATCTTTAAAAAAGGTAAGACATCAATTGGAGAAAATCCATAACACCACAGAAAGATTTCCGAAAGATTTTTACGATGTCCATCACAGAGAGGAGATCCGTAGGCAACGATCATCGGTGTTCATAGCCAATAAAAAGGCAGTGCAAATAAGAATTTTTTAATTTTTAGAAATTTTAATTTTTATATTTTTATTAATTTATTTATTTATTTTTATTAATTTATTTATTTTTTAATTATAATTTTTTTTTAATTTTTATTATATTTAATATATATTTGGGCTTATTGGTGTAAAAAAACATAAAAACAAAAACAAAGTTCCAGCCAAAAAGATTAATTTTAGGTCTGTATTGTTAAAACTTAACATGCTATGGGATCAGTAAAAAAATATTTATATATATATTTTTTTCTATAGACTGGACACACAAACACAAACACAAAGTAGCATAAATAAATAAATGAAATATCCATATTTCAATATTTTCACATCGTCATCCTTGTTATCACGATCCCCTTCCGCGGTAAGCCACCCGAGAGGCAGATGCCCTCGAGTCGACATGAAGCAGGGAGGGTAATCCCACCTGAAATATGACATTTTGTGGGGGAGATTAGTTAGGGAAGGGGACTTCTGATGCCTTGTTTTGTTTTAGGGACCATCAAATCCATTACTTACAGAAAATCGATGTATTAAGAAAAATCTCATATTTTAATACAGCGAAACAGTATTCTTATTAATATCAAACTTGAAATTAAATAGCTTAAATTGATTTTTCCAGGTAATATGTAATTTTAGTACTAAGATGATATAGAGTACCCACATATAAACACAATCTGTAACTTGCTAACCAGGACTAAACCTGGGTTCTCAAACTTTTATGAAAGCCTACAACTGACACATTTGTCGATAATAATAATTAATAAGTAAGACTATTTGTTCAGATGAATCGATAGCTTTTTTTCGACAAACAGGAATGCGACGGGTTTGTTTTCCGACAGAATACACTCCGTTTGATTTCGGAAAACATGTTGTTAACGTAGTTGATTTTTTTTTCCTTTCGTCGTAAACAGACATACAGACAGGAGACCGTTTTGATCTTGAACAAGAAGACGGATGCCCCCTGAATTCCTAACTACTAAACATGAATAACACGAAAGTATAAAATGTATACCTCAACCCTCCCGGGGAGATTTATGGAATGTGTTCCCTTCCGACAAAGCCGGCCCCCACCAAAAACAAACTGCGCTCTGGGGGTTAGGGCTTGCTCTTTGAGGAGCTTTTAAATTTTACCTTTGAAAATTTCGGCTATTCAAGTGCCTTTGCCTGCTGCAGTGTTGCTAATATTCAAGAATAAGAGTAAATGGTAGAAAAGTTATGTAAAATATACCGAACATTGTACATTTTGTACAATAAATATTCGGCTCGACGAAACAAATGTATTAACAAGTCCATTCAAATGCTCATTCATGGCTGTCTGAATTAGATAGCAGAATAGATGGTTTAATCAGGAATTATTTAAACTGCGCTTCTATGTGCTAAACATAAGCCCGGTTTGAAAAATGTAGGATGTTTTTAGCATTTAACACTAAACCGTTTTCCTAAATAGTTGGCCATCATTTGTGTGTATTATTATTGTTATTGAGGGATGGGTAAATCATTGTCACTTCGACCTATTTGGATTTTTTGTGCATTTCAAAATTTGAAAATTAAGAATCCATAGGAGGATTGGTACATCCGTAGTGATAAAAAATCACGTTACAGGCTTCATTGCCCAGAAAATGTCTGGGAAACTTCGTGCTCACTCTCAATAGGGTGGGCCAGAGTTAAGAGCGATTTTGAACGGACTTCTTCTTACTGGGGTTATTTTTAAAAATTTGTAAAAATACAATACGGAAAAAGTTATTGGATTTTTTTTTTTTACAGCTTTTTTTCAATCTCTCTTTGCTCTGCCCCGTTTTGTTATTTTATTATTATTCCGACTATATTTATTGTTACTATAATTACTTAATCTTCATTGCATTATCAACTGTAACATTTTACCAGTTATATAATAAATGTCATTATTTATCATTTATAGTTTATCAATTATTATTATTAAATATATTGTTCATCTGTTTTTTTTTTACTCATTATTATATCAACTATTATATCAGTCAATTTGCTTTCATCTTCAACTTACTTCTTATTTTTATTTTTCTATGTGTTAATTTTTAGGTTTGTTTCTATATATATCTTATTTATTCCCTTACATTGCTCCTCATTTTTATCTTTATTTTTAGCTCTGATGAAGAACTACAATTTGGATCGAAACGTCGGCATTTAATATGTAGTAACACATAACCGGCATCCGCGCCCTCTCCTTGATTAACCATACGGTCAACCATCAATACACAGAAATATTTTTTTCTCATGAAAGACTAAATATATCATCTCTTTTAAGTAAGATGAACTCAATGTATTATGCTAAAATATTACAAATAAAGAAAAGAAATGCGAAAAAAAAAAGGTTCACACTTTTGGCAATAAACAGGTTTCCGAACAAACTTAGACTGTTGCGATGTGATCCGAAAAGATAAATTATCTCTCAGTGACGAAGCCAAATATATGAAATAATGATGGACGCTGCGGATATTCATCAGTGGCATAGCTCTGTTTGGACAGATGACGGAATTAATATTCGTTCGGTTATTTCAGAGCAGTGACGAACGCCGGGTCGCATTCCCACAGGGGCAGATGCATGGACAAAAAAGTCCCGCACGAGTACAAAAGACCACACTGGTGGCAGTTCAATAGGGCCGAGAACACGGGGACTCAATAGGCCTCTAATAGAGATATGATGATGTACTCCGAGAGCCGAGAGGTATTATGTAATTATTGTAGCAGCGGCCTCCCTCTCACTGCCTGGCTCAATGCAAGGGTAGATATGCATCACCTGCAGGGTTAGTTGCTATTGGGGTTTTCGAAATGTCAATGATGACTGTATTTGGTTGGGGTGGATAGTGCTCTACCATCTAAGGACGAAAAAAAAACTAATGTTATAGAGTGTTTTGGGCAGTATCTGCATTTTATTAGTTGTTATCTAACTATGAACTGTCTACAAGTTATACAAAAGATTTCTTAATTATTTCGTCAAATGTTACTTTTGTTGACATCAACTACATAGATAATCATAAAATATTAAGCCCCTTCCCAGAAGCTCTAAAAAAGCTGGATACTTTGGAGATTTTTTTTCCGTGGACGAAAAAGCCGAATAAAAACATAAATGACAATAAAAAATATATGAATATAATTATATAAAAATATATGAACGCTATCAATTGAAATTATATCATGTATAAAACATTTCATTATTTCATGTACGAAATTCATAATCTTATTACGTGCTCGTAATTCATAACTTTTTCTTCACTCTTTTCAGTTTATTTTAATTTTTCATTTTTTACAATTATATTTACATCTTTTTCTTTTTTTTACTTCATATATTTTTATCTTGTTTGTCATTTCTGTTTTTATCATTTCTTACTGTTACTGGTACTGTCTCTGTTGTTTTCAATGTTGTTATTTTGTTTTTTCTTTTTAGCTCTCTCTAGCTTTCTTTAATTCCTTTTTTGGATTCTACGTATCTTGAAACATAAAACCTTAAATTTTGAGGATGGTGCCATTCTTTTTTATTTTGACCGAATACAAAGATTCATTATTGAAAATAATAAATCAAGATGAATTAAAAAAAAAAAAATCATTTTCTAATTATTCTGTTTTGTAATGTTTGTTTGTTTATGTATTTTTTAAACAATGAGCTTTGAATATAAAATTTACAAATCATTAAATTAAATGAATAGGTCATTTTTATTTTATAGTTTTCTAACTCAGTATCAGATAATAAAGTCTTACTTGTATACTGGTCATGAAAACTTTCCAAGCCCAAGGTGGGGAGAGTTTTATTGCACTTCGTGCCAGTGAGGTTTAAATCACCTGTAATTATTCTTCTGCTCGTTCTCGATCGAAAGTTCTTAACAAGTCTTGGGTTCAGACTTGCATGATATAATTATAATATAGATTAGGAAATTCGAAGCTTAGTTGTCGATGGCATTTTTCATCAGAAACCGAGATAGAAAGCATCACATTTTTGAAAAAGAGGCTTATCGAATCGGTTCTTGCCATTTAATGTAGAGTCGAACTTTATGGCTTGTGGTCAGAGACGTCAAAATTACACTAGAGAGGTTGTGTGCAGTAATTTGGTATCCCAGGCACTTAACGATTCTGCTCTAGAGTCTTATGCTGATTAGTCGAAAATCGTTCATATAATTTATCTCAAGTCGAGCACACTAGTTTCTTCGAGGATCGTGACTACTAAAATGATTATTTGGCAGAAAATTTATTTATTTTGAAATGAGTTTAGTCCAGCTAAATTGGGACTTTGTCCACTGTCTACCTGTTGTATGAAATCGGTTCCTCGTTAGTAATGGTGGTTGTAAAAGTATCATACCTCCGGAGCTGCTCAGCGTTATTATTATTGATACAACATGCGATAAAAAAAGAAAAAAAGTTCAAAATGCCGGTATCAAAAAAAAATTTAACAAACGAAACATGGGAGCAACGACGAAGTTTTATATATATATTTTTTATACCAGTAATTTTTAACTATACCATTAATCTTATTTAGTTAATTAAGGATTACTAAATAACATTAATTGAAGTGTAAATTAATTATTTTTTTAAAATAAAAATTATATGTTAAACTAATACAAGCATTGCTAATGAGAGAAACCTCATAAACAACTAATTAAATATAAATTCTGCTAGGCAAACTTTTTTATACAATTATTTAAATTTCCAATCAACTTCAAAATCCAAGTTGTCAAAATAGGATTGAAATCAGGGAGTGTTAAGACATTTTTAACTGGCACATTTCCAGAGATTGTCGCCCAGATGTTCAGTGAAGTGTGCACTGCGAAGTTGATTGAATTTGAAGGCAGATAATCAAATCTCTTTGATTTTGGTTTTCAAATCTCAATTTTTTTTGGTTTTATTCCTTATTATTCTTTCTTAGCTATTTGCTGTCATACTTAACATGGAGAAAAAAATTTCTCAACATATCCTGAATTGTCATAATCAAATAGGTTATTTCAGGGACAACGCATGTGTCATTTTTACCAGTTTTGAGTTGAGAGTTGTTTAAATATTTTATCTGTACATCTAATGATATTTATATTGCTAAGAGCTGTTTACAACAAAGATCAGTTGTTTACAAAAAAATGTTTACAACAAATATCTTTTTGTATATTTTTATCTTTTAGAATTTTAGTAATAAATGTTTTTATTTTTGCGTGAAATCGTGAAAATGTCACATGTGTCGTTTTGAAATAACCGATTCAATTGTAATTGTCTGGAGAGGCAATGAATACATGCATGTGACTTTTTCACACCAATTTTAAATTAGCTCATTCGTTATGGAAAGATTCATATAATTTTAATTTTAATTTTTGGAATTCATCATTATTGGATTATTCACTATACCCAACGTGAACAGATATTTTCTGTTCTAAATTGGGACACCCTCTTTGTAAGAAGAGGAAGATAGAAGAAAAACGCATTTCAATCAGTTATCTTTTTGTATTCATTTTGTAAAATTAAAAACTTCATTGATATTTACATATAAAATACAACGTCTGGTCACGTTATCTGTACCTACTTGTATCATATTGACATATTTTATTTTTATTAAATTGATACAGAATAATACTCTACGATAGCTAAAAATAAAAAAATAAAAACTCATTAAAAACAATCAGTAATTATAAATTTATTGGATATGACTGTTAATTATATATATTCATATGCAAATAACGTTGGTATTAAAATAAATAGATGTACAAATGTTCATGAGTCATATGAACAAACATGGTGATTAGCAACAAAAAATGTTAAAAAATAAAACAATTATGCTGCTATTTAATAATTACGAATTAAAGATTTTCTTTTGTTTAATGCTCTGAATTACAACTTTTTATGTACTATGATTACTAATATTTTATAGAATTATCTTGATAGCTTTTTTATTTTGTCAATCATTCAATCTTCATTAACATGCCAAGCATGATTTTAAGAAAATTTATTTTCACTAGTTCAAATTCGTTTAGAAGTGTATTCTTCTAAATTTTGCTAAGAGTAACAGCAGTATGTATCAGTGTATTTATAAAAATAATTGCGATGGATATTTTCAGATTGAAGACAGAGAAGTTTATATAAGTTGTTCATTTATATTATAAGCAAACATTAGTTGAAAAAATGGAGAATCAGCTTTTCCAGAATCTCGATTGCATCGACATCGATTAATTAATTGACTGTTTTTGTCATTGGTTACTTCGCCGTCATAAGCTAAAAGGCCGTAATTCCAAATTATTTATTTTTTTTTTTGTGCCCGAGTTGATTACACCTTTTAATGACATCAGATAACCCTAAATTAAAAGGTCGGATACAGATCATTTGGTTTCAGGGTTACCAAATATTTTAAAAAGGTGTATTTTTTAGATCAATTCGAGAAAAATACAAAAATATATTTATAAGGGGTTTACGGCAGCATTGGCAACATGGAATAATAGCTACTGAAATAAAATAAAATAAAACCTACTTTTTTAAAAATGATTCCAGCTTGACCATGAAATTCTCTACCACTGTACTGTCCAGGCGTCGCGCATACTGACTATAGTAGTAGATTAACAATAGCACAAATAATTTGTTGAAGGTTTTTATTGACTCAGGATCAGATAAAATTTTCGCGACATAGAAAAAAGTAATAAAAATAAATTGGCTAACAAGATGTCCCTAGCCAGTAAATTATCATTGCAAAGTAGTAGCCTTTACAGTGTCTTCCAATAAACTGATCTTATTGTTAGTGTCAAGGTGTCCGTCTATTTACGCCCATGGATTATGGTATTTATTGAGAGTTAATCATTAAAAAATCAATTAAAAATAATAGAATTTTTTTTTCATAAGATGACTATTCATTAATTTAATGAGATTATATGCTTTATAATACTAGATCCAGACAGAATATTTCAAATGTACACTTTATAGACCATCGTCAGATATAGAAAAAATACAGTGATCCTATAGAGCAATTTCTACCTGTCTAAAAATCGGATCTCGAAATCTCGGGGAGGGATTTTGCTCAATATTTTTAAATAAAGATTTTCAGACATCAGAAATAGATTAAAGAATAAAACTTTTATTCAGAAAACTAACTAAGAGGCCAATGGCAAAATATGAATGAGAAGGGCAAAGCCCGTGCCATCAAACTGAATTAACGACCGCGGTAAATTTTTCCAGTAAAATCTCGCCCAAAACAATATTTCCTTTTATTATAAAATACATCATAATTTTATTTTAAATTTTATCGTATCCTCATTATTATCAAAATACGAATTTGAGTTTTATAGTAAAGACGAAGTGACAATAAAATGAACTTGAAGAAAGCAGGGGGGTTTGTTTTCTATTTTGAACTTCTGTATTGGTTATAAATATCATTTGTTATAAATGTTTTATTATAAATATTTCTTTATCTTAATTGCATTGAAAATGCTGTGTATTTAATGAACTAGCAAAATTATTATAAGTAGATGATTGTACAATATACAACTATTATATTTTTGCCATCTACGATCACTAATTAAATAAAATAATTTCCGAGAATGAATTGCTCTCCGGGTATTAAATATCCACCTACAAGCAATGAAAAATTAAATTAAAAACAATATACAGGAAAGTAACGAAATTACGCTAATATGAAAAATTATATGTGACTGTTAATGGTATATTTGGTTGTGCATCAGCCATAGCTTAGTGGCTAACTAAAATTTATTGTCTTGTATGCATTTTATGTTGAATGACTACGTATGACTGATTCCCAACAATATAAATATGTTTGTGATAAACAATAATATTATTATAATTCATAATAGAATAATTTGAAAATGAACAAAAATGTAATAAAACGGGCCGAAACGTTACAAAAAATATATTTTGATTAAATAAATAAGTTTTTGTTAATAAATGCAATGTGAGATTAATAAGGCGTTTTATTTCTTAATCTTCTAAAATAAATATATGAAATATAATAAATCATTAAAAAACTATATAGAGTAATTAAAAATTTGCACGAAAAAAGTGTAAATCAAAATGACAAATATGAGTGTCCATGTGAATATCACATCTATATAAATAACCTAGGCTGTAAAACAAATTTAGCTATAAACCATTTTTTTTTTAATCATTAGTTCGTATCTTGTTGTCAGCCCTAAAGAAGGCTTTCAAGTAGACCGAAACACCGGAGACATTAAAGACATTTTTTTTTTTTATTTATCCTCTCCGAACATAATCTTCTGGAATAACAGATGTGATTAATTTGCCAATAAATCGCTCTTTAAAGGAAAAGAGATGTTCGTGCCTCTGCAAGTCTTAAATGAACTAAAAGTTAGTACTAGAGCGTGAGTAAACATACATTTAAAATAACATTAACGCACGGGTAAGAGTTTAAGAGAAAGTAAAAAGTCAATGGAAGGACGGTATGACCGCTGAACTCTAATCAATGGGATATTGTTAAAGCTGTGTCTTCTAACTTGAACCATTATGTCGTCTACTGTTGAAGTGTAGTACGGAAAGCAGCGATGGATCTGGAATTTTTTCCGAGGTGGGGAGCAAGCTTGTGCTCTCTAGATTTGTTAACCTTTGTTGAGTAATCATGCCTTTGTCATAAAGGAAACAAAAATGTAAAACGTTTGAGTATAAAAAATCAAAAGTATTTTTTAAGGCTCAAATTAATTGTGAGAAACTTGTATCCGTTATGCAACAATTAAATAAAAATGTGTTATAAGTTATAACAAATAAATATGGGTGACCTTGTTGGGATCGCTGCTTGCCAAGTTCTAATTATGGGCGTTAAAAGGAAGCGAAAGATACTTTGTTGGAGGCATGGCATTTTTGCGAAGAGTCCTCGTCTCAGTTGTAGTTGAATTATAACCATGAATAATTCATTTTTTATTTAATATATTTTTTATTTAAATTTGATATTTTTTCATACATACTCCTCATGTATGTATACACCTCATATTTGTTATGTACTTTATATGTATTTAGATCTATGACAGGAGCTTTGCTCTTTTGTATAATCAAAATTGAGCAGAAAAAAATATAAAAATAATTTTAAAAAATGGTACTTTGTCGTCCCCTCAGTACTGCCGCCCAGAGCAAGTGCCCTCTTAGCCTCCGTAGATCCGGTTCTTAGAGGAAGGTTGAAAACAATGAATATACTCACTAAAAGTGCGATTTGTATTTAAAGTTATTTGAATGATATTTTTTTTAACATCTATAATTTTAAGACTATTCCTGAATACAATTTCAAATCGGTATTTCTCGAAAATGAAAACGAATTGCGTCTTGCCAGTTTACATCAGCATTGAGAGGACCCTCTCCTGTAACATATATAAGTCATCGGAACCTCTGATGCTTGATTTTGGTATTATCCTTGTTAGTGAAGATGTGGGAAACTACCTGAACATTATCATACTGAACGAATTAGCAAAAGGAAGGTACTGTTTGAAAGAGATTTTTACTTTGAGTGCATTGTGCACCTAAAATTGCTGTAGATACAGTATTTTTAAATTTTCTAATTAAAAATAAAAATTTGTATCGACATTAGTCTAGTTTAATACGGAAACAATAATGCAAACATATGATATAACATTTGATAACACCATTTTAGGGTTATAGTTTATAAAATTGGCTATAACATTATAGCAGTTTATACAAAATAAACTACTTCATTAGGTGCTAATTTACAACAGGTGTTAGATGGAAAAATTTGTTCAGACTTTTCTTTTTTTATTTGGTGAATTCCAAGCGAAACCGGAAGCAGCGTTTCGTTGAAGCTCCTGGATGGTCTGTCTTTTTAAATATTGTTAATCAGTCTCGTTTATTTCTGAAAATGGCTTCTCTTCATTCGTTTTCATATCCGAAGATTCAATCTTGTAAAGTAATGTGGGGTAAGAGCACACTAGGTCTTACAAAGTTCGACATTAAAATACTGAAATATTTAGATTTTTTAAGCTAGATTTTTCCTCTGTTTTTAAAAATGTTCCTTGGACGATTATGTTTAATTATGACATTCAAATCCATGTTTCTTCGATCACGTCCATTTTTATGAGATTGATAATTCAATTTAATAACCCCTAGTATGCACTTGCCCCTTATCTTAAGGGGTGAGTGCATACGCGGTATCTAGAAGACTCATTATTCAAGCAATGAGATTCTAATTTTACAATCTTCATTGAGTCATGAAAGTGTAATGTAGATTATAACTGAATTAATGCATCGAAAAAAAAAATGTTTGTTTTAATGCGCTAGTCCTCAGATGCGCTGGCAAAGTATGGCAGTACGAGCAAGCGTATACCACGTACTCTTGCCCTACAATAATGATCTTCAATTGCCCCATCAATCTTGTTTTGCTGAGTAAATGCGGGCAAAGGCATAACAAATAGAAAATTGTTAAGAAGAACTGTAACTGAACATTCCTCCCCTTTTGTCACCATTTTTGGAATCTGCGATGAATTTCCTATAAGATAGCAACCAATTTGTAGAAAAATAATGCTTTGCCAGTAGCAAAGTAAACAAGTTAAGACGAATTAATTTCAGAAATATTCTGTTGAACTCACGAAATGTAATCTTCGAACTTCCAAGCTATGAGGAATAATCTTGGGGAAGTAAACCACTTTAGAATTTTTTTTCTGAAAATAAAACCAAGGTACGAGATGACAAAACAAGAACAAAAAAAAAATACTAGGTACCCGTATTGTTGTAGCTATATAACATTTTTTGAACTTCCAATATCAATATCTCTTCCATATGAAACTAGTTTCACAAAGTTGGATATATCGTTGGAAATCTGATTAAATGAACCAACTTTTATGGATTCCCCAAGGTCGCAGCTTAAAAATTCAATTCGTGAGATTCAACAGGAAATTTCTGAAATTTAATCGTTTTAACTTGTTTACTTTGCTTTTGCTGCTATGATCATCTAACGAAGCAATATTTGTCTACAAATTGGTTGCTATCTTATAGAATATTAGTAGATTCCAAAAATAGAAAAATTGTACTTGGAAAACATTTATTGAAAAAAAAGTAGTTCTCTTGAAAACCCCTTTAAAAAATAATATCTCGAAAACGGTATGAGACAGGAATGTTCGATTGGTGGCACTGAACAATATTGCTGACAGACTATCCCTCCCTTAATTATTGGCATTTCCTTTAGGGACACCCTGTATATCATCATGAAGATATATTTTAAAAATATCAATATCTATGATTTATGTTTGTTGTTGTCGTTAGTGTTTGCTGAAGTTATTGTGCTTAAATAGAGCATGTACGATTGTTATAATTAAAAAATAGTTTCTAGGGGGTACTTATTATCATAATTATTCGGAGATATCTGTATTGCAAGAGAATTAGTTCTTATGAGAAAAATGAGTTAGTTCACCAATATTTTGTAGAAATCAAAAATAATGTAATGAGAAAATGTGGTTGGGTGGTATCGCAATGAGAAATTGCAAGAATAGCTCTGAAAAAATCTAATACTGAGTAGGAAATAGAACTTTTGAAAAAGCCACTTTTTCATACCGGATGAAGTATACACTGATGTATTATATATAAATAAGCATCGATATTTGTGTTATTATTTATCATTTAATTATTAATTTTGAAATATTTATGGATTATTTTAAGTTATTATGTTAAGTTATTTATTCAACATATCCTCCCGAGTTGTTCTACTAGCTACTAGATAAAATTTAGCGTCCTCCTTGTCCGATATCCTCCTCCAGGGCTCCCCGTAATCTGAAACGGAGGTCCTTCGTCGTAAAGACGGACACTGAAAGCTCACTATCGGCGTAGCGTTCGCCGCTTCGCATCGCCTAACGATCCAAACCTTTTAGCCTTATCGAAACTCCTATAAAGGGAAACAAAAAAAAACTTTCGTATCTAAATTTTTTTATATAAATTCTGTAAGATTTTGAATCCACCAGCTCGTATATTTATAATTTTTGTGGAATTCCCTCCAAATGACATTCTTCGAAGGGTATTAATGTTTATGACAAAGTGAAATCGATGATAACAGACCGTAGGTGGGCTGTAATTTGGTTTTTGGGACCTTTTACACTCGACAGAAAGAACTAGATTTTATGGCTTTGAATTTCGATTCAAAGATAACATGACTTGAACTATTCGAAAATCTTATTTTATAGGACGTATCTCTCATACACCAATAGCTTGGTCTCAAATCTAAAAAAACAAACAAAAAAACACGCTAATTATAAATCTTTATTCAGCACCAAACAAAATAATATATTTTGATTTCATACTTATAGATCTTCTTTAAGCATCTGCTTTATTATGATATAATAGATTCAGTAGTAATTATCTTAGTATTGTATAAATATTATGTAGATGTCGTTAGATATTTATGATTTTATGATCTTGCACGAGGAACGCTATGAAAAAATGTATTAGCATGTTTTCTAAAATTCAATAGCTAGATATAGGGTGTTGCATTCATTCCAATTACATTCGATAATGCCATTTGAAATGTAATTTGCCTGCATATCTGGTTCATGCTGGTACAAGTACACGCTTCATACTCCATTTCGAAAATCCTGATTTCAGTTAACCGCTAATTTTTGTTTGTTTGCTTGTTCCAAGCAAAAAATAATCCTGTGGTCACAAACAGTCAAAAGCTCGTATCCATGGTTTTGCACCAACACTTTTTTTATACGAATTTTGACAGAATAACAGCTATTGGTCAGAAATTGCTTATATATGATAGAAAGTACAGTACATAAATAAGAAATACCCCTTCTATAAAAAAATATAAATAAATAAATAATTGTCATATATATATATATATATATATATATATATATATATATATATATATATATATATAGACAATTATTAATTTATTTATTATTTATTATATTTATTTACATATTTATTTTATATTCATTACAATTATTTATTTATTATATGTAATGAAATCATTTTTAAATGGGATGATGTCAAGAAGTAATACAAATATTTTAATATATTACCTACAGTTCATTATTTCGGTTAAAACACTCTTTAACTCAGCAAGCGATACAGTAAAGTACAATATTGATAAGTAAAAAAAAAACACATGCTAAAACTATTGACCAAAAAATGCTTTGAGCACATTCTCGAATCATTCTGAGCCTATTTGAATGCAGTTATTTTCATGAAAAACAAAGCAAAATTACCTCGCACGATGTGTTATTATTGGCTCGCTAGCTTGGCCTGAGCTTCACTTGGCAGCCAATCACATGGCGATATTCTCACAATAGATCGCGGCTCCCGTAAATACCTAAATACCTCAAGAGACGTGACAGAGATTTGAGTAATTGCCCCTTGTCAGTGATGAGAGGAGAAACTATTTAAGAATTTGTTTAGTTGGGCCGGTTCTATTTTAAACTAATGTGCATTTATTTTTATATTTTTTTTAAAATCTCTTTTTAGATACAATATGAAAATATACGAAAGCATTAGAGAGACAATTTGTGCGATTTTAAGGCACAGAATGGCAGCTGTACATAATTTCAAAGAAAAATACAGAAATAATACAGACAATGCATTGCTTAAATTCTTTAGCAGCATGTCATTTTTACTTTCACTTACCTAAATATAAAATATATATGAAGCAAAAGTATTGCGATCGTGAAAATTTTTGAATTTGAATATTCAACTGAACAACACGTTTTAAGATCCCTTAATCCAAATACCGAATCTCGCAAAATAGTCTGTGCGTGATGGCGTTCGTGCGTGCGCGTATGTGTCTGTATTTGAATAGTGTTCCACAAAAAGGAAAAATCGTAAAAATCTGAAATTACATATTTAAGGGAGCGCATATTTAACTACACACACACACACACACACAGAGTATATCACCGAGAAAATGCAGGGAAAAATGTTATGACGAAAACAATTTTTTATTATCCTATGACTCAAAATGTATGAATCTATAAATAATAGAAGTAATTAACGTATAAAATCATATGGAAGGTAATTAAATTCCCCACAAAACCAAAAAAAAATCATCAAAATCGGACCAATACTAATACTGGCTGACAAAGATATAGCGTATTGGACTTAACGGAAATGTCACTAAATATCATCGGTTAACACGAAACTATCACGTATTTAAGGTAATTATATGCTTGGCAACTTTTTCGCTAAAATCGACGAACCGGAAGGGGCTCCTGGCATTTCTGTCTGCTATTTCTTTCGTTCAATTTTCGTTGTATTTATATCGCAGTGGTAGATGGGTATACGAATTTCTGGCTACATATAAATTATTGATAATTTTTTCTTGCAGTTATCTATATATGAAATAGCCAAATCAGGCAATATGGTGTATGTGTGTGAGCAGCCTAACTCAGTATACTTGAGTTAGGCTTTAGCCTATAAGCTTTAGCTGTAACAATAAGTTGTTGAGAGTAATTATAAATGTCTTCTAAGAGTATTTACAAATATTTTGTGTGAATCTTGTTGGAAATTGAATGTTCTTAAAAATTAAAAATAGTTATTAAGTCTAAACCACTGAAGATCTAAGTTTTTGCGTTGTCTTGATAATTTGCATAATTTATGACCCCTAACTATTACAGATAAAACTGGCAGAAAATTTAACTTCCTTTAAAATTGATAATGACAAAGTTTTACCTTGAGTTCACTGCAAGGGAGCTACAGAGGAAAATCTGAAAAAGTCCACTTCATCTAAAATTATTTCAATACTTCTTGGCGTCTGCTGAGAGTAATTATAAATGTTTTATCTGAATCATGTAAGAATTTTAATCCTCTACAATATTGCTTATTATGCATTTTGCTCTATTGAGTATTGAATATCTTACATTTTGCGTTTCCTTGACATTTTACAGATGTTTACGGTCCTAGATCTCAGTAGATGTTCCGAATTTTAAAAAATATTATCGATAAAACTTGTAGGAAATTGAACGTTTTTTTAAAATTGGTAGTGTCAAAGCACTGGAAGCATGATACTGAGGAAAATCTGAAAAAAAAGTGACGAATTCGTAGGCCTACAAAATTTGATTGCAACCGGTTTGGGATGGTAGACGTTCAAATTTCCAGCCTGAGAGTACCTTCGGCCTATACGATAAAAAATTTTCTTTAAATCAGATATGTTTTTCGGCCTCACCTTCCGGTCTATATGAGCAAGCGTTCTCGGTTTCGACCGAAAAACCGAAAGATTTTGTCGGGCCCGAATTTGAGGATTTGGATTTTGTTGGAATTCAATGGCGGGATTGTAAGTCTCCGAGCTCGCTGTGTTTTCTTCATATAAAAAATGCGCTATTCACCTTTCCAATCATCAGTCATCTAAAAATACTCTTGCAATAATTTAAATAATCGTCCATGCTTTAGGAAAGCTGTTTAAGCTGGTAAAATAAGATGTGTATTAAACTATTTGAAAGGATAAGTGATTTAGAAATAAAAACGATTGTTTCAATTTCTCATTATTCAGATATAAATTCAATATGTTTTTTTAATAGTAGTAATGGACGAAGCATATATCTTATTCTACACTATGTGACTGTAAATATATATATATATATATATATATATATATATATATATATATATATATATATATATATATATATATATCGATAAAAGGTGTATTAATGGCTTCCCAGTGTATATAGAATCCTTTAATTACTGCATAGCGGATTCTCAGATAAGAAATAGATAAATAAACATTGCATCTAAAAGAACCGAGTGTATCTCAGGCACATACCGAGGTGGTTGAATGCCTGGTATGTCGTATGGACGGGAGGAGTTATTCGCATTCCCGCAAAGACTAACAAGAAGGAGAAGAAACTAAAGTTATTGCACAGAAGAGCGGAAATAAAGAGTAAATGCTAGCAAAAACAATGAAACAATAGAAAAAACGGGATGATAAATTCGAAGACTGTGAAAGAAGAAACGACAATTAACGTTAGTTGGAGGTCGTCAACTATATCCGGGGACTTCTTGGGTCGTTATCGGTAGTTTTGTTTGTTTTGGATCAGCCGACGAAGATATGAGGTTTTCTTAGTTTCAAGACAAGTTTGCGTGACACTTAAAAGTTGACTGTAGTTAAAAAGTACGCATTAGAGAATATAAAAGAACAGTAGCGTAAAATTTAAGTGCACATATAAGGTCATAAAAGTATTTATAAGTATATAAATCGCCACCTAAGTTTTATCGTTGTTCTTTGTTTCGTATTTTGTCGATAGTTCATTGCCATTAAACAACACTGTTTAAGGCATTTAAATATGTATTAGAAAAAAAAAATTTAAATATATTTTACAATTTGCTGTTGTAAATTAAACTAAATATGGGCCTTTTACAGAGGTGCCTGGCTTAAAGGCTGAAAATTTGCATAAAAATAAATGAACTTGGTGAAATAGTATCAGCCTTCATTTATTTTTATATAAGGAATTTCTTTTTTTTTTTTTTATCGTTATTGATAAGACTTTGAGGTGGATGTAATTTTGTGGTGTATGGGTAAAGGGGATACAAATATTTTTATATATTTTTTTTTTGAGTCACTGAGTTTAAATTATGTTTTATTCTTTATAGTGAACCTTACTTATGAGAAAAATGCTATTAGTCGCTGAAACAGTGTTCACGTGGAATGCGAGTATTGTTTCGTACATTTCCTTTATCGCAAAACTAAATTTCATTATAAAGTACAAAATATAGATTAAGCCCATTGCCGCAAAAAAATGACATGTGATTTTAAGAATTCTGTGGTGTTTGTGGAAAAGGATATTACCCAAACACCACAGAATTGTGTGGGAAAAATTAACTTCGTTGCTGATTCTATACTACATATATTCAATTATTAATCGGTCATATTAATTAATAAGCGGTCATTTTTGTATGTTAGTAGTTTAAATATTAAGTTCATTCATTTGGGCCATGGTGTATAGTTATTATTATTAAGGATTAATCATGTACTTGCAACTGTTTATTTTTCATGGTTTGATTAAAAGGTGGATATGTTCAGTCTTCGTAAATATTTTATGTCTCCAATTTTCTCTATCGTTTCTGTTGAGCAATAAATATTAATTTCAGTTTAAGACTGAAGACTAAAGCATAAAAATTTGGTATGATCTTGTTTCAAGCCTTTAAAAAAAATAAACAACAAGTTAATTATAATATACATTGTTATATAAAATGTATGGTTTATTAATATTTTGTTTTATATATTATTTATAAATAATAATATTGTACTAATACTAATACTAAATATTGTCCTAATTTTGATGCTAAAGTGTGCGTTTCTAAAATGTGAACATTTAATTAATTAATTTTTTTTATTTTTTAAATTTATATATATAAAAACAAAAAAAAGACCTTATTTAAAGTTATAGTTATAGTTGAGCGACACTGGAAAAGAGAAATAAGGAATGGATTAGAGAGTGAAAGAAGGTTTAAAGCAAACAAAAGGGGGAAAAAAAATATAATGTGGTAATGTAGCGATGACAATAATGTATTTAGAGTTCAAATGAAAGGAACAATATTTTTTATATTATATCTAGCATTAGATTGATGATTATGCTGTGTGTAAAGCAACCCAAGGTATTTGGGCAATATTGCTGTAAATAAAGCATTTCTCTCTACATTCCGTTACTTCAAAATTATAAATCCACCGACACATGTATAAACTAAATTCTTAGTTTTTTTTTATCCTTTAATAAAACTTAATTAAGACTATACATCTCTGGATGAAGACATAAAACTATTTTTAATGTGGAATAATGAATGTAAATCGACTCACTAATGAATCATTTACTGCCCTCCCACTGCAGAGCTGTTGCTCAGTCACAGAAATAAATTCGTTATTCTTTAACTATTTATGCGGAGATGTATATGCAAAATGCATTAGGCGTTTTCCTAATTACTGTGCAAATCATGGTTGTTTAATAACAAAGAAAAATGACTAATGGCAGGAGGGAGGGTATCATTAACAACAAATTAAGGCAATGGTTTGCTATAAACAAATTTTCACCTCAGGTCTATGGAATTTTATACCCAATTTGAAAGATGTAAAATTATCAATAATTTAACAAAAAATCAGTAATTTAATTTATAAGATAAGATACTCGGTTATTGCTTTTAATTTTCGGAGCACTTTTCTTCAACTCTCTCATGGTAACGAGGAATATTAAATGTTCAAGTTTGCTCCAGAGTTTTTGTCAGAATATTTCCAACTACCCAGATACCAATCAATATATTTTTTTAAGTAATAGAAAAAAATTATTGTAGTGAAAAAGTATTATTAAATAAAAAATTAAAACTAATCAATAATTATGAATTTGAAAAGTTAGGGAATGAAATAATTACTTATATTCCTTAAATTAATAGATGTGTGTATGTGGTCTACAGTGCTGATTATTTATAAGTTCCTTAAAAAAGGGACGTTAATTTATAAAGGGAAAGCGTTACCCTGTGATTTTGTTGAAGCTATCATTCCATATTTAAAAATATATTTGGTTCAAGATATCAAAAATTTACACTATAAACAAGTTAATTACATTTTATACATTAAAAACATTTAAGCATGTCAAATAAATGTATTTTTATACAGTCTTTAAGCCCTACTACGAGGAATAAAATTACTATAAAAAGAAACCCCTCTTGCCCTTATATTCAATTCTTGGACGAAATCTTGTCTCCTCAGCAGAAAAACGAGCTCTCTTCATTTTCCTGAACGGATTATCAAGACAAAAACCAGAAGCCCCACTTTCTAATAGGAAACCTTAGACCTTTTTCTTCGACTACTCAAATTTCATACCAAGCAATCCGTTTTACTTTAAAACCTTAAGGTGTTAACGTTTGAATTATAAGTTAACTATAAATATAGTCTTATTTTGGCGTTTTTGGTTTTTCGATCTACACGACACTATATGTTGATTTTCAATCCAATTATAATAGCATATAACATATTTTTTTATTAATTCAAAATTATTGTGAGCATCGATTAAGAATATACTCACAATACAATCAACATACATAATCACAATACCATTATGTATGTAGAAAGAATTGGCAATTCTTATTAAATTATTATCTTAAAACTTGCATTACCGTTGAAAATTCGAATTCGAAATTTTTCCCCATCGCAATACTTTCCCTTAATAAATATTTAATAATTAAATATTTCGTAAGGGAAAGTAAAAATTGGCAAGCGAGATCAGGACCGGAACAAGGATTTTGCCGCCAATTCAATCTCGTCCAATAAAAGGTAATAGATTTATAGCAGTATTTTAGGTAAAATGTTTCATAATAAATATCATTATTATCTCATAATATTAACTCATTTAGTAGAAACAATCAAAATAGGGATTTTTTTTTTTTTTTACATAATCTAAAAATAAAATTCTGCTCTAAATTTACCGCCATTTAAATTCTGCTGTCCGGGTCAAGTGCCCTCTTTGCCCCTAGATCTCATGAGTAAGATTATAACTTAAAGCTTTTTAAATATCTTAAATAGCAATAAATAATTAGGTGAGGTAAGGAGCCCTAAATCCGTATAGTCGTCTAAATTGGTCCCTCCAGTATTCTAGCGTTGATAGCATTTCTTACCTGTTGACAAACTGTTGAAATACTTCATTACCACCAAATTTATTGTTGAGAGTAAAATATTTCTGACGGTTTGCGTTTTGGCTCAGTATTTTTTTCTATAGAACGAACAGAAGCTAGTTATATTTTTTGTTCAACTTCAGAACCCTATTCTACTGCATCAAGGAAATATATGTTTTATTTTATCATTACTATTCGTAGACTAGAGTATTGTTTTTATGTCCAACTTGTTCTAGACCCGTATGTTTACTCTTTAAGGTACGGACTACCGCTGTTAATTTTGATTCGTCCCTCTCACGGTTTTCAACAAGTCTGAAGACAATCGAATCTACTTTTAGGAAGACCGACAAGGATAAAAATCGGTTTCATTTCACATGTTTCAAATGGTGACACGAGTAAGGCTATGTGGAACCGATTAAGTTTGGAACAGTTCCAACAGTTCTAGTTCTGAAGTTGGAACAGTTCCCCTTAATAATTCCAGATCCAAATGGGTCCAGGTCCAATGACCTTGCCTAGCCTTGTTAAACCTAAATGGTTGGCTGATTGAATGCATTAGGTCTATCGACCATTTAACTAATGTATTACATAAAAATGTTTAAGGATATTTATATGTCTATGTATTGGAAGCCAAATAGTAATTATTAATTACTAAATCACTGATTTTTTGTTCGAATCTAAAATTTGCTATGCGGTTTGTGCATTGTGAAATGATGTAAATTATAAACAATCTACCTAGAAAAAATATTATTTAAGTTAAAAAAAAAACATTCATAAAGCTAAGTAGTCCAAAAAAATGTTAATACTTATATATGAGTTTTGCATCTGAAATAACACATTTATAGTGATAAAATGTAAAGTTAGTGAAATTATGAATTTCTGATTTCAAACATTGAATTATTTACATTGTCAGAAGCACAATCATATTTAGAAATTCACAGAGAGCTACCGCATTGATTGAATTCTCTAGAACCGTGACGGCTCAAATTTATCAAGAGTTCCCGCGTGGTCAGTTGCTAGTTTGGATCTGGAACTGTTAAGCGTTTCTGGACCTCGACCTCGTTTGGACCTATTGGACCTTCTGTTGGTTCTGGTCAGCGGGGCTGGACCTCGTTTAGACGGACCTGTTGGACTCGTTGAACCTAGTAAGCATGCTTAGACCTCGCTAGGACCTGGACCCGATAAGCGGGCCTCCGTGGTACAGCTCCAAACGGTTACACACTCAGACCGGTTCCAGTAATAGTTCCATCCCTAGTCACGAGCTGCGCGTATCAAAAGTAGAGAAATTTGTAAGTGATTTTGTTTGGATGGATAATTTGCAACATTTTTAATTATAATAATCAATAATCAAAACGTTATAAGTATTTTAATGAAAATAAATTTCATTTTTAGATTTGAGGAGTTATTTGCCTTTATTTAAATGTATTTGACTTCAAATAAACAGTAAATTATGAATTTAATTGGGAGACAAAACTTTTAAAACCTCCAGGACCCATTGGAGCGGACGCCGACGAACTTGAACAATATTTTTGGACGTCGAATAACAAAAAAAAAAAAAAAAGCTAAATTGAGGGACTAATTGATTATGCCCTCACAGTGAGTTAATTAATTTAAAAATTAACCTTCATGCCTTAGAAAAATTTAAATTAGGTGACATTTTAAAATGTTCCTTATGATAAAAAAATAAAGAAATGAATTTAAGGTGATAAGTTTAAAGTACAAGAACACAATACTTGCTTTCAGATTTGATATTGTTATTAAATTCGCCTATTTCCGACCAGTAACACTGTATAGAACACAAAATAATCTCTAGGCAACCGTTATGAGGAAGTTTCATCCGGTATGTTCCTCCATAATATAATGTTTTGTAAAAGACATAATACAAAAGATATTTCAGAGCCATAGAATTCCTCAGAAACACATTCAGTGAAGGCCGCTAATACTGTAAGACCCATTAAGGGAACATCGCACTGAACGAGTTGCGACCGACCGGGGCTGGCAGAACAAGACAGGCATCTCTAATGTGGAACCGATGTTAGTGCTCCTATATGCTCCAGCGCGGAAAGTGGAGAGAGAAAGTGCTTTGTCATTTGGCGGAGAAATGGTTGCGAGAATTATTTCGTTTTGAATGAGGAACTTCTCAGACTGTCTGTCAAAATGTGAAATATTACAATTTGTTTGAAATCACACGAACAAAAAGAGAGAAAATAAACTACTTTGTCAATATGTGAAAATTTAGCTGGAAAAATGTAGAAGAAGAAAACAAGATTACAAACTAGTCTTTAAATATGAAAAATGAGTGCTTGGAGAAACTATTTGAGCGCCATTAATTATGTTATAAATCACTTTTGTATTTCTTCTCAGACAAAGAAAATATATTTTTCATACTTTTCTTAAAATATGAAAATAATTAGCTTTGGGATATTCAAGCCAAATTTACCGCTACCTATCCCTCAAGAGTAACTTATACGTTTTAAAATGTGTTTTTTTTTTTTATCTGAATCAGTATCTTATTATGTAGGAAATACAAGCTAAAGTCGTTGATGAGGTAATTAATGTTTTAAAACCAAAGTAAATATTAGAACTAACTGATATTTTTTTTAAAGTAAAAAAAAAATTACTTATGTCGTTCCTCGTTATTGTTTATTAAACGTAAGTATGAAAAAAAAATCAATTAAGGCTTAGAATTGCGTTAACAAGAGCTAATTATTTAAAATAGCACACTATTCATAGTATAGATCTATTATGTTCCATATTATGACTTATGGAAATGTTGCCAACTGAACCATGTTCTGTCTTGAGATATTATATATCACTGATGTCATATATATAGTAACGGCATTAATCATTTCCCATTTATGTGCATAATTGATGACAATATTAATATACTTCAGGATGAATTGCCTGAGCGTACAATTTATTGACCCCAATTCATCGAGGATATATTTTATATGTTTAGGTTTTCTGAAAACTAACGATGCACATGGGAGTATTTGAGCCATAAAATGGGACAAAAGTACGAATCATAGAGTTTGTGAAAAACACTATTAAACCCATCATTATTTAACCATGATAACCCATTTGCACCCTCCTGAATTCTTTCAGGGTGACGTATAATTTTCTCCTGGTGCATTCTGGACGGTTTCAATACAATCTAGGAGAAAATACCAATATATATATATATATATATATATATATATATATATATATATATATATATATATATATATATATATATATATAATAAATTGCAATAATTAAATGTTTTTACTTGTTTATAATCAACATTGTATCCGACAAGACACGACTCATAAGCAAAAACACCTTTATCCGAATTAAAAGAATTATCCAAACATTCTGAATGAGTAAATATTTAAAAAATTTAATATATATACCTGTTAGGCATATGAACTGAAGCTTAATTTCAAAACCTTAATTTATTTTTCTATGTAATAATGCCGTTACTACGTTTTTTTACGTTTAGAGACTTTACTCTCATCTGCAGAACTTCATGCACTAATTAGAAATTCATGTTCTCTTTGCCTTATTTATTTCATGACATTATTACATAGAAGATATATTGTATCTTATAGACGGTTCTATACACAATAAATGGTATGTCGTGATACATGAAAATAATAAAGAGACAAAAGAAAATTAATAAACAAGCAACACTGAAATTGAAGTCCCAAATTGTTGCGAAAAAACAAATTACATTAAAAAAAATTAATGAAGCAAATATGGCTACATGTACCTAACTAACATCATGTATAATATCAAGTGTTATCATCCTTTAATGTTAATTAATAATCCAAACATAAATATATATGTATTCATTGTTTACAATACAATTCTTTCTATATTTCATATGCACTATACAGATTAAAAGTGTTATTTCATTATATATTTTTTATTTTTGTTTTGGGAGATGTCCTTGGATTTTAAAATTCATTGTCTCTCGACATTGAAAATGATTATGGCAGTTATGCTCTGATAATTCAGATTAATTATGTACGACTGTAAAGGTTTCCTCGCTAGTTACATATATCTACTTCTTGAATGTACATCATATTAAAGCATGGATGAACTATATATTTTCAATTATGAATACATTGAATAATAAAATATTTGCTAAATATACGAGCTGGAGGATCTTATATTATGATATCCGATAAATAAGCACCATTATCGTTTTGAGCGTCATCAATTTATTCCCCATTATTCCGAAACTTTCTCCTTTTTTTTTCCACATCCCCCAACCTGAGAGAGACCCGTCCCTAAAAAAGTCTACTCTAATCCTTGTTTTGTTTCCGCTGTGTGCCGTAATAGCCAAAACTTTTCCTAATGTACCTTTCAAACCCCCTCATGTACTCTGGATTAAAATCCTGTTTTGGTTAAACATTAAACGCGTTTTATGAGATTTAATGGATTTGGAAGTTTCCTTCTTTCTTTTTTTTTTTAACCCCGGTAGTTCAGGACACCAGCGAACAAACATGTAACTAATTTCCATTAGGTTCAATGTATAATTTACAGATGAATGGTTTCAAAAAAAATTTGGCCTCAACTAAGTTTGTATCCGCTTAATCGGGACAATTATAGGATTACATATAAAATAAATTACATATAAATTAAAGAAATATATTTTAAGAAGGAATGAGATGGTCCAGGAGGCGGTCAAAAAGAATGAATCCGAAACAGTAAAAACTATTTATTAGAAACCAACGTTTCGACCCACTTTAGGTCTTCACCAGGGCTGAATAAACAACATACAAAAATAAAACTATGATCTATTCAGTGAATGATATTAAAATTGGCATAGTAAATAATTAAACAGATATAATGAGAAAAAATGAAAACAAAATTTTTAAAATGATATAAGATAACAAGTGATAACAACAACTAAAAATAAATTATTTAATATTAATAGATTAATCTGATCATTAATAAAACTGACTATTAATAATAATAAAAAAGTATTAATAATAATTAAAAATAATACCCATTAATAATATTCATTATTTTTTATTATTTATATATTTTTATGATTAACCCACATTTAAAAAGACAACCCCTCCCAACTGCCTTCTCTATATAACTATTATGAAATTCTAAATTACAACCCTACACCGCTTCCTTAATTACTATGCTATTTTGCTTAGTCACTCCTTCAACACTCTTTGAGCTTCAAGATACTAAATTTTGTCTATTTTTTATTTTAATTTCCCGTTTTACTTATTTAATATAGTTATCCATCCATCAGTTTATCTATTATTATTAATAGTCAGTTTTATTAATTATCAATTTAATCTTATAACATTTTAACAATTCATTTTTCTCACATTATATCTTTTTAATTATTTAGTTTTAGTTAGTTATTTAGATATCTCGTGATGTGTATTTAGTAGTCAGAAAATATAAAAAAAAAGAAAATATAGTAGTCAAAATATATTTCTTAAAGGCATATAGATATTAAAAAAACGGTTTTTTCTCTTAGATTACTTATTTCCAAGCTATAGACTCAGTTAGAGTACTTACTGTCAGTCTCTGTATTTGAAAAGATTATCGTTTTTGAACCCGAGTTTTCGATCACACCAATTATCATACATTTTATTTTTTGTTACTCATTCAACGCAGAATTTAATTTTCTTTAATTTATCATAGAATAACATTTTCGATTGAATTCAATATTTGGTAATTTTAGGCGAAAAAGCAAAAAAAGTTCAATAATGTCGAGGTTTTTTCGCCACCAAAAGTACTCCAGTGGTCACCGGTGTTAGCATTTTTTACATATTTGTACCCATACAAACCAGGTGAAAAAATAAATAATTCTACCCCACCTTTTGCATTATACAAACACTCTACTTATTAGGACAAAAACACGATTACTTAACGAAGGTTAACAAATCAGAATACAATCTCCATAGATCACAAACGAGCTACTCCCATCAACTTAGATGAGATCATTAACATTTTTCCTGCAAAAAAGGTCGGATTGTGAAATTTTAATGTTATTTGGACATGTTCATATTTTTTTTTTTTTTTTTGTATTTTCGTTTGTTTTTACTTAGTCAATGATGTCTTAATTTAGTGAATTAATTCATTTTTAATTTAGTCAATAAAATGTGTTAATGTTATGAGATGATATTTATTTCGAAATATGCTCATAGACCTAAAACACAATTATAAAACTGTAGAATATTATGGGAGGGAGATGATGAAAGAAGGATTGCAGAATTAAGCTTACCCTCCTCCCTGGAAAAATTCCAAGATCCGGCCCTGAAACGTAGGCCGAATTTCAGGTTATCCTTAACTGTAGGGGACTAAAAATAAATAAAATAAAAATAATGAAAACTGGTGAAATAAAAATAACACTCGTAGAAAACAACAGCTATGTAGCGAACACACGCTCCAATTTCTGCCTAGTCACGTTTTAATGAATTTATGAACAGAACCCGTATCGTCTGCAATGATTAACGACTTGTGGCCTCGTAAAAACTTAACGTTTTTATGACTCCTCTCGTTTCCTCTTATTCTAATTTATTCCCACCTTCTTTTTCTTTGTCTCAGAGGTAGGTGTGGAGGATTCTAGGTCCGAGTATAGACAAAAATAAAAGTATATGGATTTGATATTTTATCCTATTGAAAAAGTTCTCATTACATACATTTGTTTTCTGAAGATAAAAAAGTAAATAATAAAATTTCAAACAGTCTCATATTTAAACACGCTAGAAATATTTCCGCTAGTGATTAAAATGGGAGAAAAACATGAATAATATTTTGAAGGAGTCCTTTGAAATCCAGCACATGTCCAGATGGTTGGTAGTTCTCACAACACGGCAACTTCAAACGTTTGATAAATTAATACAAAAATTTCAATATCGAAAACTACGGCTCAGCTTGACCGAACTACATAACGGTCACTGATGGATGGACATTTTGGACTAAAATAGATGATTTTTCTTTAAATTGCAGCTATAGGTTTTAATATATATATATATATATATATATATATATATATATATATATATATATATATATATATATATATATATATATGTATGTATGTATGGATGGATGTATGTATATATCAAACTACTATTCCGATACATATGAAAACTATCGATTCGACATATATATTCCTTTTTTGACAATGTGTATATTTTTTGATTGATGAGACGCTCGTGATTTCAAGTACTATGTAAACCGTGACACTGAATATATATTCAAATTTAGAAGATAATTTTTCTTGAATTCTGTATTTTCATGAATAGGCAGTGGCGAACCTAGTGACTTGATGGTATTTAAGATGTCAGTATCCTTATTATTGTTCTTATTATAAATAATTCATTTCCTCAGAAACTTACATGTTTGAGAATGTAGGAATTTTTTCGTATATTTACTTTCGTTTTGTAAGTTCAAAGATAAAATGTGAGTTATTAGCCATAGATTATTATAAACTATTTTACTTTTAATCTCTTGGAAAACAGAACGCAGGACTTAGCAAGAATTTATATCATTAAATCATTTTTCGTCTCAAATCTAAAAACCTAAGTAATACGGTCTCTACCTAAAGTTAAGGTATCTTACCTAAGAGTAAGTGTACGTGTAGCTGTTAACACGTGACTTTCTGGACCTTCATTAACCATTACACCTTTATACTTTGCATTAACATTATAATTAGAACGGTTGCAAGCTGTTGCAATACAACTCCAACCTTAGCATTTAAAGTTCTGTGTGCGTGACGTCGAATCTGCCAACCAACGCTACAGGATATTTCATATCGTTTGCATAATTGTGCAGTTCTAGCTTGTTAACATTCTACCGAGCCGTTTCTTGCAAAATATTGCAGTTCTTAGCCTTTTGTTGTTCAGGAAGAAAAATAATGAAGGAGAAATTATTTTACAAAACAATAGCGTGGGAAACAACGGCGAATAATTGTGGGGAAAAAGACGATTGTTAGAAAACTAAATTGTTTGTCATATATATATATATATATATATATATATATATATATATATATATATATGTAGATAGATAGATAGATAGATAGATAGAGAGATTGATAGATGAAAGAAAACTTGAAATGAAATTGAAAACTTTTTGAATAAAGTGAAACTAGATGAATTTGGGTGGTCACTTTGCGACATTCACAAGAACCTACCAAGACCAACTTGAACTTATAATAAAAGATCTTGGAAGCATTACTAGATAAGAGATCAGTCCTGCGGGATAGGATAATGAGAATGATTATGAAGATAATGAACATTCGGTTGGTATGTTATTGAATACCAAATCACTGATTGGAACGACAAAGACTATGGTTCTCGAAAGGTTGGGTTTGAAGAATTCAATCTTGGTGTTGAAATATTTTGCTGTCCGTCTACGTTCAAATCCACGTCTAGGTAGGAGCCACATTGATCCTATAAAGCAGCAAATGAAACGAGGTTCTGTTTCTAATAGGGCTGAAGGCAGGATCTTCGATGAAGAGCAGGTAAGTTTGTATTTTATTGGTAATATCAATACACAATAAGGAAAGGTATTCTTGGAGGTTGAAGGATGCCGCTTAGGGGACTTCCTGTGAAGATAAAAGGGCTCTACAGTAAAGGTTTCCAGAAAGCTATCAGGATTTTGAGGAATATCAGCAGTGTATATAATGCTAAAGGCAGTAACGGACGCTTCACGGTAGAAATCTAGCCTAATTGGAATAATTCCCATCAGTATGTTGATTTTTTCTAAGCGATTGAGCTTTCAGTCCAGTGAATAGATCTAGTAACTTACGAAGTAGCTGGATCTAGGGAAATAACATGTATCAATTAATCAAAGACTGAATTTGTTGAAGAGCTAAGAGGAAGAACATATTATTTGAAATTTTAGGAAAAATAGGAATTTTCGCTTGGAAGAATACTTTAAATACTCCCTTCTACACAACACCTGGATTAATTTTTCTAAACCTTAAATTGTGGTAGTTTTCAGAAGGTGAAAATTAAGGGTTTAGTTTAAAATAGGAATAAAAAATCATTAAATTAAATTTTTCTCAGCCCCGACTTTTATAGCAAAATATGTTCCTCCGCTTACCTCTATAATTATTATTTCCTTTCCTTATTGATAAAGAAATCAAAGTTATTTGCATTTAATATTCCGATGAAATGTAAGTTCTCTAACAGCCGTGAAGAAGACATGCTCAAAGGATGAATATGATAAAAGGTCACTTAAGCTGAAGGAAAAGAAGTAAAGAAAAACTCGAGAAGGCGTCAAATGTAAATTGGATAAAAAGAAAATTATTTGTCTGGAAATTATTCATAGCTTCGTTTAGAAGTGAGAAGGAGAAGTTTGATCGTGAAATATTCATATCGTTTGCCAGGAAAGGATCTCTTCCTTTCTTTCAATTTCCACCGAAGATCCTTTAATTAGAGAGCAGCCGATCTGTGTCCTTTAGCAATTTATATGTGATTGGCGAAGCAGTATTCATGCCTCGGTTCGTTTTTAACAAGCGGCAAAGGGTTGAAAATATTTAATTATTCAAGCTTACTCATCAATATTTTAGAAGATTACTGAGTTCAGTATTTTATTTTAATTAAATATATATATTATCAGATATGTAATTTGAATGAAAGTAAACAGGTAAAGTTATCATGATCGATATTTTTGAAAATATCTGAAATGATTTTAACTAATAATTTCAATACAATTGATGAAAAATTAATGGATATGAATCAAACAGTGAAATAACATTTAAATATACATCTATGCGAGGAAAGGTATATCACAGTGTCGTTTAAAAATATTGTTTTAATCTCATCGATTTTAGTTTATTTTTTTATTTTTAGAATTCCGTTTTTCACACTCTTTATAATTATTGCTACATTTGTATTTAAAATTATAATATGAATTTCTTATCCAAATATAGGGAAAAATCGACGCTGTTTTGAGTAGATTATTGAGATAAAGCTTATCGAATGGTAGAATACATTCAATTTTAGTAATATTCATATTATTTCTACAACTATACCTTGTTATATATTTCAATATAAGAATATATTAATCATATAATTAATAATAATTTTATTAAAACCAAGTCTCAAAAAATGGTCTGGGTTCGTGTGCAAATGCACACGAACCCAGACCATTTTTTTTAGCTATCGTTTTTTATTAAAAAACCAACTGGTCAGTCTAGCTAAAAAAACGAAAAGATTTACGAAACTAACATTACATATTTAAGATAGATACATATCTGGGATGAAAAAGTAACCCTCTCATCAAAAATCGACTTACCGGAAGCCTCGCTTTATATCATTATTTGACATATTTTGACAATTTTCTCCAAAAAGGCACAAAAGATTTTGATCAAACTCGTTATATCAATGTACATTTCAATGGTCTATTGTGGGTTGGAACTTATCAATCTGATACTTTGTCATTGATACCGACAAGTAACAGGTATGCTAAAATATGACAAACTGAAAGTACCAGGTAATTTCAGTCCTAGCCTGGAAGTACTTGAACAAAATCACTGGAGCCCGGGCTTTCAGTAGGATTGAATTAAATAAGAGTTTACTTAAAAAATGTAAACAGTCAAAAAGTAAGTTGAACAAATAAATAAAAAAAATATCATTTCAATGTATATAAATAATATTACATACTTTTATCATTCTCTTACAGTGTAGCCTAATTTATAAATATGTATGCTATTTAAAAAGAAAAGGAAGTGTTGGCTGTTGAATCTATGTTAGCAAGATCATTGAATTTTGACTCGATTAATCAAACTCTCGCAGAAAATAATGCAAGAATAGAGTTGTATATAATCGTTGTAAATAAAATTAAAAAAAAATCAAGCTCTACTGTTTGGTTATGAACACTTTAATTGAGTGATTATTATTAAATTATACTATCAAACCATTATTAAGAATTTTTTATTTTTTATTTTTACAGCTGTGAAAAAGGAACATCTCGTCACTGATACCACTAGCGGCTGTCACAACCCATCTCTAGTCATTAATGTCAGCAAGGTCTCATCCTCATTGAAATTGTTTGACAGAGATTAAATGTCGAATTTCAAAATGGCTTCCTCTAAAATACTTTTAATTTTCTAGATAGAAAATTTTAAAGTTTGTTTCAATGATGCGAGCACCGCACCAGGCATTTTGGATAGCAATCATACGTGATCTTATTATGTATTTACAGTGCTCGAGATTGTGCTGCAACATTTTTGTACAATTAGCTATTCAGATATCTTCACAAGACTAAGTGGAACCGTCCCAGTCTAAAACATTCGAGAAATATCCAACAATCGAGCTCGCTTTTTCATGGCCAAATGAGCATAGGATTTGATAAAATTACAAAATTATTGCAAAAATAACAAACTAATTTCTTTTTACGTTTTATCAACCTCAAATATACCCTAAAACACACTGAAGTGTTCTTTGTTTGCACCTAAAACTGAAACAACTCCACCCATAAAAAGCTCAATCTCCGCATTTTCGAATCCTCTGCAATACGTGCCGACGGGGCAACCACCCCCTGACGACGGGGAAGTTTTTTTTTTTTCACTTTGGCCTAATCCTGGCAGATCCGGGACAGCCGGGACGGTTCTCACGGGGCCCGAACAGACAGACAAACAGAGGAACCCTAGAACGTAGGGACTATGGCGCGAAGAGCAGTCAATACCAAGAGTGGGTGTGTAATGAACATTATTGTCTGTTGCCACCAGTCACATGTGGCGAACTTGTATAAATGATACTTGCTGTATTAATAATGTGTAATGCATTATAGTTAGATATAGACTTCATTACTGGTTCAATCTGTAATAGAATTCGAAGTAATTTTCTTCATGTATTAAAAATTCAGAAAAAATAAACAATGAATTCTGTTGAGTGTAATGTCGGACTAAATCAAACCGTTGCAATCAGAAAGGTCGCTCAATTCGCCGATCAAAGATACCTGTATGTCACACAAATCTCACACGCAACAATAACAACTAACAGAGCAATGCTAACACACAATAGTATCTTTACATTTAACCACATTATTCAAAAATACTCTGAATGCACTTTATATTTAGATATGTCAGAAAATATTAAAATAATATTAATGGTCACGAAGTTTTAAGTTTTTTAGTTAAGTATTCTTAGTCCTTTTACTCAAGTACAATATTTTTAGATAGTTTTTACATAAAATATAGATGTTGATGACCCTCGAGCTTTACGCCTTAAAACCTGAACTAACAAACAGTAGCGGATCTGGAGAGGAGGGGGAGAGCGACCGACTAAGGTCCCGAACCATTAAAAATTTAAATAAATGACTTATACATTAAAGAAGAATTTATAGTTCATATTGAAGATTGCCCGCAAGGTCAAGCCATATACAAAAATTAAATAATATAATTATAAAATACAGACGAATGCAGTTTACATTGTAGAGCTTAGCATCTAACCCTCCCTGGTCGCAGGAGTCCATGCCATATAAAAACAAAAGTTAAGATCTACAAATCTGCTTTTGTATAAGGGAACAAAAAAAATTGGAATTAAAACGCAATATTATCAGCAGAATACGTGAGTTTTAAGAGTAAATTTAAAACGCTTAAATGGCATAAAATCACGCCATTTTGCCCCAAACTATTCAAAGGAAGAGCACCACGCTACCTTCGACATGGTACTACCTTGGACTGTTTTATCAGTTATTACAGTTTTAGTTTAAATAATTATGATTGATATATCCATCTTGATCCAATTCGAAAAAACCTACCAATAGATCTGTCATTCATATATTGAGGAGTAAAGTCTTCTTCACGTCTCATATTTTCTGGAGCAGAACTCCAAGGATGGATTACTGGAGAATTCGATTTCCATACTACAAGGAGACGTTCGGGGAGAAAATTGAATCTCGGTCGAGATAGCTTTTATGACTCGGGGAGGGGTCTTTCCCGAAAAATATCTTTTAGGAGGCCTAACGGCTTATTTTATTTTATTATATAAAGTAAACATTGGATATTAAATTCATAATAAAAATATATTAACTTAATACCATTAATGGAATTCAAGAAGTATGCTCAGGTTTATCCTACAGGGTTACATAACCTCTATAGCCAGTGTTAAAAGGAAGTCAATAAATCTCTAATTAAATTGATCCTTCTATACCATCATGTGGATATCAACTTATTAAAAGGAATTGTTTGCAGGATAAAGGAAATTTTGTCTTATACGTGCAGTACTCATAACTTATCATACGTTTTCGGTTGCCAAATGCCTAATTCACTTTTTATATCAACTTTATATGAAGAAATTACTTCATGTAATAAAGAGAACAATGGAAATATATCCATTTCAATATTAAAATGTTATACCTAAGGAAGAGATACAGAACCTGATGACTGCCCTATCATGTGTAGATTTTACGTCATCATCCTGAATAGACACATCATAAAAAATAATTATGATTTATTAATTGTCACTCATAAAGAAATTAATGAGAAATAAAAAAAAAGGAAGATGGGTAATTCATTATTTATTAATAACTACCTAATGAATCTAAAGGATAACCTTAATGTTTTTTTTAAAATAGTATTTTGATTTATTTATTTATATGCAGATAGGTAAAGAGATCTATTTATTAGTAACCGAACTACTCTACTCATCGATACCGCTATTTGTTTGGCGATGAATTAAATATACTATCCTATTCTTCATTCCTATTTTATTTCAAGTGGCATTAACTTTACAACTCCTTTATATTGCATAATATGAGATAGTGTTTATCCTTTACGGGATTGTGTCTTTTATGTTTATTTTACAATAAAAATCCTTCTTTACAGTTTTGATTATATATTTTTACTAGTTTCCTATTAAATACCACTTTTCACTTTTATTCAAATAACTCATTGAATAAAATCTTACATGGTCTAGACTTTTTGTATTTGTTGTAATTTAACTAATTATTAACATTAAAATATCTGATGTGGACAGAACATGACTTCCTTGTACGCCTATTAAACTATAAATCGGTGGCTCAAAAAGTGATCCTGAATTTGGTTACTAGTTCCGAAGATCGCAGTATCTCAAAAACAACACTCGGCGTCGCGACATCCATCTATTGACACACAAACACACACGAATAGGGAGGAAACCCAGTATTTTACACTCAATTTTAACACTTAACCCAAGTAATAAAAATGTTTAATTGGATTGGAAACCAAATTGCGATTGTAACCTTTACTACCGAAACATATGATTTATGTATTTAATTTAAATATAATTTTTGATGTAAGCTTATTATGACCTTCAAGTAAAGCACCGTTTTCGGCTCACCAATTTTAACCAAAATATTATAAATACATTCACATGATTATTTTCTAATTTTAGGAAATGTTGTATATTTTGTATACTTTTAAAATTTTATTTTATTCAAAGATTGTTCTCCAACCACTTTGTACTCCAAAAACAAATAAAAATATCGGACTAAATCGCAATACAAACAGTTAACAGCAAAACTGTCACAAGATTGAGGTGGGAGGCTATGTTTAGACGTCAATCACCATAACCAAAATGGTAGAAATCTATAATTACAATTGTATGCAAACTATTTCTCCTCAACATGCTTGGCTTGTGATTTTGAGATGTAAGTTGTAGATGGGATGATGCTGTTTCCCCTCAAACTGTCGCATGCGCACTATAAGGTTCTTCCTTAAGTTGTTTACCTATACATGGCTATCATAAAAATTATTTGCTATCGACTTGTTCAGATATTGTTCCATTAGATTCATCTGTTTCCATTTAAGACATCCTGTATCCAAATCGTTCCATATCAGAGTTCCTTAAACTTATGAAGTCCGAGACTCCCCTCTTATGCGGACACCATCTCAACCATAGCCATTTTACGTCGTTTTTGAGACTTAATTTCGGACTCATTAATCTTATAGGCACTACGTTATAATTTATTATTATTATATATAAGATTATTATAATACGTTATAATATATACGTAGTGCCTATAAGATTAATGAGTCCGAAATTAAGTCTCAAAAACGACGTAAAATAATCATAAATAATTAATTGATTACGGTGTTTTGATAACAATAAATAAATGACAAAACAAAGCCATAATTTTAAGCTATTTTTAATTTGATTGTAATAACGACCAACCTACGAATCAGTGCACGCGATTGAAATAGTGTAAAACGTGTTACAAAACAAAAAAGTTCAAGATGGTGACTATTTGACAAGTTAGCTGTCCGAAATTATATATAGAGAGAATACTTTCCCCTCCTTGAGCTTTAACCTCCGACCTATGCTCTGCCCACAAGGTTCTTCCTTGCGATGATTTTCTAAGAATGGATTGACAGCTTTTTCAATGGACCCTACATTGGTTGGAATCTTGTTCTTTCAGCTTCCAATAAGAAAATTATATGCTTGATAAGGTAAATCCAAGTTACTTGGTCTCGTTAAAAAAGGTTTTATATCGATAATTCGGACATTTTAAAGTAATACAGAAGACATTCAACTTTAAGAAGC